>OU612058.1:31212510-31734468 GCA_914767635.1 Melanostoma mellinum | reverse complement strand
CAAAACGCTTTAGGATCTCCTTGCACGATTTTATAAGAAAGTTTCTGCAGTTAAATTAAATTATATTTTTCGATTTGATTTAAATCAGAACTTTCGAGTTTTGAACAAAACTGTGAGCCCAAATAAAAATTTTCCAAAACTTCGAAGTTATCATTTATATCGATTAAAAAAATATCTGGCAAGCTATCTAAATAGTCTTTTTTGAAAAAGCAGTCGGCTATTGTTTTTAGAGTAAGTTCTATACGATCATATAATATGTGAATTTTCAAATCTTCAGACTGCATTTCCAAATTCAGTTTCGTAAATAAACGCAAAAAAAGTTTAAAAAGTCTAAGTGGATGGTTTTTCTAAAGTACCATAAATTTTTTCACATTGTTTTTTATTGACGTTATCCTCTAAATGAGTACCAGTAAAATATAGAAGCAGTGCGTTGTACTGCTCAATAAGTCTTTTAATAACCGCATGAAGTGATAGCCACCTTGTTTGTGATGGATGAAGCATTTTGTGAGGTTTAACATGACAAAATACTTGAAATTCTCTTAATATATTCTGAGATTCTGACGTTTTGCACTACAATTAAAATGTGCATATATTTCACGGCAGCATATTTCAATTTTTCAATTTCAATTTAAAACATTACATGGGCTATTTTCGTACATGATATACATTTAGTTGAGCACTTTCAGTTTAGTCTTATACTATTCGAAATACCTTTCAAATTATTTCGTGATGAAAATATGTCTGAATGTTTAATTTAAGCAAAATATGTTTCAAATAGTTCTTCTTCTATTTTTTCCCCCTTTTGTAAGCTTGTCCCTTTTTTTCCCCTTTTGGAAAATAAAATCGGCAAAAATGGTGCTTTTCCCCTCAATCTGGGGACCCTGGTTTCATTTCAACTTGCACGATCGCAATTGCATCAGACCAACCAGACATGCGCCTAAGTACTCTGCCATACTATTACTATTACGACACGAGTACTGTATCAACTATCAACAACTTGCCTCTCTCATGCTCTCAATGTCTTTTTCTTTTACAATGAATACACTTCCGTGAGAACCTAAAGAGAATTTGTCAGAGCTCCAAAGAGCAATTGGGGAGGTGTGTGTAAATGAAAAGTGTTACCCTGGGGATATAGCAAGAAAGAAACGAATACAAAAAATCACATCGCATCGAGTTCATTCAACCTCGCCCCAGTGAACTTAGTTGAGGTTATTTTTACTCATTTATTTCTTGTGCTTCTTATTTGTTGTTGTTGCGCTATGCTGTATACCAAACATAAGTCATGCTCTGTATGGGTGCATGCCATAGCTTTATATTTCTTTGGGTTGGCTTTGACTGTCGTCCTCCGCCCCTTCACCTACCATCTTACCACACTAATCGTGGTTATTTCTATCTGAGAGTCTTTCGCTGATGGTGAGATGGTGCTTATGTTAAAGCGTTTGTTTATAATGATTTGATTCTTCTTCTTTTTTACTTTGTCGTTGTATCTTTAAGAAGTGCGAATGGATGGATTAAGACCTGAATGGTGAAGCTCAAGTACGATACAAGTACTCGCAACTCTGGTGCTTGAAGTGTCTTTTGGAATTGATATTTTTATTTTTGTTTGGTGCTTTTTTTGTTTGTTGGTGGATTTTGATGACAAACTCAGGTGACTGAATGGCTTTATTCTGGTGGTGTTAAGCAGAACGTAGTGTTTTTGTTGTTTCTTATTCTTCTTACATATTTCTCTTTGTTATTTCTTTTGTTAAGTCCGGAAGAATTTAAATCGTGTCTTTTATGTCAAGTGGATAGTTGTTTTGGAGGTTGCACTCAGTAACTACAGTCTTTCGTGTCAAAGGCAGAAAGAAGTTGAATGGTAATGGTGATAGTCATAGTTTTTTTTTTGATTTGATTGCATGGGCTGACGTTTTAGTGGACGAAGCTTCAAAAACTTCAACTTTAAAGAGGGCTTCAGTCTCAATTTGATATGGCCCTGGGTTGGATATGATCTGGAGTGAAATACGTAACAAAAGGTTTGTTCAGAAAAGAAAGTTGTAAGGCTCTTCGCAAAAATCTCACACTTATGCCTGAACCACTTGAATAGTGAGAGTAACTTAACCAATTGCTTTCAAATCTTGTAGACCGTTTTATTAGCTTTGTTTTTTTGGCTATACCGTTTGTGAACCCAATGTGGTGCCCATGGCATAATGAACAGCGTGTTTAGCTGTAACGGGAGAGGTGCGAGGTTCGAAAACCAGAAGCATCTAGGAGAAAGAGAAAATGTTTTCCCACGACTTTTGCGAGGAATTTCAAATTTTTTCGATACTTTGCCGTTGTTGACGACAACGCGAAAAGCATGTTCTCCATTAGTCATTCAGAATCGGCGAACAATTGTTGGTCCCTTCCATTCCTCCTCAAGGAGTTTGGCTCTTTTTGAGTCAGACAAACTAATAAAGTCCAAGGTGTGCGTGGCTGGCTGCTGGTTTCTGCCTTGACTAGTGGCTGCCTGCGTACATTGAGGTTGACAGGCCTCGAGTATTGGGGTACTCATCTGTAAGTAACCTTCGGGTTGCGCGGCTTCACCAGAAGTTGAACTCTGGTACCACGGGAGATAGGCCCCCCTGGACGACGTTCAGTGCTCAAGGTGCGGGGCGTTGTCTTGGACTATCTATAAGGTAGGCCCCTTTTGTGGGAGTATCGTGGTGGCTGTGGTTATCCGAATGCGGAAACGATTGGCATTATTCATTGAATGCAAGAGGTGTAGATCGGCCTCGCTCCTCAGCAAGGGGGTGGACTTGCCTCAACAAGTTCACTATTGCTACTGGTCAACCAGGGTGGTGGTTGACACTTAATTTAACTCCGTTATGATGAGTAGGCTCGCCGTGAAATTAAGACTTAATGTCAGGTGTTCACGTAAAACAAGACTTCATCTGTACCCATCTTGTAACCCTTCGGATAAAAATTATGTGACTATTAATACCAAAATAGCAATCTTCCTTTACAGCCTATGAAGGCTTTCGTAGAAACACCACATGTCAGTCACTTACACGACAAGAAAACCTAGGTCTTCAGGACTCACCAAGGACAATTGCAGAAGACGAGCTCAGCGGTGTAACCACACGTCAGTCACTTACACGATAAGAGAGCCTAAGTCTTCAGGACTCGTCAAGGACAAATGCAGAAGACGAGCTCAGCGCGGTGTAACTATTAAGTAGTGTCGTCGTATTCTTTATTTTGAAAGGAAGCAGAAAGCTTTCGACTCAACAGTCGAGAAAGATAAAGAACAGAATTTTTTATCGAGCAAAGCAATAAAATTTTCTCAGCTCTAAGTTTTTTACTACGTAAAGATTTTAGTAGCCGCAAACTGTAGTTTACTTATGATCCCACTCTGTGCTTTTGAGCTTTTCTTCGGCCTTGCCTTAAGTACGCCCTCAGCACACTCGTCTCTGACAAGGCGAAAACAAAGTATGCTGTCTAACAGCTTATGCTTCTTGGTCAAAAACGAACCTTTTTTTGGTCTCAGAAAGGAATACTCTCCAAAACCTAGACGGAATCCTTATTTCAAGGCTCAAAAGTTTCAACCACAACATGACATAATTTATACACTTAGCCATTCTCTGCACACAGATCACATAGTAGACGAAATTGCGTGAAATTGACTAGCAACAAATTGAAGAACTTAACAAGAAGAAGCACACTCGTCTCTGACAGGGTGAAAACAAAGTATGCTGTCTAACAGCTTATGCTTCTTGGTCAAAAACGAACCTTTTTTCGGTCTCAGAAAGGAATACTCTCCAAAACCTAGACGGAATCCTTATTTCAAGGCTCAAAAGTTTCAACCACAACATGACATAATTTATACACTTAGCCATTCTCTGCAAACAGATCACATAGTAGACGAAAATGCGTGAAATTGACTAGCAACAAATTGAAGAACTTAACAAGAAGAAGCACACTCGTCTCTGACAGGGTGAAAACAAAGTATGCTGTCTAACAGTTTATGCTTCTTGGTCGAAAACGAACATTTTTCGGTTTCAAAAAGGAATACTATTCAAAGCCTATAGACCGAATCCTTATTTCAAGGCTCAAAAGTTTCAACCACAACATGACATAATTTATACACTCAGCCATTCTCTGCACACAGATCACATAGTAGACGAAAATGCGCGAAATTGACTAGCAAACAAATTGAAGAATTTAACAAGAAGAAGCAACAATGCGTTGGCTAATAAACAGACACCCATGGTTGGGATTAAACCTTTTCTTTCACTTCACACACACACACAACGTTCGAGTGACCTAAATTTAGGTCAATACCAGGAAGAGAAGATGCACCCAATGCACACAAAATAAAAATAATAATAATAATAAAAACAAAAATCAAGTAAGGTATGCAGAATACCGATTGACTCATGGTTAATGCGCTAACACTCCTGTTAGAGCCATCTTCTGCCCAATCCCCTGAAACATACCGAACAGAACAGAACATCAGCAACCATTGAACGAAGCAAACTAGTGCCCATTACCATCGTCAACATGATCATTATCGTCGTCGTTGTTGGACTCTTGGGTTCTTGGTACGTGTTGGTACCATCATCATCGTCAGCAAAGCCAAACCAAGCTGGAACCAGTCCACCTCCTCGTCATACCCAAGACACTCTGGCTTTTGATGGTTCTGACTATGGGAATGGGAACGGGAATGAGAACTGAGAATCCATTCAAATTGTATTCTTTTTTGTATGCGAATAGTGTTGCCTCTCGGGTTTTATAATAATTTTTTGTTGTTGTTGTACTGCTGCAGATGGAAGTAGAGGGTCCTCCTTATCCCAAGGTGGGCGAAAGAGTTTGATCCAAGCTTATTCCCGCACTCGACACTGTCATTTTGAGATCAAGTATGTGTGTGTGTTTTTGAGAAAAAAAGAAAGAACGAAAAAAACGACACAGAGAAGCAACACAAACAACTATACACCGTCCAAGGCATTTCCTCATTGGTATTCCAAATGACGCTCGAATGCATTTTGCGATTCTGCATTTTTATTTATTTTTAAAATTTTTGTTTGTCGCTTTTACTGTCTTCCCTTGTGTTTTAGAATCAAATGACTCTACCGTGGCCTAGTTTTTTATTCTGTTAACTTCTTACCTGCCAGTTGGAGGTAATCAAGCTAATAATGACTCTCCGATCATATAAATATGAGTCATATGTAAGCCTAAACTGTTTCCGTGGGTGAGTGCCCCAAGCCGTTTCGCACAATTTGTTCTTTGTCGTAAATTCTGCTGATGAGGTTTTGTGTTTCTGTTGGTTGTTGATCGTCGTCATTAGATCATTGGAATTTATTGAGTTATTTGAGAGAGACGAAGAAAGAGGCATAAGACACACTCGGCGGAAGAACTTCATCTGACCTATATTCAGAGACGTTCAGTGAACTCTCATGAAAAAAAAAGAAAAAAAAATTGCTTAAAACTAGTTCTGATCGTGTTTTGTAGCCATAATGTGCTTCGGTAAGACTGTCATAATATAATTTATGGATTTGCCTTGTTTTGGAAAGTTGAAAGTTCGAGAGTAAAAGTTGTGCTTTAGTAGAAATGTAAAAATGTGCCTACTAAACTTCATTCAAGGAAATCTTCTCAGTTGGTGAACATTACCTACGTTAACCTACGTTGCTAACCGAGCTGACAGCAATGCCTTAGCTTTAAATTCATTCTTTCATTCATATTACCTACGTTAAGTCCACAATGAAACATTCTAGAAGTAGGTCTTTGAAACACAATTTAGAAGGCGCTTAAGTCACCTTCTATTACAACGAAATTTTCAGCACGTGAGGCTTAAAACAATTCAGTTTGCGCGCCCAGGGATGAATTAAAGATTTTACTGTTGCTCAACCCCATCTCAAATTGCCGATGAGACACGCAGGTATAGCAACAAATTTATATGCACATATTTCGGTATATGCTAACTTCGAGCTCCACATCTTCTGCGAACGTTAAACTTTGCAGCTTTGTTGCCAGATCTGAGATAAGCAAGTCTTGCATTACTTTAGCATTGATCGGCATGCTTGCATTTACGATGAAGTTCAATGAATTTCAAACTAGACTTTAAATAGTTAAACAGTTTTTGTGTCTATTTCTAGAATTCAATAGAAGCTTTTTCTACTCGTCGTAACCAGTTTCTGGTACTCTTTACTATTTTCTCCACCCTCTCTGCGATCGGGCCTGGAATGTTCTACAAGCAGCTCATTTGAGTAACATATATCGTTTTTGACGAATTCACCAATCAATGAACAATCCTATGTGCATTTGAAAACACAATCAATGAACTTTAATTTAAATGCGGAAAATAGTTTTGGAATAAATGTAGGAGTATGTCGCCGGACACCTTCTTACTTTGGACTTAATTGAGGCCTTGCGCCCTAGTATTCAAACTCGAATTGCTTCACCGACGCAACGTGCACGTTTTCCAACACGATGTCAATGATTACTAAGCGTTTTATTTATTGGTTTGAATTTGTAGTGGACTTTGTTGTAATGAAATAATAGAATTCACCCCATTGATCACACCGAGACAAGAATAACTTTCCCTAATTTTTAGTGGGGCCTTAGGTTTTTCCTTCTGCTTGGTAAATAGCTATAATGTTGCACAAGTTGATTTGTGTTTTCCAGCGAGTTCAATTAAGGGTATCGCTCTAGAGGATGTTGATTTAGTTCAAATGTATGGGCGAATTCCTAAACGCAAGTTTTGCACAAATTATGCAAAACAAGACGCTCATAAATGCCGACAAAAAAATCCTTTCAAAGCACAATGTCCCAAAACGTAGTATGTATATTGTATATTGCTCTTTTTCCGCAATTGTAAGTGGATTTGTGCAGCTTTCAAAAAACACTTGCATACTTTTAATTCATTGCAAATTTTATTTGGGATTATTTTTGCTTTTAGACTTGCTTGGCAAAGCTTGCGTTTAGGAATTCGCCCTATGATTTCGAACCAATATCTGAGATGGAATCACATGTGAAATATGCGTTTAAATTTATATTTGCAGTTGTTAGAAGTCTGAACTAGGTTTGAGAGTTTCAGAAAGGCCTTACAATTAGGGTTGCAAACGATACATCGATGTTTTCAAAAAATCGATGTTTTGGTCATAGACATCGATGTTAACATCGATGTTTTGAAAAACGATACATCGCCGGTACATCGAAGGCAAAACTGAAAACATCGGCAAAAACATCGGCATCGCACATTCATTTCCTTGAACATTCCCTACAGGTGTAAAGTGTAATTCTTAAACAAAAAAGTTTTTTGATCACTGAATTGCAACAACAATCTACCTACAAACGAAAAATAGCATAATCAAGAGCCTGTAGACCTTTTGTTAGTTAGTAGTAATGAAAACTATTTCTAAGAAAAGGGCAACCCGTTCAGTGAAAAATAGTTTTGTAAGAATCGCGGCTCAAGGATTTATTCACACAGACATAAGACGTAACTGGTGACAATTGTAGTTTAATTATTAAATGAGTGCACTATTCATTTCCTGCCGAAATGAAAGATGGACTGTAAACAGGGAGTCTCTTGAAGTTGTGGAGGAATTTAATTATCTGGGTATGATACTAACACCTAATCTAAATCCAAGAAAACATCTGCAGATTAAGCTTGCAAAAGCAGTAGCTGCAATAAATTCAACATGGAAAAATCTGTTTAGAAGTAGACTCGTTGCGCATAGCATCAAGTTTAAAGTATTTGAAGCTGCTCTGAAATCTATAATGACATATGGTCCTCAAGTTTGGGGGTATGAACAATATGAGGAAGTAGAGAAACTTCAACGATTTTTCCTTAAAAAAACATTTGCTCTACCTCAGTCAACGCCGAACTACATGCTCCTTCTAGAAACTGGTCTTTCACCAACTTTTCTATACACTCTAAGAATGCACTTTCAATATGTCTTAAAAATACTCACATACCCTGACGATCGACTACCAAAGATACTTGCAAAGCATAGCATACGCAAAAACATAAGCTGGTTCAGGAAATGCGAAGGGCTTACTCTGCTCTGTGGAACTCCACTGCCAAGCTTAGACACACAAGACGTTAATCTAAGAAATAAACTAATGAGCTTTCTAGAAGTTTTGGATATAAAAATAAGATCAGATCTTATTGAGGAAGCTAAAGGCTCATCACGGAGATCATTGTATCCAAAGCTCGAGTATAATTTAAACAGTGCGAATTATTTTACTGATGCAAAAAGCTTGAGTGAAATTTCCAACATTTTTCGATTGAGGGGAGAACTGCTAGCTCTAAATTACAGACCATACCACAAAGACCGAAACACGTATTGTTCATTATGCAATATGCAAGAGCAAGAAACTTCGTTTCACTTTTTATCTGTCTGCCCGATTTTAAAAGAACTTCGATTCGTATACTTTCAAAAGACAGTTTTAAGTGAAGAAGATTCTATAAGTATCTTAAATGGTGAAAATTAAAAAAACCTGGCTCATTATTGCATAGAAACACTCAAATACCGACAAGAATTTATTAATGATTAATAGTAGATTTCAACCCATTAAGGTGCATCCTCATCTTTCGTATACGAAAACTCCATTTTTGTTATGCAAATAATCTATACTTTGCATATTATTATAATTTAAAAATTTAAAAAAAGAAGAAAAAAAGTTGTGAAATATTTTCAATAACATTTTATTCATGGAAAATTAAAGCATTATTATTCTAAAGATAAAATAAAAAAACTCATATGTTTAAAACAAAATTTTATGAAAAAGTTGGCATCTGGCAGACGGTTTCAAACCAAGGCCAAAAGTTATTTATATTATGAAAATTGTACACTTTAATTATATGGAATTAAAAATAAACTAAACTAACTAACTATTCCTTTTCAATTCCCAGCAGAAATAGAGAAATGCAAAGTACTCCATTCATGTTTCGTTTGAGTTGCGACTTGCGGATTGTCAAAGTTACGTTACGCTTCTCATGATTCTGAGGTGTGACAGCCGATCTCGATTTGAAGTGAGAATCGACTCAAGAATCACCAACACATGTTACTCAAATGTCAAAAAGAAATATTTCTTCAAGGAATTAAAAAAAATTATTTAAGAACCATAGGTGTTTCACTCACACAAAGGAAATTACGTTAAACTGAATAGACACAATTTTGGGTGTTCCATTGGCTTTTAAAATGAGTGCTTCTCCGAGTGAAATCAATGGAAAGCGACATAAGTGTTTTCAAAGAAGATCATAAATATTTATTTATTTATTTCACCTACGAGCAATGAGCTCAACATAATGAAATCTGTTTTTAAAAAGCATGCAAAAATTGTAATGATTTATCTTCCCATCGTTGCGACGTCCGTCTCAAGTGAGCGTTTGTTCTCGGGAGTTAGGGCAAGAACTACTCAGGACAGAAATAGACTTCTGGGGACAAGACTATCAGAGCTTCTTTTGATTCGATCTCAAAATTCTTGATTGTTTGATCAAATAATTTGAATATTGGTAATATTAATAACTTTCAAATGAATGTTTTGTATCGCAATTTGCAAATGAATCCTGTCGATTTGAATTTGGAACTGGTAAGACTAGTAAATTTCCATATTTAGATACAGTGCACGTAAATAAAGCCAATTTTTTTCATTATTGACAAGATAATTAAAAAATCGGCAAAACATCGGAAAAACATCGATGTATCGTTGATGACATCGATGTATTTTTGACATCGATGTTAGTCGGAGACCATCGATGTTTTCCAACATCGATGTTTCTTACAACGATGTTGCAACCCTACTTACAATTCGAACCTTTTTGTAAAGAAATTTTTAAGAGGGTTAAGTCATAAAGGGTTTATCTTCTAGACGTGTGGTTTTCAAAAAGAAATGAAGCGAATATAATTTAATGTTATAACCAAGAATTTAAGCTTTATCAAAAAGATACATTTTAAATGTGATCGAACAAATGACCGCAGCGGTTGGTTCAAATAAATTCCAGTCGAGAGACTCAATTTTCGATCACTTTTCGCGGCATTGGGGGTTTTATGTCAGCAATAAGGCGCTGAATTTATTTTCCAAGGCGTCAATGTTTTCGGGCTTATCTGCATAGATAAGTGACTTCACGAAACTGTGCAAAAAATATTCGAGTGGTGTGAAATCCATCGATCTTGGAGGCAACTTAGAGGCTTAAAACTCGACATTATAAAAATCGCCGTCAACAGTGATTTTGTTTCAAGGCAATTTACCGAAAGTACGCAATGCCCAGTACTTGTACGGCTTCAATATTACCACAAAATGGCAAAGCGAAGGTAGGTATAGAACCTCGATTATAAATGAAACAGAGGAAAATAGTTTTAATGTCCTTCAATTTGGCTTTTTTGGAAGTATAATAATATACGATTAATGTTCAAATATGATTTCGGTCATGTGACCGCCGCGGTGGCTCGAATAAAGCCAAGTCTAGAGGTCATATTTCCAACCACTTTTTCGAGCCGCACTTTTTTGAGGCCGGATGTCGGCAATAACGCTACGAATGTTGGCTTTCAAGCCCCCAAACGTTTCGGGTTTGTTGACGTACACGAGCGACCTCACAAATCCGCAAGAAAATAATCCAAGAGTGTCAAATCACACGATCTTGGTGGCCAGTTGACAGTTCCATTCTGCGAAATTATGCGCTCATCGATTGTTGCCTTTAGCCTGAAGCGCAGCGGTAAACTTCGCGAACTGAACCATTATTTTCGAAATAAATTTGCACAATTTGCAAGCGTTGTTCTTTTGTCAACCTGTTTATGATAAAATGGCAAACCAAAGTGAACATAAGTGACATTAAAATTGGCCAAATTGACTACAAGATGTCAGTTTTATCCCTATTCAAAAAGACCAACCCAAAAAAAGTATTTCCATATCGAAAACCTCGAGTTTAAGAAAACACCTTTTATTAACATTGCCTACCTTGTATTTATTGAGTTATGTATTTGATAAGGTACGATTTTTAAGTAACTATTAAGTTGTAGCGGTTGTCGGTAGCGGGCGCAGAAGGTGGGAGGAGTTCGGTTCGCGGAGAGTAAGTTATCAACCAGCGCCAGCGTGCGGCGTTCTGCGTGAAAAAAATATGTCAAAAATATAAACGAATCATACGATGACGTAAATCAGTGTCCGCTGAAAGTTCTAGTGGTTTAATTCTCAGTCAGACACCATCAAAACGTTTAAAAACAACAAAAACTAAAAAATGATGAATCAATTGACGAAGTTGGTATTTCTTTAAAAATCAAGGGGCATTCTGTGACAGCAAATTTGGACCAATACATTATATATAATATATTATATATTATATATATTAAGAGATCTTTTCTTTTCAAAACTGCAAGAGCTCGATGGATATAGCCGTGCGTCATGGTCTTAACAAGATTTCACGATACGCCATACATTTCATGCCGCAAAAGAGGTCTAGAGGAAAACTCATATCGCTCCGAGTGGCCGCCAAGTAGTACGGATTTGACATTTACAAACTTTATTTTGTGGGGATACATGAAGAATATAGAGCTAACCACAATAGTCTAACCACGACTTTCGTCCAGTTGAATACCTATATCCAGCGAGTTTTCGATAATAATCTAAGATTTTGATTGGACTAGTGTTTTCAACACTTTACCGTGAACTTGTTTTTATAGCAAATTAAGATTTGTTTGTATAGTATTTGTCTTTTTTATTTGATGACTTTTCAAATTCACCCAACTTTCTGGCCCACCCTTTGTTATTTAAGTTTTAAATCAATAGCCTTTCAAAACCAAGATTCACACTAACTCAACGATGTTTACATCCGAATTCCATTTCAAGGTGTAAAGTGTAATGAATTTATCAAGACTCATTTATGTAGACTAATTTCTGAGCAGTTCAGCTGAACATGTAACAATCATTTGAACAAAAAGAAGAATAAACAGGGTGACTCAACAGAGCGAAGATGTCTGGGATCAAGCGCTTTTCTCACAACCATTGCCTTTGTGAAGGAATGGAGGGGACCTACAATTGTCTGTCGATTTCGAACGGCTAATCGATATTTTTCATGGGAATGAATTTACTTAAGGAGGGCTCGCCAGTTCCTCGCAAAATCGATACCTGTGTAAAAACTTTTTGCTCCTGTTGTAATTCGGATCACGAACCTCCCGGTTAACAGGCAGTTATGTTAACCATCACGCCACGGGCAACACCTGAGCTGAGTTAAATATGAAATTTCATTTGTCTCAGTTTAACTGAAAGTGGGGAACTTACAATTTCAACTTCAAATGTCTAGCTAAAATCGAAATTCAATTTGTTGCTAAAACTGAGCTTCTGTGGCTTGAAATAAGAAAAAGGCTGCCAAAAATAAGATTTGTCGTCCAACATCATGTCATATGTTCCTCCGCTCCGTCCAACTTTCAAAAAAATTTCAAAACCATCCAACAAGTTGGACAAGCGGTCGTCTGAAGGGGTCACACTATCAAACATTGGTCAGTGTGAGCGGCACTAATGAGTGGTTACTCAAAATAACTTTCTTAGCTTTGACATTTCAACTCTGAATGGAACCAAACTTCATATCGCATAATGCGTAAAAGGTACAACATACTTAAAAGGTTAAGGCTTATGAAAAGACACAGGACATAAAAAAGTAGCAAGTTCTAATCTTTGAAAATTATCGACTGGGCATGATAAACAATAAGATTATTGCAAACTTCCAAATCGTATTTCATACAAAAGAACCGCAAAACATCTAACAATTGACGGCAAACAAAAACCATGACGAACAATATTCACCACTTCCTCAGTTTTAACAATAATCTCAAAAGCCAGCTAATGGTTCGAGATAGAAAAACCCATTCAAATCACCTGTAGCGAAAAGCTAATAGAAAAACACCATCACTTGAAAACCCTAAATTTTTAAGCAAACAATAACTCAAAACCTCTTACATGTCGAGAAAGGACACCATTATACCAATGGTCGGTTCGATTGAAAAGGATTATGCATGCAAAAGAAATAAACAAATAGCACATGTCAATGTCACTGGCTTCTAACAGTGGCAGCAGGTAAATGTATAGAAAAAAAAGATTACCTTCTAACAACCTTCATTGAGTTTAAGTCTTTTGTATTCGAACACTATGCAAAGTTAATCCTTAAATTAATGAACTGATGTTTCTTTTGAATATAAGCAAATGACCGCATGGAATGCAAAACGAATGAAGTTTAAGGGCGTTGATCAGTTAAATGGTCAGTCTGGTTGATTTTTTTTTGCGAATCTGGTTAGGTAAAATTTCACACCTTTGAGTAAGTCTTTTCTCTGAGTTAGTTGTGAGAAAAAAAAAGAAGAAAAAACACCAATTTCTCATATCAATAGATCAAGTTATCACCTAAGAAAGGATGTCGAATCTCTAATGTTTGTCGCGCATCTGTTGACAAGATCCTTTTTCATTCATTCACCTGGAAAATGATCATATCCCTGAATTTGAAACAATTTTTTTTTTCATGAAATAAAAAATCAAAAGGAAACATAAATCTAATCCTTTTTTTTGATCTGTCAAATAGGTGAAAATCTTTTTAAGGAGTGGCCCATGTGCTCTCGCACATTAAATGCTTCAAGCCATTGATAAAAGGGTTGGGTGAAAGGATCAGAGCGCGTGCTAAGCACGTGTTAAGTTGATATAAAATCGAAATCAAATTTCAAAAAAGAAAAAAGGAAAATAAAACATCCTTTCAGTTGTATTTTTTTTTGTGTCGTTTGTCGTTAAAAGAGGGAAAAACACTGACGGCGACACGGCCGACGGCGGCGCTAAAGATGTTTACACAAGAGCTGGGTGCCGTGTATTTAGGGAAGCAGCAGTTGTAGTTATTGGTAAGGATTTACATGTTTGATGATCCTTGAAGACATTGTTTTGTCTTTTAACTGTCCATATTTACATAGACATAGTATGGAAGTAGCGGACCACCAAACCGTTACCTTTAAAAACATTAAATTCTTTGTTCCTTTTTTTTTTGATTTCCTCGGTTTCCTGAAATCCATTTGAATTAAGAATGCATCATCGCACGTCTGTTCAATAAATTGATAGAAAAAAATATTAATTTTCCCTGATCCATTGAGTTTGCATTTGGGGGATCTGCTCCCTTCAAAAATTACCACAGTCAATACAACTGCTGTCTAAGGTAAAGTGCTGCGTCATCAGGACGATGCGATGTAACACACCCTGAATGAGAGTGAATTAGAATATACACCTAATGAAATCAAAAGGGAAGAAGCATCTTTGAAAATGAAAGGTGAGCTCAAGCAAATGGTTCTAAGCAAATAGTTTGAAATAGGAAATTTAACGGTGAGTGGATCTTTTAACTTTCCATAAGGAAGTTGGAAGTCAATGTACAGGAATTCCGGTTCTTATTAGCGTTATAGCGTATAGCAGTAACTCCAATTTGCGATTCAAAACATCTGGAGATATTTTCGTGAATGAAATAAGGATGCGTTGGGCTTGGGGTCTAGTTGAGTCAGATTGTGATAAATTAAGAAAGCTGTTTAAAAGACACAGGGTAGAAAGTGAAAAAAATTTTCTTTTCTAGTTGGTCAGTGATTTAGAATATTTTTTTTTCTGATATCCAGAGATGACCCAGAGATTTGCAAAGCAAACTTTGGATCAAATTGGATGAAATTTCTGAATTTCTTTTAAAGCGTTTGCAAAACCAAAAACAGTTACAACCAAGAAAATTCTATTTCTATTGAATATCGAAAACAAGTTCATCGCTATTGTGAATTTATTGTAAAGTCTGAGATTATCTCTCGAAAAATTCTTTTGAATGAAAAGCGAAAGATAGAGTCGGCGTACCTACCCCACAAGCGGATCACTAGTGTGAAGCAGTTGAGGCGGAGAGCTTCGAGATCACAATGCTTGTAATGCCAGAACAGCGAGAAGAAGAAAACAGAAGGAAGAGTGGTTATTTTTGAAATTGCCATACAAGAAGGTTTAAAGAATTGGCTCACTGACTTCTGCCAGCTTACAGCAGACCAGAAATCTGGAACAAAATTACACCTCAAGTTATCGAGTGAGTGAGTGGCATCAGTGATCCAATGATTGAGTAACCATTTTCGGACTACAGCACACGTGATTTCCCGTATCGTAAAGCTACTTAAAATTGTACTAGAACACATGCATATTCATTCATGGAAATATTTCAAGTCTCTATTAATTCACAAATGTCGCTGATCTTTAGGATAATCTTTGGTCAGCAAAATTCAAGCATCTGTATAAGAAAGACAACTTTTACTGAGAATTTCAGAAAACTTAAATATCCCAATTCATTTGGGTGGTGCTGTTAAAATAGAACTTTTTAAATGACATGTACCTAGACAGTTCCGGTTGCCATTCGGTGGATGTGTACATGGACAACGAAGTGACCGGTTTGAACGGATGGGAACTCTTTTTTTGGATTCGGTTGGATGAAATTCTGTATAAAAAAGACAACTTTTACTGAGAATTTCAGAAAACTAAAATATCCCAATTCATTTGGGTGGTGCTGTTAAAATAGAACTTTTTAAATGACATGTACCTAGACAGTTCCGGTTGCCATTCGGTGGATGTGTACATGGACAACGAAGTGACCGGTTTGAACGGATGGGAACTCTTTTTTTGGATTCGGTTGGATGAAATTCCGTTCGATTATTGATAAGAGAATGCAAAATTGTTGCACTAGATTACTCGATAACGTTAGCGTTAATACCGAATGCACATAATTTCGTCACAAGTTACACCGAAAGAAAAACCTTGGTAAAATCAAACATGAAGCTTGTTTGTTTTTGCGTCAAGCACGAACATACTTAAATTGAACAAGCTGGCATTTTCATTTTATTTATTTAAATGCTACAATTTTCATTGCTAAAATCAACAACGTCATTTTCAATTTCATTGTTAACCAACAACGGTTGTGATACTAGAAACATACATGTCCATGATACTTTAACAACGTTTGTGTTTCGTCAACAGTTCTGAATTGTTGGTAAAATATGAACATTGTTGATCAAGTATGTTCGTGAGAATTCAGCCACGTTTTTATTTGCTCAACAGTTTTAATGTAAAATTTCTTTGATAAATGCTTGAATTGAAGTTTGACAATAGATCATAGAAATTTTACATTAAAACTGTTGAGCAAATAAAAACGTGGCGTGGAATTCTCACGAACATACTTGATCAACAATAAAGAATAATTAATTATCCATTAAGATAAAATGGTCAGGAAACTTATCATATTGAATTGAAGTTAAGTATGAAAAATATTGGAATTCAAAATGTTACTGATACTTTAACTATTCTTTATTGGTTAAAGAAGTATGAACATTGTTGATCAAACATAATGGTGATAGTTCAACAGTGTATTTGTTATTTCAATCACAAACGTGATAGTTTTTTTAATTTCAGCCTTAATTGTTAGTTTAATATGTTTGTTGTTGACCAAGTATGAAATCAACAATCACGTTATTGGTTAAAAATTAGATGATGGGAACTCTTTTTTTGGATTCGGTTGGATGAAATTCCGTTCGATTATTGATAAGAGAATGCAAAATTGTTGCACTAGATTACTCGATAACGTTAGCGTTAATACCGAATGCACATAATTTCGTCACAAGTTACACCGAAAGAAAAACCTTGGTAAAATCAAACATGAAGCTTGTTTGTTTTTGCGTCAAGCACGAACATACTTAAATTGAACAAGCTGGCATTTTCATTTTATTTATTTAAATGCTACAATTTTCATTGCTAAAATCAACAACGTCATTTTCAATTTCATTGTTAACCAACAACGGTTGTGATACTAGAAACATACATGTCCATGATACTTTAACAACGTTTGTGTTTCGTCAACAGTTCTGAATTGTTGGTAAAATATGAACATTGTTGATCAAGTATGTTCGTGAGAATTCAGCCACGTTTTTATTTGCTCAACAGTTTTAATGTAAAATTTCTTTGATAAATGCTTGAATTGAAGTTTGACAATAGATCATAGAAATTTTACATTAAAACTGTTGAGCAAATAAAAACGTGGCGTGTAATTCTCACGAACATACTTGATCAACAATAAAGAATAATTAATTATCCATTAAGATAAAATGGTCAGGAAACTTATCATATTGAATTGAAGTTAAGTATGAAAAATATTGGAATTCAAAATGTTACTGATACTTTAACTATTCTTTATTGGTTAAAGAAGTATGAACATTGTTGATCAAACATAATGGTGATAGTTCAACAGTGTATTTGTTATTTCAATCACAAACGTGATAGTTTTTTTAATTTCAGCCTTAATTGTTAGTTTAATATGTTTGTTGTTGACCAAGTATGAAATCAACAATCACGTTATTGGTTAAAAATTAGAACATATTCAAATCAACTACGAACATACTTAATTTAAACATTTTTATGATACTTACCTGAAAAAAAAATTGATCACAGCAGCATATTTGATTTGAAAATGCGTTCTTATTTGTATTAATCACGAAACTTGGTTAATTTCACAACTTTAGATGAATTGTTGATTAACAATGAAACATGTTTAAATCAACCAAGGTTTTTCTTTCCGTGTACTTGATTACGTGAGCTGTCGGCCACTGGATCGCGTTGGGTGAGTCTTGTAGTTACCTAACTACACTCAAATGATATGTCGATCCACATTAGAATTTGAATTTACTAAATTTAAAAAGTCTTATCTATTATAAAATAAACCAAAACTCACATGAAGCAACTCCAAATATTAAATTTTAAAACCAAAGTCTTAGGTACCCGTGACCTTTGACGTTATTGTAAGCATGTCCGCTTCAACCAGGAGAATCGTGGTTCAAATCCCAGCAGAAGCAAAATTGTTTTTCACGGGTATTGCCTTTGGCGAGGAATTGACAAGTTCTCCGATAGTAAATTCATTGCCATAAAAAGCGCTCTCTTGATTACACGTTGGGAATCAGCAGAAAATTGTTGGTCGCATCCATTCCCTATCAAAAGACATGGCTGTGAAAAATGCGGTATGCTTCGTGGTCCTCGCTCTGTTGGGCCACCTTATTTATTTATTTATTTTAAGTCTTAAGTCTTCTCCCAATAAATACAAAAGCAATAATTTAAAGGCCACTCCACTGTACTTCGCCAATTAAAACTAAGTCATTCACTTTACGATATCCTCGCAGATTTTTAAAATATAAGGCCTCTTGTGTTGGTGTCGGAGTCTTGCACTATCATTTCCAGTGAGACGTTTAAGAATTGCATGCCAGTTTGTCACACTGTCGAAGTTCCTTAAGAGTCTCAAAAGGTTTGGAGATTTTTTGACCGCCCTTGACGAAGCAGCGCAATTTCTTCGAATTTAAAAAGCCGAATGAGTTTTGCATCAGGGATGTCAACACTTCTCATAGCTTTGTTACGATCAATAAAAAGCCATATAAAGTGTTATAGATACACATACTACTATAGACTATAGTCTTAAGCAAGAAGTTGAATAGGGCATCTACCTGGAAGCGGAATTTGTGCCATCATCACCGCTAAGCAGTTTGCAAAAGTGGTCTTTCTAGATCTTCAGTAGCGACGGCGATTCTATGACTACGCCTAAAAAGAACGTTTTTCTTGATTAATCTTTTTGTTTTTAAGAAAACGCGAAAATTTTCCCTTCTTTCCTCCGTGGCGCATATCAGGCTTTTCATAAGCTAGTTTTGCCGTGATTCTTATTTCGAAAATTGGCAAGTTCCCTGAAAGTAACAACACTTACAATTCTCTTAAAAATGTTTTCTTCCGAACGACTAAATCAACAAAGGTTAAACTTCCCTTACATTCCTTTTCAAGGAATGGTTAAGAGAACGCAATTCCACTGCACTCAACCGAGATCTGTTGTCATTCAGTTTTTTCTGATTTTTAACAGTTGATGCCCACTGTCAATTTTAGGAATCAAATCGGTAGCTGTGAAATTCCCTCCAAGTTGAGGAAGAAATGGTTAGCTTATGTGCCAGTTTCGTTGGAGGTGGGTGATTGAAATTCCAGAAACTTCTGGAGATAGTAGTTTCATGCCCTGAAAAACTCTTTCTTGAATAGCCGTTTATCAGAGCTGTCAAAAAACTGTTGGTCTCTTCCATTCCCTCAGAATGTATGGTTAAGTAAGTAAGATTAAGTAAGTAATGCTTAAGGCCCTGGGGTTGTCCGCTCAGTTGAACCACTTTCTTAACTCTATTTTAATTCAGACCAATTTGATTCGGGTAGGGTAGTCATTCGGCCTTGACGACGTATCCGTTCGGAGTGGGGAATTGTCCGCAGCGGTTGAAAGGAATCACGCATCAGTAATGACATATAAGGCGTGTTTTTTTTAAGCTAGTATATAGTACAGCATTCGAGTTAAAAAAAAAACGATCTGTCCACAGTATTCTCACTTCTATTTTCAGCAACAAGATGGAGCTCAACGTCAAAGCTTGATGCTACTTTTCAAAGCTCTCCGTGAAATTCAAGATGAAACAAAATCAAATTCATACCAGGTTTGTTTCGTTAATTGTTCTATCATGAATTATGAATGTATGAATTTGTATTGTTTTTTCTTATTTTCCATACATCAGATTCTCTCTAACAGCTCTTTTTTACTATTTTTGGAGGCATCGTCCAGCAGTGAAGAAAGCTCTATGTCAAAGTCAGCTGTTTTGTTGAAAAAAACTTTCGGGTATGTTCGGGGAGTATGTAAAAAGATATTAAAAACCAATCTTTGATGAGATTTTCCATTGGCAAACAGAATCAATTTATTTTTTATCCAAACCTGTGGTATAGCAATTTTACACTATTGACCAGTCTTTTCGATGGGTTTAAAAAGAAAATAAGTTGATTCTATTTACAAAACCGTGAAATTGAACTATAATATTACCGCACAAATAAACACAGCCCAAATTAAATTAAGTTGAAACACGTACTGCTAGTCCCAAACTTGAATTTCTATTGAAAAATGTTTAATTTTCATACATATATCTTTCCCTTTTGACCATTTTTTACTGCTTTGTTTGTTTGTTTGATTTGTTTTTTTCTTGCATTGGGCTATATTTTTTAGTCAAATAATTCCATGAGAAAAGCTATTAGTTTCAGCAAAAAAGAACTAGTGCAAAATCCTGTATTATATACATCACCAGGTAAGAAACAGGTCGAAAATTCAATATGAAATAAAAACTATTTATTTCTTTAATTTTTAATCGAGAGAAAAAATTCTATGCAAATACCACATTTTTTTTTGAACACTTCCTTTCGAAAAAGCTTTGATGAACTGAAATCATTGGTGGTGCCATCTTATTTTCAAAGCTGGAAACTATCAATCCACAGCAATGCCATCCCTGTTTTCACTGTGCAAAATTACGACAGTAAAATGATTTGTTGTTGTTCCCCAAGGGAAGTTTTTACTGTACTATATACTAGCATAAAAAAAAAAAACACGCCTATAGTAAGTACACTTGACGTGCACCTAGTTGACACTAGCACCCTAATAGGTTTGTTCGTTGAAGCCCTAGGGTCGCCCTGGGGTTGCCACAAAACTCGCCCTAGGTTTTTGCTGTGGCGAATTGAGGGCTGTCAAATGGCATGTATTTTTTTTTTAATGACAGGGATGTGTAGTGATTTGTGGTTTAACGTTTTTTGAGAACAGGAAAACCCAGGTTTTTTTGACAACTCATAGGGTTGTCAAGAAAACCTGGGTCAACCCTGAGGAAAGTTCAACGAATATATGGTTTTTGCCCAATGACAGATCTGAGTGCCTCATATGAATATCAAAGGACGAAATAAAAAAAAACCAAAATAAAATCAGATTGCTATTTTTTTATGTTCAATGTAAACGATGTATAAAATATAATGAAAAATATTCTCATATTGCGTTTCTGGAGTGTGGTATATTTTCAATCAGCAGTATTAAAGTTTCCAAATGAAGACAAAAATAGTTCTTCGAACTCAAGATTCTTATTCTACTTCTGGCTATTAAAGTTAACAAGTACTTTCTCTCTACGCATGATTTGTCCGTTAACTGCAGTTTTTCCAGATATCAATCACTTGTAATTTGATACATATCTTTTTTCACCAGAATTCCAGAGCAAGCGGTCAGATTGAAAAAAAAGAAGGGAGTAATGTTGGACATAAATTAAAACATTGAACATTTAACATTATCTCTTTTGCTTTCCACCAACGTCCTATTTCGTTTCATGTGACTTCTTTTGTAGGTATTTTCTTTTCCTCATAACGGTTAACCCACTTTCGTTTGATGCAAAGAACATTTCTCATGATATAGGTACGCAATAAAAAAAAGGGAGATCGTTGCCCCGCACAAGCAGATCATGCTGAGGTGTGTAGAGCAATGTGAGCTTTGATGGTCGGCGCTAGAGAGTTTCCTTTATTTTCAATTTAAACAATTTACTTTGAAACTTATTAAAAAAAAGCGCGAGGTAAAAGTGTTTTCAATACTCTTTTCGAGTCGTAGACTTTCAGAGGAGAGCTTCACTTTTAGTCAAACTTTATTTAAACCTCCTCTCTCTCTTACTTAGTCGTTTTCAAACAACATTTCGTGAATGGAATATGATTTAAGGCTCAAAACAGTTGAAAAAGCTCCCATAAAGCTGCCAAATTGTTTTACAGCATGTAAGAAATTGTGGTGGCCATGGTGTAGTAGTTAGCATGTCTGCCTGTTACGTGGGAGGTCGGAGGTTCGAGACCCAACGGAAAACAGAAAATAAAATTTCCCAATGGTTTCGCCTTTCGCTAAGAACTGGCAAATTCTCTGAAAGTTATTTCATTGCCATGAAAAGCGCTTACTCAATTAGCCGTTCCGAATCTATGAAAAATTGTAGAAGCCACCATTCCTTATAAAGTATGGTTTTGAGAAACGCCCATGGGCTTCCCGCTCTGCTGTGGCACACTATTTATTTATTTATTAATGTAAGAAATTATTTGCAGGTTCATGTTTAAATATAAGTTTATTGTCTGCTAATTTAAAATAAATAAACAAATTAACTATACATTTTATTTAAGTTTACTAATTAAACTTAAGAAGATGTTTTGTAAATTGAGTTGAAGTGATTGGTTATTTCAAAAGGATTTTTTTTTTTGAATATTCTGCTGATTGGACACCGGCGACTGTCCTCTGTAATAATAAAAATGGCAACATTTTGTTTCATTACAATAATCAAAAGGTTGTCATGAGATGAACCTATTCTCGCAACAACTTCCAACAAACTGTAACACCTTCCCGAGGATCGTAGGTAGGCACAACTGCCTCGTCTGGTGAGACTTCTGTAGCTGAAACCTACAGAAAGAAAAACTCCTATTTCTATGTACCTACCTATTTCTTGTAACCTTCCACTAACACATACTTATTTTAAATATACATCAATTCAAATCTCCTTCAAGAACATTCTCAAGAAATCAGCCTATCGACAAGGATTCCATGGAATAGCAAATGGGCTTCGATTACCCTCCATTATTATTATCATCATCTACATACAGCATATATACCCTTGAACCAATAAGCGTCCAACATCGTCCAGCCTCGTGCTACCTGAGGCAATTGAACGATACCTGCATATTAAAATGTTAACCTATTATCACGGATATAGGTTAACAAAAGAAACTCCAAAGATATACCCACCCTCTTCGGCTTGCTGTTTGTTTCACAGACAAGGCCCATCCACCTATATACCTACCTAGCTATGAAAAGACAACAAAACCCGAGACTGGCTGCACCGGCAGACAGCTGTTGGTATTAGAAATAGGGATCTTATCCAAATACCTACATACGCGCTATACACCAAACACCATACGTACGTCTCTCTATTGCAAAAAAAAGATAGGTAAAAATATGTTCTTCTCTTTTCGTACTTGCAAAGGTATTTTTTGCCTTTATTTCTTTTCTTATAGAAAATTCCAGGTGAAAATAGAGAAATCCATCAACAAACACTACCACAAAATTCCAGCAAACTCATCAAAGAGAGACAAATTGATGGAAGAGACCAGAGAAGCGTTTCACACCTGCTCGTTGTGGTAGTGTGGGTCACCTGCTCGTTGTGGTAGTGTGGGTATGCATTCTCTTAAGTGCAATGCCCAACCGATCATATGTTCGTCGCATACATATAAAATTTGATTCTGTTATTGTTTTTCTCTTCTCTTCCAATTTTATCTTCTCCACTAACACAAGCAGCAACCACATTAGGATTTAAGCTCTCGACTTAACGAAGATCAATTCATAAGATCGACAGCGTTCGACAGATCAGCATCTGAAGTTGTCGCTACTAAAAACTCTCTCGGCAAAATAGAAACTTGAATATTTTTTTTTAACATTGAAATAGTTTAAATAAAACTTTTTAAAAAAGATAATTCAATTCAAAGCAAATTTCTTTTCAATTCAGTGATCGTGGTTATTGAGAACTTTTAAAAGAGAACTCGTCGCAGTTAAGACAGTAATCGCAACTTTGTGTCCAGTGATTTGTGGTTTAAAAATAAAGGACAGGCTTTTTCAAAAAGAAAAAAGCATTACGAAGTTCAGTGAATTAACAATTTTACGACAGATTAACATAAAATCGAAAATGGCTTTTATCCTCGATCCAACTGGCCAGTACTAGCGGCTTTCTCCAACCGATTTGATATCAGCTACAACTGCCACTACCATTGGAAAGATCACCTCAAAGAAAACCTCACTAGAGAAACCATAGATCGTGTCTCATTCAAGAAGTTCTTATCATTTCTGACCTTTCTATATATATATTTTTGAAAATGGCTTTGATTTTGGACCCAACTGGACAGTACTAGAAAAATTGGAAAAAGCTTTTCATTTATCATTTCGCTTTTATCATTCATCGTTAAACAGTTTACAATGGCTCACGTACTAGACCCTACTGGAACCTATTAACTCCTCGTTGAGACGCTCAAATTAGATTGATTTGTAAGAATCAAGGGAAAATACTTCAAATTTTGGAAATAACTCAGCAAAGACAAAAAAAAACCATCAAAATGAATATCCTCGATCCTACCGGCACTTACCGTCGTCCTAACTCCACAAGGACAAACAACAACACAAAACGAACAAATACTAATTCACATCTAGATCCGACAGGGCAATATTAACTCCCGTTTTATGCTCGATGATTTGTTCCAGAAAAATGTAAGTTTTATCAAAATCTATCAAAAAGTAAATTACATTCAAAACAATGAACTGGACATTTTCGAGAACACACTGGCTGTGTGTTCGTGGCCGTGAGGAGACTTCCAGCTGCCGCCATAGAAGAAAGCTGTAGTAAATTTCTTTGTTTTAGATATCTTAACAAAAAAAGAAAATATTCTAAAATATTTTATTCATTTCTTATTTGTATTTACAATTAGATAAAACAAAACACTCTATTGTTGACTCACTCATTGCTTTTTCAAAGCTGAGACATTAAAATCACGCACATTTTACATTTCTCACCTTAATAAATATTTATATTTTTGCTTTAGATAAAAAATTCAAAAAAAAAAAAAAAAAAATTGTTTCATTCAAAAAAATTGCATTCATAATTTTATTTTCATTTAAAGATTTGTGCTAGAATTTGTAAGTCTAAATTAAAAAAGAAAAGCAAAAAAATATCAAGAAAATGCCTTTAGCATAAAATCAACTACTGCCTTATGAAATGTTTAATTTAAATTAAAACAAAAGTATTAAGTTAAGTGTCATATAAGAAAGTCACCTATTAATGTTTATAAATATATTTTTATATTTTTTTTAATTTGTAGGTACATATGCGCGCAAATATGTTTTACTTACAATTAACTAAATATTTTTTATTAAACATTTTTATAAATATATATTTGCTATATATGTATTCAATTATTTATAGAAATTCATACAAATTAAAGAATGAATTTTATTTATAAAATTATAAATTTGTCGGGTTTTCATTTTTGAATCTTAGTTCGTTAAATTTGCATAGGAGTCATTTCAAATTTCATTTGACCAATGGATAGATATCTTCGCTGCGTCTTCTTTTCAATTATTCGAGTGTTTTCATTTCGGCTTTCAGTTTTTCAATGAAAGTCATTTTCCAAAAATATCTGTGAAATTACCAGCTCTAGATGTTACAATTGGCGTTTGAGCAAAATGATTTTAGAAGTGATGATGGTAAGTACAATAAAGAGGAGAGAGATGGCTGATCTTCAATGTTTATCTATACACACATCTTTGCTTTCAGATTTCTGTCTTTTTTCAGTCGTTCATATAATGTTTTTTTCCATATATGTATTTTTAAGATTCATAGTCACTAAAACTTATTTGGAAAATTTAAAAAACTGAATGAAACGTCTTAAAAGAGCTGACAGTGAGTACGTCTTTCTACTTTTCCTAGAAATATTAAATATGTTTAGTGAGTTTGGAGAAGATATCATGAGAGCCTGGGCTGACTTTTTAGACGATTATCATCTAATCTCGTCTACTGTCGCCGTCGATTGTACTTTGCTAACGACTTATAACATTAGGTAGCTTTTTTACGTTTTTTTTTGTTTTTTTTGTTTTTTTTTTTTAAGTAACTAAAAAACCGTTCAATTAGATTTTTTTTACTCAAAATGTCTTTTTTAATCAAGTGTTTATGTAGAACAAGAAGATGTTGCTAATGGCTGGGTAGATAATTTGACAGTAGACACCCAATCATTAATAGATATAAAGAATTCGTCTGACATATTTCAGAGAATGAAAACCGTCTATAGAAAGGCTAAAGTAACACTTTATACGACTCGGAAGCATGGGCCTTATCGAAAGCGGATGAGCAAACCCTTGGGCGTTTCGAAAGAGAAATTCTCCGAATGATTTTTGGTCTTTATTCGAAGACAATGTGTGGATAAGAAGATACAACAACGGGCTATATGAGCTGTACCGCGACATGGGCATAGCTAAAAGAGTACGCATCGCAAGGTTACGATGGCTGAGCCATGTAGAGCGGAGGGACATTAACGCTCCTTCTCGAAGGGTTTTCGAAAACACATTGTAGCGAAAACGCGGAAGGCGAAGACCTCTGGAGCAATTAAGTGGAAGAAGACCTCAACCGACTTAGAGTGCAAAACTGGAGAGAGCTAGCTCGAAATCGAAGTCTTTGTCAAAGGATGTGGGGATAATATGGCCTCGTCTCTAATTTAATACCTTTTTTAAGTGTTCTAAGGGATGGTTTGATACTAGAGAAGCTAAAAGTAGCATATTTCGATATCCGCTATATCGGCTGTGGGTTTGTGCGTCCTGGCGTACAAAGTCAACAGCCTAAGAGGGCTATGGTCTTTAGTTGAAAACAGCTCATACAGTTTGACACGAATTGGGTATGGCATGTTAACATTGTAAAATTCATACGATGATATTCTTAATGCTCTTTTAACGGTACGTTTCATGCAACTTCATACTATCTATATTGTTTTTTATTGTTCTTAGTGATTACCATTAATCAATAGCTTCTTCGTTTCTTCCTTTTTACCATGGTAAGCACATCGTTATCTTGAATGGATCATAGTTCTCGCATTTATCTGCTTTATATTAGTTATGCGTCGGTGGGGAACGCTGCAGAGTCTTGACCTGAGAAAGCGTTGACAATCTTCCTGGTTTTGGATTGTTCTATGTCTGCAGACTACCAAATATTGGTATCGATATATTTGCCTGTATACCAGGAGTGTGTTGTTCTTCCTCACGACCGTGTTTAAACGTTGCATGCGTTCACACCTTTTTGACAGATTTCGCTGGAATATTTCTCCTTTGATCATGACAATATACCAACTGAACCTGTTGTGCTTTATATTTTCCAAGATGGTATTTTTGACGGATCTTCGTACTTCTAAGAAATCAAGATTTTTTTCTCCTGTTGTCATACGGATCGGAGATTTATTTATTACAACTACGGTCAACTAACCCCTGTGTTGTACGTTCAATAGAAAATGGCGGAGTTTTTTCTTCACTTCATCCACCACATGCTTACTTGATGATTAGTGTCTTCATTACAAGTTGCTTCACTATTGACGATAGATCCCAGATATTTTATCTATTCACACTTCTGTCACAGTTCTATTCAAGCAAATATCTGGATTAGGCATGTTTGCATCAAAAAACGGAAATCACAAGTAAAAATAAAAAAATAAATAGGGTGGCGCAACAGAGCGAGGAGCCCCAAGGCCTAGCGCGTTTCTCACAATGGAGGGGAATAGAGGATGTACGAGTACTTTAGTGTTCTTACAACAGGTAATCAAGAGTTATAGTCCTTAAAAGCTAAGGGCTCAAAACGTTTCTTTGGTGTAGACTTGCAGTGCTTCAATGACTCCAGCTGGACATTTTACCTTTTTCTCACTGCTATTTCATACACATCCCTGATCATCTGTATATAGATCTTTGCAACTCCTCATTGTATGAGGGCCACTTACCGGTTCATTAGAACCATGCTTATTTAAAACTAACCAGCAAAACATTAAATCCTTTAGGAGCTCGAATTTTGGACATAAGGCTTGTAATGCTTTGGATTGCATCTTTTGTTGGCCTAGCCGAATTGTGGTTACCATCCAAGCGCTACTACTTTTCGCTTGGTCAATGATCACCCGGTCAATGATCTTCAGAGTGTGGACCATCAGCTTGATCGAACGGTAGTTATCGCAGCTTATTGTCTATCACCCTTTTCATGTGAGTTGATAGAAGGTAACTTTCTCTTCACTGCTTAGGAAGACTTTTACCTCCCACAAGCTTCGAGATATTAATCGTTAGTCAACTAAGCCCGATGTTTTTCCAAAACTTATATGGTATATTCTCGGGTCCAATATTACACATTTTTAAAGATATTACACTTTTAAAATCCAGTGTTTCTTCTTTGTTAAGTCCTTCAGTCAAAATATACATTTCAAAAATTCAAAAAACTCACTTCCAAACCATTTCTTTTTTCACGAATTAATATTTGAAATTTGAAGAGATTTTATTTTTCAAAACCCGTGTACACAAATAACTACATCTACTAACCAACAAAATGGAAAAATATTGAGCTCTCTAGAAAGATGTAGAATATTCTGTAAGTGTTGCCATTGCAGTTTTACTAGTAGCTTCTTTTAAATAAGGGAGTTTTTGTATTGTCCTTTGCTCTTCAATGGCAGATATCTTTAAAATTGGAAGAATTTATGCTAAATATATATATTAGATAAGTAGATAGATATATAAGGCCACGTTAACGTTTAATGATGTCGTATTTATCGTACTTTCTCCGGAAAAGAACGCGGTAACTCAAGTAGACTTCGTGTTCAGGATAAAAAAAAAAAAAAAAAAAAATACATGAAGACTGGTTTTTGAGCATCAGCACCAGTTCCTTTTTTATCTGAAACCGCGACTAAAAGCAAACAATATGGAAACAATCCTGGCAGTGCCGACTTCACGTAGAACCATTCATTTTTGTGAAAGGCACTGGATGATGAATAAAATAGGCGCAACCTAAGCAGAACTGCCTGGTATCTTACATCGAATGATTTTCTTCTTACTTCCACGCGGCGACATGAAAAAAGGTCACCAGTGATTGTGGCAAGTAGTTGCTTGCAAACTTAAAAAAAAGCTTAAATGGGACACTTATAGTTAGAACCAGAGTAAAAAAAACCGGAATCAAAATACGAGTCCAAAAAATCGCTACATCACTACAAAAAATCGCTAATCGATACAGAGAAGTTATACCGCCCCTAAAAATGACTATTCCAGTAACGCCACGCTCACAGATCCCAGATGGACAAAAGATAAGTTCTCTACAAGCAAGTTCTCAAGCATCATGATCTCGAAGAAATTCAAGCACTTCCACTGCTGATCGCTTTTAGCGATCCAAAAGTGGTACTCGCCGAGATGCGTTGACTTCAGTGATCGTCGCGTTGGAAACTGTATCGTTCCATTCAAAACAAGTGCTTAACAGAGGCAACGAAATTAACTTGAAATTAGTGCTACATTTATCAATTTTTAATTTTTGCTTAGTTTCTGGAACAGTAAAGACAATCAGAAGCCATCAAGCCCCCAAAAACATGAGCCGAATCCTGCAATAGTTTCAGCGAAATGTTACCTCTGCGACGAAACGCGCTTTTCAAAGAACGACGACAACATCATAATAAATTATTTTACGGGACATTATTTGAAAACAAAAATCATCCGCCGCACTACGCCACCTTGCAATGATTGAAACAAAATATTTCTTAAACGTATTTCCTGCACAGCGGTTAACACAATTTAAAATCTTTTAACTTTATATATTTATTTTGTCGCCTGTGATATTTGAGAGCTTTCATTTAATGAGCCGACACATGGATCGCATATTGGCCACAATATTTTGACATTGAGACAATACTCCCAACTGCATGATCTCTGTACTACGACAAACCACACTCGGACACAACCATAAAATATTCAATGAATCTATAAACGATTGTTTTCATGATCCATTAGGGACACACCAGCACCGCACACCGCTAGTTGCCACTGAAATTCAATGCTATGTTTCCCACCTCGGAAACTACTACGAACTGCCATACTTTCTGTATTCTGTCCACCACGAATGATATCATCTATGCAATGGTCTTGCATTCATCAAATTGAAGCTCTTCTTTCCATCACCGCACCGCATTGTCGTTGTAGTCGCGCAGTCGGCGTAGTTGTCGTAGTCGTCATCGTCACCAACCAGGTGACAAATGACTTAAGTGACAACCTTACACCACAACGCGCAAAACAAAAGCCTTCCACCAATCCAAACAGCCACAATGTTTGTTTCACACACCGCAATAAAACGTATCACCTTTTGAGCTAATATAGCAAAAGCTAACTATAAACGAGGGGAGCCCAAGATGGTATAGTTGGTATAGGTACTCACCAAACTCTCGCCAGACGCGACCATGGTGACGGAAATTTGTCGTCACCACCATGAACGCGATTCTAGCAACTCTGCACTCCAATCAGCTAAATCGTACACAAGTTGTCTTATAACGAGTGCCCAAGCCCAAGCCCAAGCCCAAACCCACCCCTCATCGTCAGTACCTTCATCTCTACCACAGAATTTCTATAAGAAGGTCTTCTCTATCATTTTTCCCTGGACTGGTTATAATCACAGATGAAGCAGCAACAACAACACTAACAACAACAACAACAATTAGTTCCCACAATATAAAATCCAATGCATGCGGAAGTAAAAGTTCAATGCTCGTTTCTGCTCCACAAGTGATTAGGTCAATAATAGCACAAAATGGCAATGGCAACATCAACAACTTAGCAGTAGATTCAAGCACACACATATGCACTCATACCTGTGCTAGTAGTGATAGAAGTATAGTTGGTATGAGTATAGCCACTCGTACTAAATGCACAGCTGGTGGAGTTTGGCCTAGCAAAAGCATCTCTCTTCTCAGTTTGTGGGCATGAGACAACGACAAAGCCGACGACTGTGACTATGACTACGACTACCACAACGACATCGACGACGACGACGACCAACTAGAACGATTAGGAATGATTCGTATTCAAGAAATTTGAATAATGCATCTGTATCCCCATTCAGAGGCGGTGAGCCCTGGGTGACGAGAATAAGGACGCAATTATATGAATACGTGTATATGCTTTACTTTACTGGGTGCCAGTAAGAGGAATGCTATTTGCCAGACGCCAGGGCTGCAGCGGGGGACAATTTTTTCGATCGCATGTCACATTTTTGTCACTAATTTGCTCGATCGGTGAGAAAGTCTGCAAATCGCAATTCGGATTGTAAAATGCATAGTTAAGGCCTGGAGTTGAAAGATGCACTGGTGTACAGAGATGTTTGATAGTGCAATGAGCTTGTCCGTATTCTTCAAGAGTATGCTGTAAATTGTTGTAATTATAAAATTGTACATATGCGATGCACACGATCACAAAGTTCTGAAATCAGAAGGGCATTTCGCACTGCACCAACATGATTCGGAAATACTGCAAATTGCTGTAAAAACTATTCAGACAATCTAGCGATTGGTTTTTCTTAAAATGATTTGTGATTTTGGCTTCAGCACAAAATAATTGGAATTCACTGCAATTTTGGATATTTGAATGGAGCATTGGGCGCCACTTAAGAATGCGACATTTCAGAACATTCTGTCAGAATATCTCAAGAGAAAAGTGAGTTCTTTTCACTTGGTGGAGGATCCGCTTAGTAACAGATCTAGTCAAAAAGGAAAATTGCTGTCAAGCAATGATATTCTAGGTCACTAAGATTCATTCATAAAGCTTACCCGATCTTCAAAAAGATAAAAGCTAAGATTTAAGCGTTTGATGGTAGAACTTCAAAAAATCAGCGATGCAGACAAAACTGATATGAATAGATAAAAATTGAGATAGATAAAAATTTATTGGTGTCACATATACAGAAACGGAAGACTTAATATTTCATTGAAGTCTAGCGGCGCTAACAATTGAGAACGAACCACGACCTTACTCAAAGCCGAACCGCGCGCGGCCTCAATCAAAGTATGTACGTCGAATTGTTTGAGACCGCTGTTCACTTCACTGCGTCAGTAATCTTTATGCATAGAAATTAAGACTGTTGCGTTGGGGAATATACGTATTTAATCTCGAGATTCTCTGATTTTTGACCAGGTCGACATACCTTACGACCATCTCAGCTCACCAAAACTGCAACAGTTTAAGACGTGTGGATACAAAAGTGACCAGGAGTTTATAATGGAGTCCAAGACAATTATAATACAATCAATTGTAAGGACACTAGCAATCAACTTACACCACATCTCAAACATGTAATAGTTCAGAACCAATAGGGTTGGAAACGCTGTTTTTGAGCAAAGGATGAAGCAGACAAATGGAAGCGTGGCGATTTTCATATTCCGATAGTGATTTTATGTAAAATTGTAAAGTTTATTCCACAGAAACAATGCCAACTCTCTGTGTTGCCCTGTTCAGCTCGGCAGGGTTTTGTGGATATGTTCATGTCCAGAGGTTCACCTGGGACTGGGAAGGTTTTTCAATTTGGTATTACTGTCTACCATTCCATCTCTTATTAGACGATGGCGTGCTTTTCTTACTTCTTCTTTGTCTCTCTAAGGAACAGGTGTTCTTTCTATATTTTTCTCCTCTGGAACTCAGAGGAACCACACTTGGCAGTACTTTTTTCAGTGAAAAGTATTGAGTAAGAAGTCGTTGAAGAACGTTATTCCCAAAAAATAAACGTCTCTGTTGAGAGTTCAGTATCTACTAAAAAGTCAGTTTAGATGCTTCTAAAGAAAGAATGAATAAAAGCAGCAAATAAATCAATTTTGAATTCAACATTGCAAGTTATCAGCTGAAACAAGCAATTGAACTCAATGAAATGTTTTAAGGAACTGCCCGTTACCCCTCTTACCATATTTATAATATTGCAGCTCTGTTTTCCAATGTTCTTCGAATAAGAACGTAATTCATCGGTTAAAACACATTCCAAAGCCATATGAAGTTTTCCATTCCACAGCCATATGAAGTTTTTAAGAATGGCGCCCAATGTGAGACCACCTTTCTTGTTTGGTCATTGTCTACAACCATCAACCTAAGGTTAAACTCATACATAATATACTTTAAGTCTCCATATATGAATTCTGTTTGTCAAATATCACTCCTCTTAACTTAGGCAACAAAAAAAGGACTCAAGTTGAAATGTTAAAAAACTGCGGTTCTTTTTTTATGTTTCTGCCAAAAGAGATTGTTTTCTACCCTTATGTTGAGCTTGTTGTCATAATGCACACGTTGAACCGCCATTCAAAACTGTTTCCGATTTTATTTTTTCTCAAAACATCGAAAAGCTGAAACGCGATTAACAGGAAATCCAAAAATACTTCGCTTATTCTAAAAGCAGAATCTGTGATATGTTAAATATAATCTTATACGTTTTGTATTTTTATAATGCAGTTTCTTTTGCAAATAAAAAACAAAACCAAATTAAAATTCCTGACGCAGTGTCGATTGGTGTTGCTTCCGAATTCTCAATTACAACAACCGTTCAAAAGCAATCACATTATCGTAACTCGCTTATGACATAATCTTATTTATTTATAAACATTTCCACTTGAAAAGCAGTCCGACAGCCCCTTCGCAGTGAATTTTTTTTTTAAACTCTCTTCCCTTGCAAAAATTGTACATCTTCTTCTCTTGCAAAGAGTAAAATAATTGATTGTTTGTCTGTTTAACTCATCTGTTGGATTGCGTTTTGATTCTTTTCGTTTGTTATCTCTTTGGTGGTTCGTCGTGTTGCTTCTTCAGTTTATTGCAATAAAAATGCAATAATTATGAGAAACTGGGGCTCAGTGTTGTACAACAAACAGATGTGTCTGGCTGTGTGTATCCACCTAGTAACATGCATGAAAACATTGATTTAGTGCTGTTTGCGAATAGGTTCGCTGTGCTGCGCTGGGCGTATATTCTTCCGCATTTTGCTGAGATTACTTTATTTGAACATGTGACTTTGTGATTGATTTTAAGGCCCCAATTAAAGGTGTTATTGGGGAGTGGGAGGCTTTTGGGAGTTATGTAGTTTTGATTACCTAGTGACTGTCTGCCTTCAAGTGCAATGTACACTTTCTTGAAATCTTTATATAGTCAGAGTTCTACAAATATATAAATAAATATATCAACTTTTTCCATGGTAGTCAAAATATTGCAGTGCAATACTAAAGCCAAAGCAACACGCATAGGCTTTCCAGTTTTTTGGATGGTCAGCAAAGTGTTCAGTGTCGTTACTCATTGGATGACCTTGTGACAATGTGTTCAAGAATAAAAGCAGGGTGCAACGTGTGTTCAAAACAAATTACTTACTACGCCATAAGCGAATGCTCAAAAAATTAAGAATCTTATAAAATATGAATGAAATGAACAGTTAAAGTAAACGCATAGCTCGTATAATGAAATGAAAAGAAATTCATGACTTTTGCTTAAAGAAAAACCGCCAACAACATTGTAGAGGCTTACACAAGTGGGGTTTTGAATAAATATCAAAGAAAAAATACGATAGTAACGATTTTTTTTGTATGTTTAAAACCTTGGAAAAAGCAGATGAATGAAAAGAAGAAAACCTGCGACCGAATTACAGCTATACCTTTATCGATTCAGTGAGTGGCATCAGTGATCGAGTAATAGAGTAACTTTGTTGGGATTACAGCGCACGTGATTTCATGTTTCTTCAAAATTGTCGCTGATGTCTCTTTAGAGTTTAGACTAACTTAATTTTTTTTTGGTTAGCGAAAATTATTGATTGATTGATGAAAGACAACTTTTACTGAGAATTTCAGAGAAGAGAATTAAAACATTAAATGCACTGTGTGGTAATGGACGGTTGTGATTGTCTACCGGTGCATGAGTATGAGTGACAACGAAAAAGGTAGTTTTGAATGAATAGGTAGCCACTTCTATTTCGATTTGATTGCTTATTTACTTCCATTTATTAGGCACATTCTTATTATACGAATTGCGTTTAACTGAAATAAAGCAAAGCGTTCGATATTGGAGATCATAGCACGCTCCTCTACAAACTTCAATCGGATGGTTTTCGATTTTTCGAATTATGATTGGTTTGAGTCTTACCTCAATAACAGAACTCAAAAAGTTGAAGTTGAGTAAAGCTTCAGCGATTCGAGGATTTTAAATATTGGTGTTCCACAAGGTTCGGTCCTTGGTCCCATTCTTTTTCTCATCTACATTAACTCTCTGTTCCAATTACCATTCTCTGGTAAAATAACAGCTTTCGCAGATGATCTTGGTCTAGCTTAAAATTCATCTAGTGCATTGGATCTTGTGGCTGATTTGAATCAAGATGTCCATTATTTGGGGATGTGGTTTGCTAAACATAAACTTTGTATGAGCAACAAAACTAAAGTTATGTACTTCAGCTTAAGAATGCGAGATGCTCCTGATTTGAAAATTGTTTTCTATGCCCAAAATTGTTTAAAATACAAACTATTTTATTGTTCATGTAATGTTGGTCTTAATTCATTACTTTATAACCTAGAGGCAAACTGCAGTCCAAACTGTTTTGAGATAGAAGCAGTAAATGATTTCAAGTACCTTGGGATTGTGCTTGACCAGACTATGAGCTGGTCTAATCATATATCAGCTTTGAAGAAATATTTTAGATGGTCAGTTAGAAGTTTTTATCATCTCAGAAAATTCTGTAATAAGGCAAAACTTAAAACAGCTTATTTTGGTATATTCCATTCAAAACTCCAGTATGACATAAGCTGCTGGGGAGGGGCATACCAAACTAATATCAATCCTCTCCTTGTTTTGCAGAAATGTGCTATGAGAAAGATTTACGGTGCTAATCGGTTAACTCCTTCTATGGCCCTATTCAGGTCCTTAAATGTCTTACCTCTCAGGCATCTTTATTATTACAAAACATCTAAAATATTTTTTAAGAGGGGTGGCTACAAAGCCCAATTTCTAATGTTCGTACTATGCGAAGCAACTTCGAATGCCAAGTAACCGTCCCCCCTTTCCATACTATTCATCTCAGAAACTTCTACTCCATTGTGTCCTGCAAGCTCTTTAATACATTTCCAGCAATTAGTCGTACTGTTCGCTCATTGTCTTTATTTAAAAAAAAAAAAAAAAATTAAAAACAGGCTTTTTGGATTTGACCACACTCAAATCGAGGTTTTGCTTTCCTATGTCTCTTGATATTGAACATTTTATAAAGAATATTTCTTTCAATTTTATATATGTACCATTTTCTGTCTATCAAATTTGCACAATTATATAATTTTGTTTTTATTTTAAAATTTTGGATTTGTTAAAAAACTAAAATAAAAATTGTAATTTTTATTAAAGCATTAATCACCCCACACGCACAGAAAAATAGAATTATGTATAATGTTAGTTTATTCTTAATACAAAATGTCACTATAAATAAAATAAAATAAATAAATAAAGCAATTTACCTTCGTAATAAAAACAAGAACAATACACAAAATTTAAATATTTTCATTTCAAAATTGTTTCTGTGAAACATTTTTTTAAAATTTTTTTTTTTAGGAATTGTGTGTAATTGTGTATAGCATAATTATATATCAAATTAAAGGTTATCAATTAAGGATTATAGCGGTGCAAAAACAATTATAGCTCATTACTCATTTTTTCGGGATATAGGCTGGCAAACGTGAACGAAAATGGCCTCTCTTTTCGAAATACAAGGCATTTTGAAAAATGTTTTTTACACGAAATGAAAGATATTTTTATGATCTTTCGTATGATATCTAAATTATTACCCTACGTGCTATACTTTTCGAGATATACGTAATTATTTGCAAAAATGTCAGATTTTTCCCATTTTCGGCGCCCAATCTAAAGACCAATTATTTCAAAATCGCCAAGGCCAAATTCAAAAATATTTGGCAGATAGATTGGGCTGAACGTAACGTTTTAATTGATACTAGACTCATAGGTGTATGCCTTGGGCCCAGGCTCCATAGAAAAATGAGCCATCTCGTTTTTGTTTATAGTAGATCTTAGTTAATTGTAAATGTTTGAAATAAAACAAATAAATAAAAAAGCTTCTTATTCAAAATGACTCATTGAGGATTGAATATTAATTTCTTAAGACTTATGAACTCCTAAGCCCAATTAATTTTAATCTTTTAAGTTATTGATCAAATAACAGAAAAAAAACAAGTAAGATATACAAAAATTATCAGAACTTTCTTTTCAAAAACTTTCAAACTGATTGAGAAATTTATTTGACTCATACGTCATGCTCCCTCCAAGACAACTTTTTTTTGTGTGGTGTCTCCTAAAAATGGCGTTAGAAAAACTGATTCTTTGGGTAAATTATATTTCTTGGTTAATTGAGCCAAAACCTCAAACTAAAACTTATCTATGCTGTCTAAAGAATAAACAGAAAGAATTACTTTTCTTTTTAAAGATGGCGCATACCTACGTGAACCTCTCTTGTAAATATCATCATTCAAAAATCCATAAATGTGTAAAGTGGTTATAAATATTTCCATTGATACAATACCAATGAGTCAAAGAAAAAAAAAAAATTCTGCCCAACCTTTCTCTATTCAAACTGCTCAAGATGTGGTCTACATCAATCCAAAGGTCATTCGCCCGACCAAGTTAACCGTTGACTTTGAGTAAACAAACACAAAAATATGAACAACTTTTCACCGTTCAAGGCAAATGTAGGTCAAGTTACTCTATACTTTGACAAACAAACTCACCGCAGTGCTACAGCCAAGGCAAGCCATCGTTCGTACTTCTACTTTCACTTAGAAAGTTCTCCACTTCGGAGGTGCTGCTGCCGCGCTGTGCCGCGTCGTCTCACAAATGAGCCATACAAACAAACAACTTGGACTACAATCTACAATGCTCTCGTGATTTTCTTTTTCTTGCTTTTGGAGTCAAAACGACAAACTCTAGCTACCAGTTCGATCATAGAAAATTGCAAAAAGAAAAAACGACAACTCTCAAGTGATTCGAATATAGAAAGAGTGGGTTCAACTTCAAATATTCGGAGAGAAATTTATTTTCAATCTCTATTGCAACTCCTTTTACTTTCAAATGCGTCACAGAATTAACCATCGTAGGCCAAGTTGTTCACTTTCAAGAAAATGATCGTTTGTTAAACCAAAACACTCGATTGTTTAAGAGTTGAAGAAGGGTGATGATTTTCTTTAATCAAAGCATCAATGCGATGGTAGATGTCAGTATGACACATGATTCGTTTGAATTACAACTTGTTACAACTGAATTAAATTATACCTGATTTTGTGCGTTGTCGCGCGTTCACTTTCTATGAACATTGGCAGTGTATCGGCCTTAATATTGGCACCAGCAAAAAAAAAAAAAAATTCAGGGGAAATGCACAGTCATCGGAGCTAACAGCAAACCGTGCTTGTGACGATGATGGGTGAAATCTCATTCAGAGGGTGATTACTTTTTTTCTTTTATTTATTTCTCTGATGAATGATTGCTTGTTGTTAGATACTATTTGCTGTAATTGGCTAAAAAAAAAGAAAAATTTTCCGAACCAGAAATGGTGAGAGGAAAAGTGAAATCGTGGGACTTGAGGAATGTGAGGCTGACGCATGCCGGTAGATCAACATTATTTGTCTTACAGTGTTGTTGACCTTTAACAATAGAAGCTTTTGTTTGATATTGAAAGAGTATGTCGAACTAGTTCTCTGTGCTTTAAGGCTTGTGGATTGGATTTGACTCATACTATGTGAATTTGGTGCTTGTCTAGGTTGACAGACAAAAATGTCAAAGAAGTAAAGTTAGTTAACTCTTATCCTTACTAATGTTAAAGAGAAAATGTTTACATTTTAGTATTTTCAGCAGAAATGCGTGTGACCAGATTGGATCGACCCAAAAGAAGATTGCTGGGAAAAGAGGTTAACCAAGTAATCGTTATACTGTGATAAAGGTAAATCTGAGAAGGATCGAAGAACTTTACCTCTTTATAACATATTTTTTTGAAGTCGAAGTGAAATAAACAGTAAAAAAATTAAGTATCACCTTTCGCGAGGACTTGGCTAGACTTCTGAGAGAAATTAAACTGATATGTAAAGCGCTTTCTTGCTTAGCTGTTTGGACTCGGGAAGAGAAAGTAAGTCTTCTTTTCAATGAATGATTGAAAAAAATGCACCCGAGGTTCCTCAAGTTGTTTTTGCGACACCCTATTTATTTATTTCTTTTTGATATTCTTTCGTTATTTTAATAAAATTAATATGTTCTTTTCAGACTTTTGGGACTATATTTGTAGTTTTTTATGAACTTATTGCAATTTTTTCAAGGCTATATGTTCAGATGCCTAAATGCTAGTGCATTTTTTTTTTTTTTTAAATTATGTAGGGTGAAGGTGAAAATTACCTTTACAAGCACGTCGACCTGAAAGATCTTTTGTGCTGTTCCCTTAGGTTTAAAAACACGTAGTGTATAGGTTAGCTCATTCGAAGCTGAGGTCATGTAAGAACCTAAGAATCTTTGAGGAAGAGGTGTTTCTGATATCAATGGGACAAGGGAACCCTTTATTGAATATTTTTAGCCTGGATCTAGCTAAGGCAGGGCATTCACATAAAATGTGTTCAGCTGTTTCTATGTCTTCAAGACAGAGACGACAGGTGTCATCTTGGCTGATGCCCATGTTTTTAAGATGATACTTGAGAGAGCAGTGTCCAGTGAAGAAGTCCGTGAGTAACTTTGCGTCACGTTTGCTCATGTCAAGAATTTCTTTCATACGTTTGTGGGATAAGTCAATGAATAGTTTTGACTGACGATGGCCATTTGAGTTGTTCCAGGTGCTGATCATGTTCTGTCGTTCCCAGGTAGCTAATTCGTTTTTAAGGCTAATAATTGGGAGACCACAGTAGGGTTCAGGGCCTTTGAATTGGGACTGAGAGCCAAGTCTAGCAAGTCGGTCAGCCTCTTCGTTACCCGGTACGCCTTCATGACCAGGCTCCCATGAAAGAGTTATTTTATTGTGAGTAGCTAATTGAACTATACATGTCAGGCAGTTCCAAACTAGTTTGGATTCGATTTTTGTCGAATGCTAGTGCATACAAGTGTAATTTTGCGCGCGATGACGCGATTGTTTAGTGCACATATGCAGTTTTTTCTCGCAGGAATCTTCGTGTTTAGCTTGCAGCAATGGGGGAATATTTTATGTTCTTTAAAGGCAACGAAGTTATTTTTATGAACATCATGTATATAAGGCAACGAAGTTATTTTTATGAACATCATGTATATAAACATCATTCACAAGAAAATCCTGAAATGTTTTTCTTAACTATTTTCGAAGGATTGTTTTCATATTTACGCTTAAAACTTTTGGAATATTTGATTAAACTTTTTTTTTATTATTTTAAGTAATTGTTACGAGTAGTTGGCAACCTGTTCCACCAATTGAGAAGAGTGATAGCCAAGACCTTGCACTCGGATTCAAGATATTGATATTGTACTACATAATCGCAAGTTCGTGCTACCCAGGCGTGCTCATTTAAACTTGTGATTAAAAGAAGGTACTATAAGACAAATTTTGCAACCGTGCAAAAAAAAAAAAAAATTTTTGATAACTAAGTATGAGAGTCCGATAACAGAGAATAGAGAGTCTGTCTGTCAGCCTAGCCTTGCAATTAGAGATCGTGGAGCAGTCTACAGAAGTATTTTTTGGATTTGATTTCTTAGGTTTTTTTATTACAATCCCTGCCATGCAACTGATATGATAATAACTACTTATTTTTCTCGAAAACAACTTCAACAAATTCGATCAAATTTAATGTGAGAGATGTATTTTTAGTTGTCTTGTTTATTATGTACCGATTCTCCATAATGGCCTGAAAGATTTGGACGAAATTTAATATTTGAGAAGTTCTACGTTGTTTAAGAAAGATTGCGCGTCAATATTTGGAATATTTAGTTTTTGAAAGTTTTATTAATTTGAAAACAATTTTTTGATTTTTCTGAATAAAAAAACGTTTTCTTAGATTTTCTTATATTTTTTGTCAATTCTCACCTCTTGGAAAGATCTTAAAACATATATACCTAAGCTTATGAATGAGAGTGGAGAACAAGAAACCGATTTTTTAGTAAACTGCTCAAACGATGTTGATTAATTTTCAGTATTTAAATGTACCAGTGGCGAGGGGTGAATAATTCCAAAAGGTAACTTAAAGGAAACTTAGTCACCAACAAAAAAAAAATTTACTTAAAATCTTTTTTGTGCAATGTTTGTCTTTGCATCAAGCCAAAAAGTCAAGTATATCAAACCAACTTTGCTATTAGGTAGAGCGTTATAACATTTTTTTTCATAAAACTAAGCAAATTAAAACTATTTGTTTCCTCTAAGTGAAATTCAGTTAAGCAACAGTCAACAGATATTAAGGCCATAATCAAACCACTGAAACTTACTATCGGAAAACTTTTCAGACTTTTTGCACTTTTCAATTTTTAAAGCCTAAATATGTAATATTTGAAAAAATCACGAAAAGCACTAAATCAATTTAAATAAGTATTGCACTGCGTTCTACTGGTAAACTGCGTTTTTCAAATAAAATACGGTTCATTGGGAACTGAATTGATTTAGGCCAGTTGTGCCACTTTAGAAAAATTCCAATTATTTTTTGCATTTTCTGCCAAAAATATGCTTTATGCTATGAGATCTAATATCCACGCATATTTGTTATCAAAGTGGCAACCTTTGACACATCAGTCCAGTGCAGAGACACATACAAATTCATGAAATAAGTCGGAGACCTGCGTGTTATTTTCTTGTTCTTCAAGCAGAGACCTACCTCAACCTGCAAACCTGCCATATACATTTTTGTTTATAAGCATGTGTCCATGGGAAGAAATACGAGGAAAAGCGTTTTTTTTCTTTTATAAAACCAATATCATGCAAACACCGAAGGGTGCAGAAGCAATGCTGCAAATGATCACTGGGCTACTGCGCCGGCGCTCTGCACAATATTCACTAACTCAGAGCGCAAGGAATAAAGCGGCCCATACACACCACACAAGTGTGCACACTTGTGTCGGTGTGGATAAATGTGGTACGTGTATGGGGTGGTTCGCACACCAATTCTCGGTGTGCCACACGGTGCGAACAAAATGAAATAATTTTCATTTTTGGTGCCGGTGTGGGTTATGTGTGCCATTTGGTGTGGTGTGTATGGGCAAATGCCACACAAGTGTGCACACAACGGTGTGCACACTTGTGTGCTGTGTATGGGCCGCTTAAGAGATAACAAACAGACTAACCAAAAAATATGACGCTAGAAAACCGGGTTATTTTCTCCCATAAGAAAGCATGTATTGAACAGAGAGGTGCCTAGCGCTAGCCTTCTCTCTGTTCAATACATGTTTTCTTATAGAAGAAAATAAGACGATGTTCTACCATCATATTTTTTGGTAAAAGAAAAAAGAGGAAAGAATACAAATTTGTTCTATCCAGCAACAAATTTTATAAGACGTAATATTTGGGGTTACCTTTTATGTTGCTAAAGTTTTGTGTTTGTTTATGGAGTGAGTTGAAGAGCCAACATATGTGTAGAATAGGACGGAAAGCAAAGTGGTAGTTGTTAAAAAAATTTTGGCAGCGAGTTCATGTCCATGTGTATGATTAATAGGGTGGGTCAAAAAAATCAAACAATTTTTTTTTTTTTTTGATCCGACACACGAAAACTTGTTCTTTGCTACCTCTAGAAAAAAATAATAAAATAAATGGTTAGAGTAATCGATTAACAACAAAATACCTTTTTTGTAGAACGTTCAATTTTTTATTGAAATAATTGATGCTCATTTGATAATAACTATTTTTTAGTGAGTTACAAAATTCAAAACAAAAAAGTTATTTTCTTTAAAATACTTCAATTTTTGACCTTGAATATCTTTTAAACGGTTAGATTAATGAAAAAAGTATTAGAGACTATTTTTGTAGACCGTTCAATTTCCTATAAATACTAATTTCGCGACTGGTTGAACAATCTATTTTTAAAAAGATATGACCATTTTTATATGATACTAAACTGAAAATGGAAAACTACGATGAGCATCATCTTCCCGTTAGTATTAAAAGCTCAAATTTTGTAAGTACTTTCTAGAGGTACCTAAAAACAAGTTTTCGCGTGTCGAATCAAAAAAATTTTTTTTTTTGATTTTTTTTGACCCACCCTAATGATTAAGTTTGATTCATGTTGCCAGAAGTATAATATGTTACGGATGTGAATTTCAAAAGGTAAGTCGGAGATAATCGACTTATATGGACGCTTCGCCACTGATATGTAGGTACTAGCAATTGGAAAAAATTGTCGTTTTTAGACTTTCACTAATGGTTATTGGAAAATTAAATTTAACTTTTCTCAACATTTTTTGTGATTTCATTCAATTTCCATAACTTTTGTGTAGTTGGCAACCCTGTACCATAAAATATTTAAGAATGAGCGAATACAAAAACCCTTTTACTCAGCCTCAAGATTTTGAGATTGTAATTAATTACATAACCGCAAGTTCGTGCCGATTTTTTAAAAGATTGCTTACAATTCTTCTAAAATGCAAAGAAAATAATGGAATTTTACTTCCCAAGTGTGAAATGTTCTGGAATCATGAAGCAGCTTGGAATAGTGAAGCAGCTTGCGATTATAACATAGCGAGAACAGTCCGCCTTCTTCTGGAATAAAAAAAGTAAAGTGAAAGCTCTACACTGCCGCGCCGTTCTACGTCCAGCACTCACATTACGGTTCAGAATGTTGGACAGTGTACGATAAAAGTATGACAGTAAGTTGGAGGTTACTGAAATGAAAACGGACCGTATGAAAGCAGGAACCTGTTACACAATGCTACAAGTATACATGTCCAAAGCCGCTTGTAGGATTATGTCAATTACAATTTATAATAAACGCGCACGTCAAGGGCTTATGAATACCCTTAAAATGTTATTAACACAGTACGAGCGTTTAAGAAAGTAGGCAAGGATTCGAAAGGAGGTGCCGATGCGCATTGTTTTTAAATTTCTGTGTATTACAATTTACAATGCGAGGGAAAAACAGAGTCAGGTAAAGCATTCTGCATCCGAGTAGTACGGCTAAAGGATGAATCTCTATATATCACCTATTAAAGATCAAGCAAACTCTTATCTTTGTATTACAGAAATTTCTACACTTGTCATAATTCACTTTCTTCAAAATTGCTTGCAGTTTTGTGTTACAGGCTCCAAAAGTTACAAAGCTTGATCGTAATAGAATTACGAAGATCCATAGACGGCTTCACGTCAAAAAGGTTCAGTAGGTACTGTCATGTTCAAAGGAGAGCTCCAGAGAACCCCATCCAAAAGGCAATGAGAAGGCAGACCAAAACACTACTGGTTCAGTCAAATGCAACGACTTTGGTTGGCCTCATATATATGATACACTCCAAAACCGGGAGGTTTGCCGACGCAGAGTTCAAATTGGTGTACTTCACGAGTGGATATCTTGTGTGAAGCATTGAAGTAGGTGAGTTGTGATCACTTCGAGATCACGTCGCTAGTAGTTTCGGAAAAGGAAGAAGTATAAAGAGTTCGTAAGGCTTCGAGGCTTCCTTAGCTTTGTTGCGTCACCCAAATTATTTATTTTACTAGATTTTTCTGCTTCACAAACTTTCCCACTGTTTTCTTTAATTTATGTTTAGTTAACACTGTGTTTTTCAACACTATAAGGATAGTCACAACCCCTAGAGGGGCGCGTTCTCAAAAGTGATATCTAAGAAACAGTTCGTCATAAAGGTTTTCTGCTAGTCAATCCTGCCGCCACTTATTCAGAATTTTGCGTAATCCACAAGAATCTGTTCTTGAGCATCATGGATGACCTTCAACGAAACAATCTCCGAAGCGTTTCTCCTTCTTTGAGCGGTCATTTTGATTGTGATTGCCTCCTTGTTCAAAACATCTATCTTGGGAGAACTACTGAACGGATTTTAACACGAACCTTTATAATGTAAATAATTTCAACACTATACCCTTTAGCTACGTAGTCGAAGTAATCAGAGCGTTTACGATTTATTGGCAAATATTTTTCGATTTCTTCATTTGATAGTGAGCTTCAAAAAATTTTACATGCGCATTTAAAACAGAAAACAACATGAAAAAGAAAAGAAAATTCGCTTGAATGGAAATGATTTGATATCGACGTCGGGTGATTGACTTTGTTTGTTTAATTTATTATCTTATTCACCTACGTGTAAGAAAAGCCATCACATTACCACTCCAGAGCTTGAGGCAGTGCATTTAAAAATTTATTTTCTTTCAGTTTTATTATTGTATTAGAAAATTTCAAATTCCAAACCACATTGTGTTATATTTTTAGTATTCCAAAGGCAACAGAGTGCCTCAGCGCCAACAAACTAGCTATGGTAGATAAAGTTTCTCCAAATTTAAAAATAGACCAACGACCGATGGGCATTGGATAGCATACCCGACAGAAGAAGAAGAAGCCAGAGCTGAAGAAAGAATTAAAAAAAAAAAAAAAAAATGCAGAACTTCCAAAAATATTTCCAACAGCTGTTGTCTCCGTCTTTCTAATGATGATGGTTTTCTCTTGTATCTATGTGCACATCGGAGACTCGGAGAGTTCAGCAACACATATGGCGGGCTAGTATCTCTGTGACAATGTGTAGCAAAGTGGGCTTTGCTCATATATGCTCTTCTTATAATGCTCCTCTATGCGCTCTATACTGCTGCTGCCTCTGCCACACTCGAGGCGCTCAGCAGTGTTCTCAAGCATATCAGAATTCCATTGGCATCCAAAAGGTTGCCTCGACATGATGATGATGATGATGAAGAGAAAGAAGTCGGTACCACCACCGAAGGTGGTGTTGAGGATGGATGGTGGTATAGTAAGTGTAATATGATGACAGTTGGTATCCAGATCTATAAACGACCGAAGTTCAATGAACCGAGCTTTTTTTATTATTTTTTATTATTTTCGTCAGTCTGTTGTATTTTGCAGCACAGACAGACAAAGAGACCCATGTTTGATATTTTTACCAATCCCTCAAAAAAAGTCGGCCTATGCGATGGGGCCGTATCATATCTCACTTCTCACGAATGTAATAACTTTTCAACTTTAACGTGCGTGTGCTCTATGCACCTCTCACGTGTAGGGCGAGTTTGAAAAAAGACTTTGGATGCCAACAAGCCTGGTTGTCAGTCCAGTCCAGTAGACAAAAGCTATCACATGGATGTAGGTAGGTACTTGACCATAAATTGGGTTGATTATTTAGATAGATTTCGTTCTATGCTAATGGATGCGATAATGACGATGTGAAAAGCTTCAAAATGGATTATGATTAATTTATTTGACTGGTTCATTGTGCTCTCGCTTAGCTGACTTAATGAAGAAATGTGAAACAACTTCCCCGCCCATTTTTTATTTTTAGTGAAAGCAGTTGTCAGAAAAAGTTTCATCTGCCTCTTTCTTGATACGTTTATCTCAGGCAATGAATATTTGAAAGCGGAAGCTCAGATTGAGGCGAAAAGTTGTAATTGTGTGGGTTCCACAAATTCGGTCAAATCCACTCAGAAGGGCTTTTATTGAAAATGATGATTTTGCTTGTAGCAGGCCAATTTTTGTTCAATGTAACAACTAATTTGTAAAAAGTTCCGCGAGTTCTTTGCAGACCTTTCTAGGATAAGTTAAAAATAGCCTTTGCGTGACACTTCGAAAAGGTTTGCAAATTGCATTGACAAAATCTACTAGCTTTCTGTAAGGCTTCGAAAAGGAGATTTTTGGGCGTAGTTTTCTTTAAAAACCCCAATAAAACACTCAAATTTGTCTTATCTGTTCAAAATTAGCTTTTGACATTTACGTTTTCATGATAACTTTATGTAAATGTTGTTCTCGGTCCTCGGCTCCGTTTCAAATGGTCCATTAGTAAGGTCTTATTTGGCATCATTTCTTCGAGCATTTCGTGCTATATTCCACAAATAACGAGCGTTATGTAATCCTGAAAGGCTTTAATAGTGTCCGGTTTGAACACATAGACTTACGATTTTAAGTTACCCCACAAGAAATAATGAAGAGGCGCTAAATCGCACGATCTTGGCGGCCAACGCATGGGACTATTTCGAGAGACAAGTTGCTCAACAAATTCATTATTCAACTTTCAACATGTCAAGGGCATTTGGCACAGTCTTGATAAAATCACATGTCAATGTCAACCATGTTCAACTTAGCCAAATGGAGGAAATGGTATCATGTGTCGATATCGGTCGCCGTTTACGGAAACGTTTCTTCCACGGTCGTCTTTGAAGAAAAATGGACCAATGACTTCATCAAGGCATAGACCACACCAAACTGTCGTTTTTTCGGGATGCATCGGTAGTTCTTGTATGGCATGAGGCTATTTATTTATCCAGAAGCAAAAGTTTTGCTTGGTTACGTATCCGTTGATGAAACAGCGGATTTGCATATGGAGCTGTTCTAAGGATGTTTCACTAGACGTTGTGGTGAACTACCAGTTGACTTCAACTCTTGTAGAAATTGAATTTTGTTAGCTTTCCAACCCAAATCGACACGTGAAATTCTCCATAGTGTTGAGCAACACATCAAGCATCATGTTCAATTGCTGAGAATGGCGACGAATTGATATTTTACGAACCCCGCTAGCACTGGACTCTACGAGTTCATTGTTTCTTTTGAAACGCTAGTCGATGGTTTAATGTATAAAATAAATTAAAAATAAACAGGGTTATGCAACAGAGCGAGGAACCTAGCGCATTTTTTAGAACCATGCCTTGCCAAGGAATGGAGGGGACCTGCAATTGTCTGTCGGTTCCAAACGGCTAATCGATAAATCGCTTTTCATGGCAATGAATTTACTATCGGAGGACTTGTTAATTCGTCGCGTAAGGCGATACCAGTGGAAAAATATTTTTGTCTCAGTTGGGATTCGAACCACGAACCTCTTGGTTAACATGCAGACATGCTAACCTTCACACCACGGGTACCACAAATGTACAATAGAGTAAATTTGTTGTTAACAGCACAATTTGTTGGTTCACCATGTTGATTATGACGACCATGCTGTGGTTTTAAAAAACGATACACATTTTTGACAGACCACGAATTTTGATAAACATTTTAACAATTAACAATCGTTGCTCGTTTGTAAGTCCTTCCATGATGAAATGGCAGAGTATACTGAAAGCCTTAGACCATGACAAATGACGTTTGGACGCCATAACCAACCAGTTCAGTCAACTTCAAAAGTTAGCTGTAAAAAATCACCCTTTACAAGCCCTAAGAAAAATATGAATTGAAAACTCTAAACATTTTACCAAGAATCTTCAACGAACGTTTTAGAACATTTGCGTAAGAACTTGTAGACTAAGTTCTTACGCTCTCTTGACAAACACTTTACATAAGCTGCACCATTTGACAACTTACCCAAACTTTAAAAAACGGTTTTGTAAAGGGAATTGGCTTAGATAATCTGGGCTGAATAGGAAATGATGGAGGTTGGAAGTTGGATCTCCAATGTACCCAACCAACTAAGGGTTGATAGGATACTAAGACAAGCTTTTTCATTTACTTTTGAAAAAGTCTTTGATAACCTAGTGTTTATGGCATAAAATGTTTTTGGACTTGAAACACGAAGATAAGAATGTGCTCTCTCTTTGCTCTGCGTTTTTCTTACAACGACTTATATTCATCGAAATTTCTACCCACCACCACCAGACATGCGATTCTTGTCAATTTTTGCAAACCTTTTCCAAGGATGTCTGCAGTTTCACTTTCCAAAGGGCTCCCACATTTGATCTAAGGCAGGTGTTAAATTTGCTTATGTTCTAATTTCACTAGAACGTAGGCTAAACCCCATAACATCAACAGGTTCTTGAACCTCCTCTGAAATCAAAAGTCAGTATAATTTTTCACATTATCTTCAAAACATAAAATTTCGTATACCCTATGAACAAAAGGAAATAAAAACAAGTCAGAAATCCTAGCCAAATTGGCCTAAGACTATGGCCAAAACCACCATGATATTAAATCATCGCCAAGAATTTCTCAACCCATTGACTCTGCGTTTGATTACTGACAAAAGAAATGTTTATGTACATATAAATCCGAATGTGTGTATTAAATAAATAAAAAAAAAATAAAAAAATTCAGTTTCCTTCTTTGAGTTAACACGCGATTATCATGAACACGACAAATGTTACGTTGTCAAAGTGATATGCTGCTGCCAGTCAGCTTTATGACGACAGAGTGGGGCGGAACCGCAGAACGTCTTCTGCGTGATATACCTAAACATTTCCTCACCTTCTCATAAGCCCGTGTATAGTAATGTGTGGATTTTTGTTTTATTTATTTTTAAAAGTTCAATGGACTATCCGAATTCACTGCCCAAAAATATCGAAATAATGCAAACAGAATTTGGTTGTAACTATGTAAAAAGGAAAAAAAGAGAAGTGTGGATATGATATCAGGTGTGAAGACGATTGAAATTGATTTAATTTGTTGAATGAATTGCTTTGAAGATATTGGGAATTATAACTTGAATAAAAATCTATCGTAAAAATAAATAAAAAAAAATAATAATAAAAATGAATGACGATTTTTAAAGCCTAAAACAAACCAAGAAACTATAAAAATCTTATTTGAATTTTGTCTCAAGCATTGATGGACTAATGCAAACTTTGATAGAAAAGCTTATTTTAGTTTATTTAATTCTATTAGGAGACGGTTTTTGAGATTTAGGGCCATGCTTGCGTCTAGCCATTTTGCACTTCAATGGCTGCATAATTAAAAGCCACTTATTTTAAAGTAATATATGCTCATTCGTTTTCGAACATTGGTAGTAGTTAACATTACAAGGTAATGCTGCCAAAAGACCAAGGTTAGGTTAGGTTTGATTAGGGTAAAATGGCTGTCAGGAATACAACTGACACACTTAGGTCAATTAGGTCAATTGTGATACCATAAAAATTGTGCGAGGGAGGAGCTTTTAACAAAGCGAAGGAGATGGAGGGGATCTGTGTTCACCAGATCGCTTGGATTATCAAGTAAATATTTTCCTAGATGCCGTTTTCTTTTAAAGGAGATTGCAGGACATGAGCAGAGGAGGGTTGCGATGCCAATAGATCAAACACGGACGCAATGATTCAATGGATTGGGTTACTACTTACTACTTACTACACACTCTGACTGTTTCCGATCGTATCTCACCGATTTTCGGAATTATTGCCAAAATATCGGTTTCCCCGAAAAAAGACCAAGGGGTGTCAAATCGCAGTTAAGAGTTAGTCAATTGACATCGCTAAGACGCCTAAAAGCCATGATTTCGGACTTTCGTTTGTGAGAGATCGACTAAAAGTTGAATGACTTTGTGTTTCCATTGTGCATGAAACTTCCAAATCCATTTTATCTATTTCAGTGAAATTCTGTACCGAAACTTTTTTCCCAAGCTTGTTTTCGAAGAAAAATTTTCACTCTCTGTGAACGCATCCACTTCTTACCAACAACGTGTGCGCCAAATAGCAATTTGGTTTGTTTACGTAGCATTATACTTACACACATAAAGGTGCAGCAATATAACTGGTAACACCCACCGGGACCTAGAGCGCTTTTCACAAACATGCCTTGAGAGGGAATGGAGAGGACTTAAAATTACCTGCCGATTCAGAACCGCCAATCGAGAAAGAGCTTATCATGACAATAAAACTAATATTGCGAAGGACTTGTCAAGCCCATTGAAAAGCATTTTTTGTTTTCTGTTCGGACTCGAATTCGAATCACAAACCTTTCGCGTAACAGGCTGATATTCATATTCTAACTGTAGGTCTAAGTGCATTCAGACGGTAGTTTTCATCTGATGTCATTGCGCCACTGGCACTACTGTTAACGTAGCCACTGAGATGCAAAAACGGCTTGGGCCGAAAATATGACTAATGTTTTACTCAGCGCTTTCTTTAGAAATAAGTTTTCAAGATTGACCAACATGTTTTGAGCTTAAAACGGTTTGTTTATGTAGTTCCGTGAAGGTATAATACTGACTTTTTGTCAAAAGTTTGTGCAGAGAGCAGACGTAATTGCCAAAATAACTTAGTAATTAGTGGAAATCACTAGATGGCCCTCCCGTAGCTCAAAGCATTGTATGTGGAAACTATAGAAAGTTCAAAAGGCATAACAATCATATAGACTGGAGGACAAAGGTGGCGCAGCAATCACCTTTATACACTGCTAGGTTGGACCGGAGACAATAGGTTCACCACCAGTCTAAAAGTTTTCGCAATCCTACTATAGTTTCTATATAAAATGCTCAAAGCGATTGAAAAGTAGTTAGACCAGCTTCAAAAAACGAACTGTTCAATTTATCAAAAGAGCCGTTCACACTGTACAATTAGTTGAACAGACTTATATTTTTGAAAACTTTGAAGTTGGATGGAGCGGAGGAACATATGACATAAAATTGGATGACAAGCTTGATAAGTGTGAACGCAAACTACATCCGACCATCCAACATCTTTCAAACGAATTATGTCCAACTAATTGTACAGTGTGAACTCGGCTAAGTACACATCAGCTGACAGCTTGCTTGCCAAACCCTACAAATGTACCCTGTTTGTTTGCACTCATATGATACTGTAGAGCGTATGGAACACTTGCTAGTCTCCTGTTTTAGTAGACACCATGATGGTAGATCAGTTTGTAGCTTCCTTTGCCAATGACAGTGGAACAGCAAATAAAAGTGATGTAGCTAATTGTATAGATTGGCTTTAGTTTCAATTGATACTTACTCCTGTCCCAAAACCAATCAAAAGAAGTGCCAAAATATAATAAATATTTTGAAAGATCTTGTGTGTTTAGCGCACAAAGATGTCAATGCAAAGCGTTTCCATCTTTCCTTCTTTTGAGAAAGCAGTTCTCCTTTACTCCTTGTGCCCCTTCCTTCCGCAAACCACAGCGAGAACTATTTTTTTTTAAATTCTAAAAACGATTTTTTGAAAGTTTGGCTGAACTTCTAACGCGACTGAAAGATTGGAATAAGGTTTCCCTAGGGTCCTAAGGTCAGGAAAAGTTTGGAAACAAAACTCATTGAAATTAAAAGTTTTCGATTCTTAGCGATCTTTGAGGGCGCGGTTATCATAATAAGTTTGAATGCATTCTCAATATTTCACAAGTGCGTGTGATTAAATTGGAATATTATTGTGAGAATGTGAAATAATGATGTTTGTTTTTTTTCTGGCCATACGAAACCAAAAGGAACGTATTCTTCGATATTCGCCAAGCCTAGACTTAAGATATTGAAAGCCTTATGCGCTGGAAAACTTCAACCTATTTTTCACGTCTCGTAGCGACAAATGAAGGGTTAAGGTACTATTTTAGGTAAATCAGACCATTGCATCATACTGAATTGTAGACTTTACGCATTTCACTGCGTCGTATGTTCGAGGTTCGAATCACAACAGAGAAATAAAACTTATCGTCATGCCAGCAAAAGCGCTTTCTCAGCTAATCCGTCTTTGAAATACGTTGTTGCTGTCTAAGTCTCCCTACCTATTTATTTAATTGCAGGGAAGTAAGAAAAGTCATTAAGCAAACTATGTGACAATATATGAGTGTACTAACAACTTGCAATCCTCTTTCTACGCAGTTTAACCGCAACACCTGCTAGTAAGCCAATGTTCATTATTTTCAAATTTAGTATTACAATCAAATCTAGAAACTCATGCCTTAGTCACCCAACACGAAGTGGAAGTGCTTCACCCGACTCTGTCCCAGCTCCGCTTTAAAATTTTCAAAAGCTTAAGATCAGTGCAAATCGGTGTGTCCTACCCAATCCTTTCTTCTTTTCGTAGATGCTCGAAACACGTTGAATAACAAAATATGGGTAGTAATAGTAATAGCTCCTTGCAAGTACAACTAGACTATAATTATATGTATATCTATAAAAGAAATGATATAAGAAACTGCACCACTTTTTGTATCATATGACTCGATTCAGTAAAAGAATCGAGTTCTGACGAAACACTGTCAAGACTTGAATCGGATGAAATCCTGTTTAAACTTACTTCGAATACACAATAGGTACCTGCTCATTTAAACCAATGCAAATCCATTAAATGCTTCATAATGTTATCATTAATGTTATTTAACGACAGAAGTCAAGGTTGCAGTCAGCGGCTGCCGCTGCCGTCACCGCCGTGCCGGCCGGCCGCTGACAACCAAATTAATAAACATTTGAACAAATTATTTGCATAAAATAAAAAAAAAACCTACTTACAATCTTATTGAGACAAAAGCAATTGGAGCTTTTTTTTGCAATCTGAAACCGCCTTAACATCATTCAACCAAAAAAAAAAACATTATTATTATGTAGTAGCTTATCTTAACTCAAATATATTGACCAGTCCGGTTAAGCAATGTACTTATGAGAAAACGAACACCAAATCTAGAACTTGATCACCAACCTGGACAAAAAAGAAACAAAAAAATTAACAGAAAATTTATGAAACTGGCAACAAGGAGAGTATATTATCAGCATCAGCACCCAGACAAGCAGTGGACATGTCACCTAATCACTAACTTGTTGCAATTTGCATAAATTCGAGCAATGCCGTCATAAAAATGTTTAATAGGTGCTAATGCTGTCTTATAGAATCCGGAGGTCAACTGCTTTTATCAGACAGTATGGATTCTTGGATGGTTTTGGTTATCATTGCTGTCTAACAAAGATGTCCTATCGACTCGAATTTTGATTATTATTCCTCTATTACTTCGCAAAGGATGAAGTCAAACAATTTTCGAATCTTATTGTAGTAGTTACTTTCAATTGTTGGGATTGTTACTCACTATGCGAAGTGGCATAGTCAAGTCATTGTTCTGAGACTCGGCTGTTTGGAAACTGCATATACATTTATCACTTTATATGATATTTTATGACAGCCCAACGGATGCGAGATAGTTGAACTTGGTTAACCTGTTTATTTATATTTAAACTTTTCATTTTTTTGCGTTATTTTTATCAAAAAGAATAGCTAAGTGTGCAATTTGCATTGATTGTTTTTATTAGTTCTATTAACCCATAGGCGAACAAGGCTGTTGGCGCTTTGTTTTAATCAGCACCAGTGGTTTTAATAATTTCGACATCAAATTTTTATAATTTTAGGAAGCTTTTACGAAAGCTTTGTGTCAATTGATGGATGTTATAATGCATTTTTCGCTGTTGAAGCATAGTTGAAGTTGACAGTGGGCTGTGTTGTGCCTCAATGTCCTTAGATATTTAATAGAAAGCACTTTTTAGTGCTAAAAACCCGTAGAAAGCCTTCAGAGTTGGTATGCCCTGTTCAACAAAACTACAAGTCCTTGTAATACAATAGAATGATGAAAAGTGCAAAAAATGTCACAAATTTGATTGCTTTTCTACAAGTGTAATGTCGCTCTTGACTCTTAGACTTATAGCTTTGTGTTAAGGGCCGAATGACGCGCTAACATTGTCTGAAAAAGGAGATTAAAAAGTGAAAAGGTGTCCAAGAAGAGAGAGATTGAAAAGCTGAAGCTTAAGACCATACTACAAGTGTAGTAGATTCTCCCTTTCAGTCTCAAAGTACCCTTCAATTAAAAAGTGAGGAGGCCAGTAAACATTTTAGAACAAAATTAAATAGAAGCCTTGCAATACTTTGCGAGTTTTTTGAGGCTTAACATATCATCAGGGCCATATGGCACCAAACTACAAGTACTTGTAATGCAAGTGAACTATCAGAAGTGTAAAAATTTCCTTTAAAATATAGCTACAAGTTTGCTTGCTCTTCTACAAGTGCAATGGACACAGTCTTACAAGCGGATCTTGGCTTGCATACTTGCAACTTTATGTTACAAACCCTAGCAATCGAGTTCAACTCTATTGCTAATCTTGTAGGGCAATAGTCTGGAGTGCTCCTTTAAAATAAAATTCTTTAGTAAAATATGACTTCTCGCATTAAGCAAATTTTCGGCACTGGGGCCTTTTCCAGCTCTCGACGGTCGACGTAGAGCTAAAACTTGCTCTCCGTGATACTTTAACCATGGGATGTACTCTCAAAACAATTACCTCTTTAAACACAAGCGTTTTTTGACACAATTCACACTCGAGCTTACAGAATCATCCTAGAAGCATGTCTTTTGACTCACGCCTAATAAATATGCAGTCCAAAGCAATAACTCAATCTCTATAGATACTATAATTCACTTCACCAAGAATGGCTGGATGGGACACTAGCTCAGGAACGCAAATCCTCTCTGACGACAAGGTTCTATAAGTATTGCCTGTGTTCCACATCATCATGGAATAACTGGAAACAAAATCGCCGGTAAACTTGGCAAGGATCTCATACACCTTTTTCAGGATCTAAACGAGTGCTTAATCTAATGTAGTCCCATCATTTGATGAACAATTTAAAAAATTCGCATTAGGGTAAAAATATGAGGGTTAGAATAACTCGAATAGTAACAAAGTTTTTTTTTTAGGGCGGCTGTGGTAGAGTGTTCAGTAGACAGGCAAGGGCAGAGCGAGGGTCCAAGACATGGGGGGGGGGGGGGGAGGGGAGTGAAGAAACGCCGAAATGCATCCCGAAAAATTACGGTTTGGTGTGGTTTAGTGGCCGGCGGCGTCATTGGACCGTACTTCTTCCGTGATGATCAAGACCGGCACGTTACTGTGAATGGGGATCGCTACCGTTCAATGATAACCGAATATTTTTTGCCCCAAATTGGTTGATATGAACATGTAGGACATGTAGTTCCAATAGGACGGCGCCACAAGCCACACAGTGAATGTCACAAACAATTTATTGGAAATCAAGTTTGGAGAACGTGTTATCTCACGAAATATTCCAGTCGCTTGGCCGCCTCGTTCGTGCGATTTGTCGCCGTTAGCCCCTGTGAGGCTACGTCAAGTCTATGGCTTATGCCAATAAGCCAGCGACGATTGTGTACGCCGACTCTTCATTTTATGCCACTGACGAACACCCACCGATACCCATTCTGGATTAGCAAATTCTCTTTGAATTCCCCCTGAGAATGAAATGCAGGCAAATCTAAATGCAGCATCTTTGTGAGGACTGTATTCCCAGAAACAATAATAGAATAATCAGAATGCCATGTGAAAAATTGTATGTGCTACACCCCCCCCCCAACCCCCCTCGCTTCGCCCCTGTAGACAGGCCGGACACTCGGGTTAAAATCCCGCTCTGGCCATCCTTTCTTTCAGCCTCTTCGTTTCATTTGAACGCCGCCCTTGATGTTATGTATGTGAAAAGACTAACACCTTATTTCCATCTACTGCACCACAAAAAAAAAAAAAATTAGATCGATGAACTCGCTAGGCATCAGGGATCTCAGACAGCTTTCTCAAGACCTGAACCGTCGCTAGATTTGCCAGCGTCCTCAGTGAGAGCTTCAATCAACGATTGGATCTGTGAAGAGCAAAATTGTAGATGGCATGCCTCCATTGGATGCAGACAAACCAAGCGTATGCTCCCCAACGTTAGTAAGAAGACTGCAACATTTTTGCTAGCTCGTAGCAGAAAAGACTGTAGAAAGCTTATTGGCATTGCCAGCGGGCACTTCTCTTTTGCCAAGCATTTAAACGTGTTAGGCTTAAGTGATACCACACTCTGTATGAATCTTGTAGAGAAGATGAGGACACCGCAGAGCACTTTCTCTGTGAATGTCCTGCTTTTTCTCGCATGAGATTACAGATACTCGGCGCAGACATGGTGAGAGCTGGTAGCTTAGGCTCCTTATCATGGCAGCGTCTTTTGGCTTTTCTCCGAACATCTGGAAAGCTATAACAAATAGAAGGTTGCTATCTGGTAGTACAATGGACCGGTATGTAGGTCTGAGTGCTCCAGCTGGTATTTTAAAAACCTCCAACAAAAAAAAAAAAAAACCACAAAACCGGAAATTAGGTCTGAGTACATCCGATTAGCATAAGCCTCCTCTTTTTTTTAAAAAAAAAAAACAAAGTTTCTTGCTTCAAATGTTGATTTCTGACTCAATGTGTTGACTGAGGTTGGTTAAGTGGCTATTTGTGCCAAGGGGCCGTCCATAAAATACGTCACACTAAAATTAGATTTTTCGAACCCACCTCCCCCAGTGTCACGCTGTGTCACACTTTCTGTGACCCCCCTATGAATATTACGTCACAAAAGCGTAGACCCCCCCTCCTTGCGCATGATAAATTTTAATTGATAGTGCAATTGTAAGTTTTAATTTTTTTTTTATAATAAATTAACAAATATATTTTGCGGATTCTAATGCCGCTAGAGCCAAGTTAAAACGCTAGAGACGCACCAAAGAGCTAGCGCTCATGTTTGAAAAAATAAACATTAGTAAATATATTGAGTTACAATTTATTGTATTGGCACCACATTCGGTGCCTGATGTTCGTTGTGAGTTTGAGTTCTGTTTATAAAATAAGTTGTCAAACGGCAAATATTAAAAAGAGTGCCATATCTCTGCTGATGCGATGTCACCCAACTTTACCTTATTTTCAAAAACACTCCAAAAACATTATACAGTCATACATAAAATATTTGCTTCGTTTTCTTTGAATCCTTATTTTAAAACTGACAAACGTTTTGCTATTACAGATTTCCCAGAGGTATTTTTTAACTGAAAACAGTCCAAGTTTAGATTTTCAATTCGAGAAGTAAAAAAATATTTACTGAATGGAACCAATTATCACCTAACGCAGCTCTCGATTTGAAATGCATACGCTATGCTTCGATTTTGCATACGCTATGCTTCGTTTTTCTATTCAATATGCATTCACATACATAGCTCCATAATTTAAATGGAAAGATACAACACATTTTAACATAAAATTGTGATAAATACGAATGTTTAACCCCACTCCTATGTATACGACAAGGAATTTGAAGTTTGGTCTGAGGCGAGATGGCCAAAACCCATATACATTAGTTCTATTGGGCCAATATTCTCTAAATATTTAAATCTCTGGTTAATAACAAAAAAAAAAAAAAAAAAAAAACAACGAAGTGAAAATAAATGAGAATCAAATATAAACAAATAAAACTAGTTTCGATGACTCAAAGTGCGACTTGATAGGTCAATGATTTGTGTAATGAACTAATCGATTTGGTGGCCTCGTGCTATTGTCATTTTATATTATTGTAAATTTGACATGTGTTTGTATATAGCTAGTGATGAGTGAAATTTTCTACTTCGTGTTGCCCCCTAACACAATTAGATAAAAAAATCTAACTAAGCAATAGTATCTTATGATCAATATCTATAATGTCTCATGCGATTGAACAATATTGTCAGACCCTATTTGCTGGTTAGACTTGTGGAAAAAGTAATGAATTTTCGCTGCCCATCCATCTTTTACCCGTGGCGTAATGGATAGCATGTCCACCTGCTAACCCAGAGGTTCGAGGTTCGAATCCCATTTTTCCACGGGTATCGCCTTTCGCGAGGAATTGGCAAGTCCTCCGTTAGTAAATTCATTCCCATGAAAAGCGCATTATTCTCAATTAGCCGTTCGGAACCGGCGAAAATTTTTAGATAGTTTAAAAAAGATTGCGTATCAATGTTTGAAAAACCTTAATTTTGGAAGCTTTTATAGACTTAAGAAAAAAATTGATTTATTGAAATAATTTCAAAACTAAAAAAATTTGAAGCTCTTATTAACAGACATTTTAATCTTCTTTTTCATTTCCGGCGTTACGAGTAGTGATCTTGAAGCGATCACAACTCTCCCACTTTTCCGCTTCACACTAGTGATCCGCCTGTGTGGTACGCCGCGTTGACCTCAGAAAGTGTCGGCAAGCCTCCCGGTTTTGGATTGTTCCATGTCTGAGGCCAACCAAGTGCTGCTCTTTTTGCATTTGCTTGTACCAGGTGTGTTTTGGCCTGCCTTTTCTTTTTCGTCTCGAATTTGTTGAAACGTTGCGATATTGCCTTTTGGACGGGGTTCTGCGGATCTCTCCTTTGAACATGACAATACCAACTGAGCCGGTCGTGCTGAATTTTGTCCAAGATGGAACTTTTGACATGATGGCTTCCACGGATCTTAGTACTTTTAATTCGATCAAGCTTTGCTACTCCTGCTGTCATCCGAAGCATCTTCATTTCGGCTGCCGTTAATTTGCTCTCATAGTTTTTTTAACTAAGCAGTGAAAAATTAAATAATGCCTGAAACAAGAGCTGCGAAGGTACAACAAAACCAAGCAAACTCTCCGAGACTCTCCTCTCTGAGTAATTCGAAAATTGCGGATCAGCTGTGGTGTAAAATGGAGAAAAAGCTAAAGACGTGGGGGGATGACATCAAACGTGAGCTAGTGGAAATAATGGATTCTAGACTCTCTTCGATGGAGCAGATGTTTAATGACAAGGTGAAAAAAGTCACTCTTGAACTTGAACAAAAAATTTATGACATCACCAAAGACCAAAAACGTTTAGAGAGCATCGTTGACGAAATGGAACGGGATAAAATAAAGTCCGATGTCATCTTATATACGGTATTCCATCGCAACCTGAAGAGAACCTGACTGAAGTCTACCAAAAAATCTGCGAAGTAGTTAATACTCCCACTGGAACACTCTTAAATGTATTCAGAGTAAAACCTAGGCGAGGGGGACGGAATATCGACACATGCATTGTGCTTAAATTTGCGCATGTAAATGACAAGCACAACCTGTTAAGAGCTGCTGCTTCACATCGCAAAAGAACAAAGAATGCACTTAAACTGCGTGACATTGGTATCAGTTCACCAAAAAGCTTCCACTTAAATGAGAGTTTAACTAAACGGACCTACCAACTACGACAGGCGCTAAACTTCAAACAACGAGCGCTCATCACGTCTGTACACACTTTCAATGGAAACCTCTTCGTACGCAGAGCACCTGACCAATCTCCTATACAAATAAATTCAACGGAAGAGCTGAGAAATGCAATGGGCACATCTTTAAATTATTGCGATAAAACAACACACAATAGATCAGCGACAGCAACTGTAACGTTTTAATTTTTATTTACTTTTCCTCTTTGCTTTCTTGTTTTAGTTTTCTTCTCTTACTTTTATTTCTCTGTTTTTCTTTTTTCTTGTTGCTTTATTGTAAGAGAAATTTCCAGTGAGCCTTTCTTTTTGTCTTCAATACTACTATACTACTGTTTTTGTTCAATTTTTTCTCTTTTATTATTCAAAATAATTAGATTATGTCTAATCACAATAGCATCCACAGCAGACGTGAAAACCTGGGTTCGTTGGTTAATGTTTTATGCAGACAAAAATCGGGTCTAAGCATTTGTCATCTAAATGCACAGAGTCTTATGAATAAAATTGACGAATTTCGACAGATTTTTGTTATGAGTGAAGTAGACATTGTTTGTGTGTCAGAGACGTGGTTCAACCCTAATATCAAAGATGCCTTTGTTTCTCTACGTGGTTTCAAGCTATATCGTGCTGATCGCTGTGATAGAATAGGTGGTGGTTCAGCTATCTACCTGCGAAAAAATTTAAGATCTCGTGTGGTACTAAGTTCTGATGAGGATTGTAGTAGTCAATTTATTTTTATTGAAATTTTAAACGCAGGAAACAATTGCATAGTTGGTTCACTTTACATGCCACCAAACGTGGCTTGCTCTGAAATTGTTGAATCTGTTATTAGTGAGGTTTCGCTTAGATCTAATAATGTTATACTTTGCGGTGATTTGAACATTAATCTTCTTAGTAACTCTAGCAAAAATTTCAAAGATGTGATCCAGTCTCTAAATCTCACATTTGCAAATGTTACGGAAGCAACGCATTTTAAGCCCAATTGCTCTCCCTCATTGTTAGATGTTATCTTAATTAGTGACCCAAATCATCTAAAATTCTATAACCAGCTTTCTGCCTCAGCTTTTTCATTTCATGATTTAATTTTTGCCACTCTTGACTTCAACAAAGATTCTAATAATCCTCCACACAGCTTTCAATACAGAGATTTTCGTAACATTCAGCTACAAAATTTATTTTATGAATGTGATTCTCTGAACTGGACTGAAATGTTTCAAACACTTGATGTTAACTTGCAAGTGGGCACTTTTAACAGGCTTGTTTCTTATCTTTTCGAAAAATATGTTCCTTTTAAAACCAAAGTGATTAAGTACCCTGATTGCCCATGGATGTCGGACAATATTATGAAAGCTATGTCACTTCGTGACAGTCTGTATTTGAGATGGAAAAGGTTCTTATGTCAGGACATGTTCGGCGACTTTAAAAGGGCTAGAAATAGAGTTACTTGTATGATCAAGCAGGCGAAAAGATTGCATTACATTAACAAATTCAGCTCGATTCGCTCCTCAAAAAATTTCTGGAAAGAAGTTAAAGATCTGGGAATTAGTAATAACTCTTCTTCCCATGAAGATGAAATCGATATAGACAAGTTGAACGCCTTATTTGCTAATCCTGTCGCAAGCGATCAAAACATTGTTGAATTGAGAAATGAAAACCTATCTCACGATGCTTTCTGTTTTTCTGAGGTCAACATATACGATGTTGGGGAAGCAGTTTTCTCTGTAAGATCAAAGTGTATTGGGCTGGATTGTGTTCATGCCGATTTCGTAAAAAATTTTGCTGCCCAAAGTTCTACCATACATAACTTTAATCTTCAATTCAATTATCTCGACAAGCCAGTACCCTATTGAGTGGAAGCGTGCGAAAGTAATTCCAGTACCAAAGAATTCAGGTAAAAACTCAGAATATAGACCGATCGCTATTTTACCTTTCATCTCTAAGGTTTTTGAAGTCATAATCAGCAACCAAACTAAAGCGTATATTAATAGCTTAAATTTACTTAACCCTTTGCAATCTGGCTTCAGGAAAAGTCACAGTTGTGTAACCGCCTTATTGAAAGTCAGCGAAGATGTTCGGCAAGCTTCAGAGGAAAGTAAAATAACAATTTTAACTCTTTTGGATTTTTCAAAAGCTTTCGATTCGGTTGAACCAACTTTGCTATGCAACAAGCTATGCAAGCTTTTTAATTTCTCGTCTGCGGCAACCGAACTTATTTTCTCTTACTTGTATCATCGATCACAAGCAGTATTCAACAAAGGTAAACTGTCATCATTCCTTGACTTAAAAAGAGGTGTGCCACAAGGTTCGATACTGGGACCCTTACTTTTTTCATTATTTATAAACAATCTTCCATCTGTTCTGAATCACTCCTCCTATCATATCTATGCGGATGATGTTCAAATTTATCGCAGTTTCCGTCTGGGGCTTGTCGAAGACGCAATAGCAAGAACTAATGAAGATCTTGCTTCAGTTTACCAATGGTCAGTTGAAAACCGGCTATTACTTAATCCGACTAAAACTAAGTGTATACCGATAAGCACCCAACAGCTAGATTTTGATGATTTCCCAGACATAGTCCTGAATGGTCAGGTGGTCGAAATGGTCTCGAAAGTAAGGAACCTTGGAATCATTTTTAATAATACTCTTACTTGGAGTGACCATATCAATAAAACAGTCTCAAAAGTATATGCCTCACTTCGTAGCTTATCGAGTTCTAGATTCTTCTTACCCATCGAAGTTAAAATGAAATTGGCCAAGTCTCTAATCTTACCAATCCTTACCTTTGGTTGTGAAATCTTTGCTGACATGGACTCTGAATCACTCCGAAAAGTCAATATGGCGTTTAACTCTATAACTAGGTTTGTGTATAATCTACGTAAATATGATCACGTTTCAAGTCATGCGCGTCAAATTCTGGGTTGTAACCTTCGCTGCTTCTTTCGATTCAAAAGTTTGTCTCTACTCGTCAAAATAATGATAAATAGATCGCCGGGTTATCTTTTTGCTGAGTTAAACCTGTCGGCTTCTGCTCGAAGCTTAACGATACGACCCAAAACACATAGTTGCGTCACCTCACGTCGCCAGTTTTTCATTCATGCTGTGGAAGTTTGGAATCATCTCCCTTTATCACTTAGGAACAAGATTGGACACAAACAGTTTTCTTCGTTACTATTTTCATATCTATCACTGGAATCTTCTCACTAAACTTAATTTTAATTTGCATATATATATATATAATATAAGAAAATTCATGATTTTGAAAGACTTTGATTCTTTCTCTCTTTTCTTCCCATCCCTTTAATTTTGCATAATGATTTTTAATAAGACATTACCTTTAATACTAATTGTAACTTAAAACACTACCTGTATTATTATAAGAATTTATTCTTACTGTACAGCGTTTTTGATTGAAATAAATACTAAATACTAAAAATACTTTTTGTACATTGTCCAACATTGTGAACCGTATGTCAGAGCTGGACGGACAACTGCTGTGTAGAGTCTTCCCTTCAACTTAGGGGGCATTTTTCGATCACAGAAGATAGCGGAGTTTTCTCGCCACTTCATCCACCCTACGCTTACTCGATGATTGACGTCGTCATCACAAGTAACAGACATTTTAATAAACTTGTAATCTTCTTGTATTACTAGTACTTGTAAGTTTGAGTTACAAGCTCCTGCACTCACATATGAGAGCACGTTGACAGCAGCTACAATGAAGATAGATGCTCCGCATGACCACAAGAATAACAAAGATCGGTTTTATTAGAAGTACAAAGATCCATGGAAGCTTTCCTGTTAAAAATACTATCTTGGAAAATATTAAGCGATATCGGTTCATTTGGTATTGTCATGTTCAAAGCAAAGATCCAGAAAACACCGTCAAAATCAAAAGGAACTTAACTATTGTTTACACAATTAAGTACAAAATCTCTATTTATCTTATTGTTTAGGGACTCAAAATAAGAGTATATCCATCTTTATTGAATATCTACAGCTCAAAACCCTTTAAAAGCGGTTCCCAAATGGCATCTGCAACGATCGTGTGCGACAATTCAGTTAATTTATTAAAATGGAAAAAAATTCGATTATAAAAAAAAGTATTATTATAGGTCTTTTTGTGTTTTAGCTCAGCATATCTTGTTTGGGACAAGACAACACGCTTAACTGGTCCTTCTTGAATTTTTTTAATTTTATTTGTTTTGGATAATTTGTACCATGAAACTCGTGGATTGCGTTTTTTTTTGTATGAATTCTAATTTATTATAAATTAAAGATATTTCACAAAGATCTTGCCAGGTTTTAGCTCCCACTACCAGTTCAATAAAATGCATTGCATAACATTGACAATAACTCTTTTACTTTTCGACTTAGATCAAACCGATCAGCCAAAGAAACCGGAATTAATTGCACATGAGTCGGCACGCGGTCGCGTTCTCAAACTTGACCTTCATGCGCACAGCCTAGATGCGATGCGATGAGACAAATTTCAAATGATTGACAAACAGACGGAACGATGTGATGATGATGATTTATAAATTGTGAAGTGCGAAGAACATGTGCATAAATGAAATCAGAGGTCATTTTCAATTTGAAAATATGAATTGAAATCTATAGCGAGGCCATTGTGGTTATGTCGCTATTCAACACAATGATTCGATTAGCGTCTGTTTAAGTCAAACAAAGTTTCAATTACATCAAGCATAGTTATACCTACTACTACTTTGTATTAAAATTTGTTTTTCTCTGTGTTTTGCTTGCTCGAACTAACCGCAGAACTTTGAGAAAATCGGAAACGAAATGCATGTAGGTATTGCAGTTTCTGACACAAAACTGGAATGTTTTGCGTCTGTTACAAAAGCGTTGGTCATGCTATATGCTAAGACATTGGCAAATTACGTTTTCACCTTCTAATTCCAGCAAAATGCAATTCGCATTCTTGAGCAGGTATAGGGTATACGTGTATATAAAAAAAATGCTTCCAAAAAAATTGCACATTCCGACAAAAAGGAAACATGATATGCCTACGCCCACAACATTTTCCAAATAATACGTATTCGCCAAACAATTATATATTTAAACACAGTTTTGCTCTTTGCTCTCTAAAATTCGTTTAATTTCACACAAAGCCGCATAATTTCGTACCCAGAAACAAAAATAAAACGCAAACATTTATCTAAAGTTATTCCTGTTTTGATCATCGCGTTTCCATTTCTATTTCTCTCACAGAAACAAATTAATACTTACGAAAAAAAAAATGGAGAGGAATCCCAAATGGATGCGGGGATAGCTGCGCATGCCAATTCATTCGCATAGACACCATGAAAGTGGAATCGATTTAAATTCGATCGGAAAGCGACTCCATTCACAAGGGCTATATTTAAGGGATTTAACTTCCAAAACATATCCTAATAGCAATGCGAGATTGGTCATTTCATTTGGTTTTTTTTTTAATGATGGGGTGCGTTCATGAGCTGGAGCTAAAGAATCTTGCGTCGCGTCTGGTCGATCTTTCTTTGCAGATGGCTTAAGCACAAGCACAGAATGAAAGGAATATTATTATTAAATTTTCCATTCCCATTTATTTGAAGCGCGGGAGCAGTAGGTACCTTTGCGAAGGAGTTCAAGGATAAATTTAATGTGTCAGTCTCAGTCGTCGAGTCACGGCAAAACGAACTGCCGGAAATGTCTTGAATTTTTCGACTTTGATTTGGAAAACAATTAACTGACACTCGTCAAGATATCCCAAATCAGAGCCGCAGATGTCAATCCTTTTCGGCTTTTTTTACAAAAGGTGTCCGATAGTGCTAAAAAGTGAAATCGGTGGCTCGTGCATGGAACAGATGGGACAAGTAATCGATATCCATATGATAGATTTTGGATTGCGCGATAAATATAAAAATCACATCACACAACTATCAATCGAACCCTTTTCTCAAGGGTGAGGGCGTGTCATGTTATTTTTTGAAAGGGCTTCCAATGGCTTTACAATTTTACTTTCCTGGTGTGAAATCAAATATCATTTGGATTGAAAACTCATTGAAGAACAGATTTACCACCATTTACATTGTCACTGCTTCAAATGTGTAATACCCACCTGAATGCATATGCCAGCACACCTTTCTCTTGTACAATGTTTTGTCAAAGTCAGAAAATTTTTAAGGGTGCGTCTTTGGAGATGGCAAATATTTAATTATTGAATGAAAAAGATAGTGTATAAACATGGATTAACACATACCTACGTATAAATGCGTTTTTTGAATCAAATTCCATCATTAAGGTTTGAAAATACCCTACTGGGAAAAATCAGTAAGATGTCGCCCTTTCATAGACTTAATCTGTCGTTTTTCAGTTAAAGTGTGGTGTCAACCACGGGAAAAAGGGTACACATTACACAGTGGAAGAAGCTTTTCTCGGTACCTTGCAAGCTTAAGATAAAGTTTCGCATTATATCTGATTGAAATTCAATTTCAAAGAACATTATTATGAGACACTTCCAGACTTGATTGTTCCGAGTAAGACAGGGAACGGAATAAAATGAATTCAAAGAGATAGTATTTCACAAGGAAGTGTTCTTGGCCCAGTACTTTTCGTTATTTTAAGTAGATATATGCATCCAAAAGAGAGGAAACTATACTGCAACGACGTTTGGAGATGAAACTTATTTATTTGAATATTTTTATTTATTCAAACCAACAGCAAGCTAACAAAGTAAATAATGTGTTAGTCCATTTAAATTCGAGCAAAGTTCCCTTGGACGCCACTAGATGCGAACCTGAAATCGGAAACTCATTTCATTAAGAGTAAGATGAGGGTTGAGCGATAAGATCTACTTTTGGGAAATCCATTCCAATTTCCAAAACAATTGTTTTTAATATGCCTGTACGTATATTTACAAGGAAAGCAACTGAACTATATGAGCCCGTATAGTGCTGTCTCGATAGAGAAACGTTCAGAGATAAAGTTGTAGACGTTGCGTCGTTTATCGGAAGAAAAGATGTCACTAACGATTTGGGAATGAATATCTCCTATGGAAGACGAAGTAAAAATTTTGCTGGTAGAGCAGTCACTGGTCACTGCAGAAAATTTTTTCACGAATTTGACCCTGCTCGTAAAATTGGAAAGAACAAGGCTTTTGGAAGTATCGCAATGAGATGTTTCCTATTTCAAATAGTAAAAAACAAATCGATTCCAACTTTCCCTCAATCCCATTTGCTATTTCTCCATGCAACTCAATCAGTGGCTTGTATACTTCTTTCTTACTAAACTTATATACGTTTTCCTATACAGGTAGGTACTCTTTTTTTGGTCTTCTTCTGACGTACCTATTTCGTTTCAATAACAGAGTTTGGCGAGTTCCTGGGCCTATAACCTTTATTTTATCCATAAATCGGTGAAGAATGGAGAGAACAGAGCTTGGGGAGGCCCCGAGCCAATCGCTTTTACTTCATCCATAAATTGGTGAGGAATGGAGGGAAGGGACTTATAGATTTCTGCCGATTTCAACCTGCTAATTGATAATCCCTTCTAATTGCAGTGTAATTACTAACGGTGCCACATCCTGATGGTAGGGGATGTAATTGGAATAACAATCGGCGGTATGCCATTTCGTCAATGGTACCTCGTACAGTTGGCCGTACAAAGATCATGCATTTTCAAGATTCAGACCAGAATACTCGTGATTTGTAAACCGTCATGATGGCTGCAAGACGAAATTGAAAATTGATTTCGTTTGAACGCAAAGGGCGTATCGATAAAGATCCTTGGATGAAATTTCAAGAATGATAACTTCCTAACCCTGGAATTGTTCTTTGAGTATCTCCGTGCGAATCACATTGAACATTACTTTTCAGATTTTGAAACCGTAGATACGGTTGTGTAAATTGTGCTTTGGGAAGAAGCGAGACACAACCAAGAAGATTCAAAATTTAGCTGCAAAGCAAGTGGCTCCATCTACGTTTGATACACAGTCAATTGGTTTAGATGAATTGTCTGACTTCTGTAACTTTTTAGAAGATTTATCGTGGAAAGATAACAAATTTAGTATCATCTAACAAATTTTGGTAAATTTTTCAAGTTAAACAAATGTCAGACCAAGAGTACCAACGAATTACCAATATCTCCAATCATATCAAAACGATGATTAAAAATAATGCGTGTATCTGACATACATATATGTATTTACAGTTCAAATTTGCTTCAGAGCTTACGATTGTCGTTTCCCAATGGGTATCGGTTTCAAGTAAATTAAGCTGTCGACAATCAGTACAAAATTTTGAAACAATTCATTCTCAGCAGCTTGTAGTGATTTAAGCAGTGTTGGCCTACAAACATTTACCAGCAACAACCGCAAATTGGAAAATTCATCATTCTTTGATCGACCCTCGCAAAAGTCTGTTTTTAGATGTGCGGTTTTCAAGAAGATTTATAACGCATGCAATTTAATGCTATGGTCGAAAATTCAGCTGTCATTGTGTTTGAAAAACAAAAGTTCAAGTGGCCGCCGGCGCCGGCCGCGGCTGACTAAAATAAATTCCAGACGAGTAGCCCAATTTTCAAGCACTTTGGCAGCAATAACCAGCCGAATATTCTCTTCCAAAGCGTCAATCGTCTCGGGCTTATCTGCAAGACAAGTGACCTCACTATTTCCCCATCAAAAAATCGCCCGGTTTTGGGGGTAGCTCTCAGATTTAAAACTCAAAATTATGTAGAATTCGGCGTCAGCAGAGATTTCGTTCGCCAAATGTGCGCTGTGCATAGAGGTCGTGCTACTTCAATTCTTACACTTAGAATTGTAAAGTCTATCCCATCTGTAGACTATGCCTCGAAAATGAAGAAACATCTCTGCACATTATTACAGAATGTCCAGCACTTTTCCGCCTTAGAAAGCAAATACTTGACTATGATATCATCCCCTTATATAAACTCAAACTCATTCACCCACAGAAGATTGCTAACTTCTGGTTCAATTCAGGAGCAGAAGAACTGCCCTGAAACCTCACATGGGCTGGCACGATAGGTTTCAGACACCGCAGTGCCCGGAGCTGAGCAAGCTCTACCCGTCAATCTTAATCTAAATCTAAATCTAGAATTGTAAAACCGAATTGAACATAAACCACGTGATAGCTGTCTAAAAGACCAACTCCGAAAAGGATAGTACCAGATTCATAACCACAGGTCTAAAAAAAACACTGAGCCAAAAAACATCACCAAATCAAAGAAAAATACCACCTGCCTTTCGACGTGAAAAATTCTACGGTGAAGTGTTCCTAGAGTAGTAACGTCGAACATCCGAAAAAAGTAACACTTAAAAAAATAAGAGAAATATAAGAGAAAAAAGATTTGGCCCTTTTGGTAAATATGGCAGTTTAAAAAAAAAATGTCTAAAAATAATACCACTTTCCAATAAAAACACATACCTATACAAGAATGAAAAAAAACAATACCTCCCAACCTTTATAGCTCAGCCATCCGGCGGCGGCGGCGCACCATTGCCTCGCAATATTATTTATACCAACAAACACTTTTCCTTCTGTATGCACAACAATCAACAAACCAATTTTCCAAGAAAGAAAATTATAACTCTTACTTAATAATGCACATCGCGTATCTCAAGCTTAACCACAATATTCAATCCATGCCACCATATTGCCATGGTATGCAGATTCACTAGCATACTACTAACTTGCTAACTTTTATAACAAAATAAACTCGATTATTTAATAGGACAGACAAACAAAAATCGTGGCTGGCATCCACAAGACCCTCTAACAATAGCTTCCAGCTGCAAATGCAACGCACATCGTCAGCCTAAATAGCCAACAAAATGGCTTCCATAAGTCACACAAATGCTCCTATCCTTCTGTGTCTTTGCTAAAATATAGAATCAAATTCATATATGTATGTTCTATGTTGGTAGAAAAAGACTTCTCAGTATTTTTAAAATTCAAGGTGGGTCATAGATTTTCAAACAATTATATACATACATACATGTAAAAGAAGCTTGACACTATCATATCTAACTTCACATTGATATGGTGCCTCCTTGTTTGACGAGAACCACGTTGACGGTCGAAAACGACCACGACTTTACTATATTGGCCATGATGACGGCAATGTCTTGGCAGTAAAGTATCCCACCTTACCGCTCTTATGCTTATACCCTTTAAAGTGAAATTCAATTGGCTTGGAAAAGTGTGTTGACTTTTCACTTTTCATTGCACACAGAGTGGGAGGCATTAGATATTCAAAGCGAAGCCTCTGCAGCAGGAAAATGTGCGTGCAAAATATTAAATTGGCCTACAAATGGATTTCTGACCGCACAAACACCAGACCAGAGGCAAAATGGAACGTCCTATGGCCAGTGCTATGTAGTGAGGGAAAACCCTTGTCACTCACATATCTAGTATTTAGGAATACATACGTGTTTCCTTATGGCATTGGCGTGGTCAACAAAGAATGTCGTTCTAAGATTTCTGAAGTAGCGACGGCTGGAAATTTTCTTAGGCGAATAACCACTGCAGACTCATATTCATTGAATTCATAATGTGGTCTAGTTCCCTACCTGACTCAAAGTGTCGTGCTACTTTAACAAAACCTTTGCTAACATTCCTTCAAACACTGTAGAAACGAGTGCCGTTTTGTATTGTATATCCCATATCCACCATAGAAGCTGCATTTCCGGAATGGAGATTTCAAAATAAATCACCTCAAAAAGCTTACGCGACCACTGCCTTAACACGAGCTAAGTAGCAGTTGCATCGTATTATTGACGAGCCGGTTTAAGGCACAAAACTGGCCTGGTGACCGCCTTCAATGTCAAACAATCCGAGATGTAAATTTGTCACCAGATAAACCAGATGATAGCTGGGATTAAAAAAAATGGTGCAGTTTTTGTTGTTTAGGTGGCTTTAGTTAAAAAGAGCTAAAGAGCTGTTTGTATAAATGAATGAAAGAAGGTTTTTGTGGAATTAAATTAGTTGGTCATGTCTTTTAGTTGTGAAGTGATTTGTGTGATTGAAAACGTGGTGGAATTGTGAATAATAGATAATTCATAAACGTAAACTTGTTTAGTTTTCGTTGACCAAAGTCCTTTAAACTCCTCTCTCTAGAGCAGTGGACCCAACTCAGAGAGACTAGGGGAGTTCTGCTCAAGATGACATACTCCGGTAAGATGACATACTCGTATTTTCTCTGTTTATAAAGGCGCCACGGTTCTCTCGAACATATCCAGACATGCATTTTTTGTAACTGTTTTGCCAGAATAAACTTACAGCTGCCAGCATACTACGTGCTGTCATCGTGATCGGTTCAAACGAAAAAGCTAGAGAATAAATTTTTTTGCGAGTCATTGTTTATTTCAAAATTTCTTAAGAAGGTAAGTGTTTTTCTATATCCTTTGTGTTTTATGTTTGCAGTTATGTGTATAGACAATATTTTTTGTGAGACTTTGCTCCTTAATTATAATGTTTTGATTCCTGAATGGTAAGAGTTTTATTTCCTTTCGGGTAAGATGACATATAGCTTATCAGTCCATGATGACATACTATAAATACTATGACATACTAAAAAACACAAATTTTATTTTTTAATTTAAACATTTAAATGCAAATTTAAAGTACATATTTATATTTCAGCAAGCATAAAATCATGAAAGCTAAATGGCCGAAAATCTCAGCTGCAAATGTGAGGTATATACTGACTAATGCTGAAGAAGTATGAAGTATGTCATCTTATACCCGACTATGTCATCTTAGCCTTAGCCTCGGACTGTTTTTAATTAATTTTTTTAAATAAATTCTTTTTACTTTAAACTATTCATTCCAACTTTATTTTTGCCATACAATCATTAATTATTTAATTATATAAAGATTTTAACGCTAGGGTTTGTAAAAAGTTTTATATCTTACTTTAAACAAAAAGTATGTCATCTTGAGCACAATTCCCCTATTGAATATCTTTGCAGATATGTTGGAGGCAATGAAATGAGACGTGAGACTGGAACCATGTGTCGAAATTCCTTAGAGTCTTGCTTATACCCTTCCCTCTCCCCTGGAAAGCCGTCTGAACATAATGTCTTGACATTGTTCTTTGTACCTGCGACTGTGTGAAACGTTTTCGTCTACTTTTCTCCGCATAAAAACCAATTTCTACTCCAAGAAAACACCCTTTTCAAATTCGCTATGAACGAAGGACTAAGCCCATTAACAAAACAAAATCGGAGGTAAATAAAGAATATCTATTGTGCAATAATGGTAAGCACATCTGCTTGTTACGCGGTAGGTTTGTGTTCGAATCCCAACACAAACAAAAAATGGCAATGAGAAGCTCTTTCTTGGTTAGCCGTTCGGAACCGGCAGAAAATTATAGGTCCCTTCCATTCCCTTACAAGGTATGGTTGTAAAAAATGTGGATGGCCACGGGGCTGCCTGATCTGTTCAGCCATCCTACGTATGAGATATGAATTGTGCAGTCAACATAAAATACATATAGTGTCATTAGCTGAGAGCTTGATTGGACATAATTTTAGAAACTCTATATGCCTTTTTTCCACTTGCTAGTTTAAGTGATAACTTATCGTGAGCACACCACATAAATAGCTTCACCATCTGTTATACAACATATGTAATCAATTATCTGTCATCTGTCATCTATCATCTATCATCTATAATCTGTCATCTGTCATCTGTCATCTGTCATCTGTCATCTGTCATCTGTCATCTGTCATCTGTCATCTGTCATCTGTAACCTGTCATTTGTCATCTGTCATCTATTATCTGTCATCTGTCATCTGCCATCAGTCGCTAATCATCTGTCATCTGTTATCTATTAGATAGATAGATAGATAGATTCTTTATTTCATAAATATACGTTATAATTAGTTTTCTTAAGAATAAGGACATGGCTATACTGCCGTCTGCCTGAAATAACATTCCATTTGATTTCAAAACAAAGAAAAATATAAAAGTGTAAAGCTTTATAGGAAATATCTACATAAAGTCTCATAATAGTTTCAAACAAGTTGAATTATAAATTAAGAAAAAAATTGAGAAAAAATATAAAAGTACAGTAGTGTTTTTAAAATTTTACGAGTTCTTCTATACACAAATTAAAAATAGAAAGAGTAGTAAGTTATCCATTTTAAAGTGATTGGAAACACAAAAAAGCATTTGATGGGTTGAACCATAAAGTGTTATACAATTTTCAATTTTAACGTGATTTGAAACACAAAAAAAAAAAAAAAAAACAAATTTAATTGATTTGAAAGTGTACTCGAGAAACTACACTAACTGGGAAAATTCGCCACTTATGGGAAACTGTTGCGATAAGTAATGGCATGTTTGCAAAACTTGTACAAATTAAGCCAACCCCGGCATCCATTTAAAATATCATAAAGTTTCGGCAATGTCAAAAAACTTTCTTGAAAATATAGACGTCGAATTTCCTGTAACATTGGACAGATCGCTATAAAGTGATAAATATCTTCATTTTCTCTTCTGTTACATAAGGTACAAAGCTGCGGCCGATCACCTCGGTGAGGTATGTAATTTAGATTTAAAATTTCTACCCTAGCTCTAAATATAATGCTTATTTCGGACGCTGAGTATTCTTTTCGGAAGTAACTGACATTTGAATTTATTTGGTGATTTAACTGCCTGTAGATAAGTCTGGAAGCGGACGAACTTGCTCTAGAAAGATTTTCTATAAAAATTTTTTGGTCAACTTTCGCGATCACGTCTGCAAACTGAGCTTGCCAATTATCGACGTTAGATTCCGACAAATTTAAAGAAGAGTCATGATCAATGGCTAGTTGATTCCACTCCTTGAAAGGGGATGCATTGGTTTGTAATAATTTTTTCAGTATTATCTTGTGGAGACATGAATCACTCTTTTGCATTACTTTAATAATAAAGTCTGCGTTGGTCTTGAGATTTTGTAAGTATATAGGAGCTATACCTGACTCTACATATATTGCATAGTTCGGTGTGGAGTTTGGAAGTCGAAACAGGCGTTTGAAAAAATGCCTTTGAAAACATTCAAAAGCTTCTAGGTATATGTACCCAAAAACTTGCACACCATAACACATACATGTATTTACCGTAGCATTAAACACTTGGTATTTAGACGTTATATCGACGTTTTGATTGGAAAAAAACTTAGTCCACATCAAATTTAAAGCCAATTTGGCTTGGTTACTTTTTTCGATAGAGTGTTTGACAAAACTTAAATTGTATGTTAGCAGAACACCTAAATACTTAAACTCCTGCACAACTTCAATCCGTGTAGAGTTTAATGACCAACTTTCTTCTGGAAGTCTCCTAGTACTTCTCGCTTCAAAGATCATGATTTTGGTTTTTTCGGTATTGATGCACAGTCCCCAAGACTCACAAAAAGAATTTAACCTGTTTATTTGCAACTGTAGCGAAAAAGGATTGTCTGCAAACATAACCAAGTCGTCTGCGTATAACAAGACTTTAATCCTTGTGTTACCAAAAGCAATTCCGCCCGGTAAGATATCACTGATCTCGTCTATGAAAAGAGCAAAGAGTAACGGACTGAGAATACATCCTTGTGGAACACCTGCCGTAGTTTCGAATGTAGTGGAGAACTCACAACCGTCCCATACCTTTGCATTAGATGAAAATATGAGTTTTGAATACATCAAAAGAAATTTCCGTGAAAGACCTAAGCAAGATAGTTTGTAAATTAAGGCTTGTCTATTGACTTTGTCAAAAGCAGCTTTAAAGTCAACAAAGCATCCGTAAAGCTTCTTCTTCTTTTCGATAAATTTTCTTCCAATGCTGGATATGGCAAAGATGTGGTCCATTGTTGAAAAACCTGGGCGGAAACCCGCTTGGAATATACTTAAGCGATTAGTATCCTCAATCCACTTTGTTAGCCTTCCATTAAGAACTGCCGAAAAAATCTTTCTTACTGCGTTTAGTACGGATATTCCTCTATAATTTTGTACATCATTCACATCTCCTTTCTTGTAAATCGGGAAAATCACAGAAGAATTAAAACTAATAGGAACAGATGCGTCATTGTACACTCTATTATAAAAATTTACGAGATAATTCTTGAATTCAGTCGTACCGTGTTTGTAAAATTCGACTGGGATACCATCCATACCAGGAGCTTTATTGTTTTTCATTCGATGAAGCGTATTTTCAAGCTCAACTAAGGAAATATCCTCATCAAGTTCTGTAACCTCAAAGTTATGTAGTGCGTAATCAAAGGTGTGAAGATCCTCGTCAGCTGACAGTAGAGTTTTAAAATGTGCTGCTAGCGTGTCAGCCTCCAAGGAATGCTTCACACCATAGTTAGAGTCGTTCGGGGTAACTGTGCGCAGTGGAGAAGTGTGCGCACTGTGCTTTCCTTGAAAATAGGGATGAAATTCAGGTTTCTGTTGATGAGTAATTCAGTAGGTATCTGAACTGAGTGCAAGTAAGTTGTGTTAGTGCTGCTGCCGTGTTTGGTGTTTCGACGAGAGACAAAAGAAAAAAAAGGTACGTTTCACTAAAATATTTCTTCATTTTCAAACTGTGTCAGTGACTTGAGTTTGTCTTGTAGTGCAGTGAGTAGGGATTTTTTTTATAATATACTTTATTGTCCTTACGTTTGGGTGAAGATTTTACAGTTTTTGGCAATTGTTTGTTTAAAATTTTGTAAAAACAATAGAAAAGTCCTTTTGGGGTAAGTGTGCGCAACAATTTGGGGGTAAGTGAACGCATGCGTACACTTACCCCAAACTAATTTTTCACAGTTATGGAAATCAAAACACATCATAAAATTCTTGAAAAATCATTGTATTTAATTGCAAATATTTGTACATGTTTATATATCTGTGTATTTTTATATTTTTTTTAAATGAAACAGGCATGCCTCAAACATATGTTAGAAAAAAGACAATAAAAGCTAGTTTCACAAGCTCAAATTGATGAAGCTAAATGGCTTATAAGTCTTGGCTCAAACGTGCGCCTGCAGAGAAGGTGAGAATCAGCGAGTCTGCCTTGAGAAAGCGGCTAAGCCTGACCACTGTGGCGAGTTCTTTTGGGCATTATAAATCAACTTTTGCTTCAAGTCAGGAAAATTACGATTAAAATAACGGTCACACATTCTACTCCAACGAATCTAAACACACAAAAATCTACTTATGTTGCTCTCTTGTCCATGAGTCCTTTGCCAAGACCGGAGAAGGCCGCACAAAGAAAACGAAAAACCCTTAAGTCTGAAATTATAACATCAAGTCCATTTAAGCAAGATCTCGAATCCAAACGGAAAGCAGAGAATGAAAAGGCAATCCTTTCGGAACCAGGACCATCCGGTATCCGGTGTGGGAAAGCTACCTGAAACGACACGTTCTGAGGCAGAAATAGCATGCGCACACTTACCTTACACCCTGCGCACACTTGCCCCGTCATAGGGGCAAGTGTGCGCAATTCGACTTGCCTTAATTTTCTTATAAAAATACAGCTAAATTTATAAAAAAAATGTACTTTTATGGTTGAACTATAGTAGTAAAAATGTGTCCGTTCAATATTCAATAAACTGTTTTTGAGTATTATTCTTTCTTTTGCATGAAATCCTTCTTCAAAGTCAAAAGTGCGTACACTTACCCCGAACGACTCTACGACCACCAAGCTCTCGCACGGTCTCCCAGAAAATTTTAGAATCCTTGCAGTTTACTAGATTTTTATCCAATTTTTTTTAAATAGCTTACTTTTTTGTCAGAACAAATCTTTTTATATTCTTCATTTATGTGAAGATAGATATTTTTAAAAAACTGAGAGTTTGTTGTTCTAAAAAGTTTAAGATATATAAATGACAGCTTTCTCAGATGTCTACAATCATTATCAAACCACTTGTTAAGAGGTACGAATGTATTTGGATTATTGGACGCAAAAGGAGCTGAAGCTTTAATAACTCGGACAATATTTTCGCAGGACTCATCAACCGTGTTATTTTGGAAAGTTGACAGTGATTGAGAGTGACGGCTTAATAGTCTTTTGTAAAGTGCTTCATTATTGTTAGACCATTTCAGTTTATATGGATTGGAAGCATTTCTGACCGTTATATTATCGAGAAATTTCAATTTCACAACAATTGGTAGATGACCCGAGAAGTTTACCAAATCTACTTTAAAATCTTCAACCGCGTTCACAAAGTTGTTTGTCACCGCTGCAAAATCAATAACAGATTGCCCTTGACCACTAATAAACGTTAATTCACCAAACAAATCGCTCTTAGAGCACCCATTTAAAACAGATAACCCATACAACTCTAAAAATTCCACTACTTTTCGTCCGTTACGATTGAAAATTTCATCTCTAGAGTTTCTATTATTAACTAATGTCGAATGCGATTGTATAGAATAAAGAAGAGAAAAGTTTTGATATCTACCAATTCTGGCATTTAAATCTCCAATGATCATTGAGTTCTCTAAAGAAGCATTGTTCATAAAATCTACTAATTCATTGAAATCGTTCTCCCAATTATTGCAATTTAAGTACACTGGTACAATATAATAGTTTGATTTGTTATTAACTATATGAAAGATGATTTTGCTTTCAATAACTCTAAATTTAATACATTTACCCCATAAGCTTTTTTTAATACCATACAAAATACCCCCACTGGCTCTCCCATGCATATTAGTTCTTGTGGCAGGCTTAAACATAATTTTAAATTCTTTAAAATATTTTAAGAATTCGTTCTGATTATTTTCTTCAACAAAAGTTTCTAAAAGAATTATAATATCGAATTGTTGTAAATATTTGAAAAAATCTGCATATAATAGTTTACTTTTGAGGCCAGTGATATTATACGAACATATATTCAAATTTAAAAAAGTATTTTGATTTTGGCAGACGACAGACATTACCTATTTTTGAGTAACTGCAACGTGTTTGCTTGATTGACCCCTAGGTGGCGCTGCTACCGATCGAGAGGATGATGTTCCATTTTCAACCGGGGCTAACTTCATTCCCTCGCTGCAGTCAAATATTTCAAAGCAAATGTCACCAAACGTCTCCTTCACAAATGACAATTCGGCTGCGGTTTTGACAATGAGTCCTCGTGTTATTTTGTCAACAAAAGTGTGATTGCCGATTTGTAGTGCGTTATTTCCTTTCACCAATATTTTAGCCGTCGGGTTAATTTGTAATAATCTGTTTTTCACAGCAACTAAAGATTGTCTCCTTTTTCGATATATTAAAGATTGCTCTCGAAACACACTGAATCCAGAACCTTTGAGTTTGTGTGCGACGGATATAATTCTTTCGGTTAAATCTGTTGATGAAAGCTCCATGATGACAGTGCCGCGTTGAGTGTTGTTGTTGCGTATTAGTCGGGTGTTTGTTACTTCAATATCTTCACCTTCATTTAACTTCAGAAGCCCCTTGCAAGTCTGTTTTGCTGATTGGATTGCATCGGTTTCTGGGACTAAAGGGAGGTGTACCACAATAGATTTTTCGTTTGTTTTGCGGGATAAAATTTCCAATTGTGTCTCGAGTAGTTCACACCTTTCTGTCATGATCATCAATTTGTTGTTGAGTTCGGAGTTGATAGCCTTAAGCGAGGTCAATTCACTTGAAAGCGTTTTAAAATCATTTTTTGTGGCTAGATCTTTCAATTTTTCAGTGAGCGTATCGTTGAGAATAGCTTTTAATTCGTGCACAGATAGGCTACCTACTTCCATTGTGGGTTCTTTGCAAGCCGGTGTTTTTTTATTTACAGTGTTCAGTTCTGGGGAAGTTTCGGCTATGGAGCGTTTGCGGTACATCAATGTAAATATGTTCCGCTAGTGCACACCACTTAAATAATCACTGATATTAGCAAAATTAGGTGTTAAAACGAATTTTTTGTTTTGAAAGGCTTTAAACCAGTGTGAAATGGGTCCAATTGATTGGTATTTTGGTTTTATTAGTAACTTTTACTTATAATAAAATGGACAAAAATTAGGAGCTTCAAAAAACTTTACACTTCCACTTTGACAGTTGAAACGTCACACTTATCTATTATATGTCTTCTGTCAATTGGGTTTTGCCAACAATGTGTTTCTACCGCTGGTTGTGAGAGTTTAAGTTCAGTCCATTTTTTAATTCCATTGTTATTGTTGTTTAGCAGCACAATTTCTATGTTGAGAAGTTTTGTGGGAAAAGAAAAGGTATTTAAAAACTAAAAAGTTTATTATAAAACCTAACTACTACTTGAGAGCTTTTTATAGCTAGTCGCTTCCATCCTCACGTCTTTTTTTGATTTATTAGACCTCATCATACCACTTTAAATAATTTACATATTGCACATTCATAACAAATACCAAATGTCACAATAAAAGCATCACGTCACTAGATAAGCATCGACTAGCCTCAACCATGGGTATTGCCACAATAACTGTGCAACAAATTATAGAAGATCACCTCAAGGACAATAACATACCCTGGGAAAGGTCAGCCTACATATCGCATAAGACTAATTTCCTACCAGACAAGATGTACAATCACCCGCCGCCGCAGGCAGGTCAGCCACTCTTGGTTTAACATTTGAAACGTTACAATCTAACGATAGATGTAAGCCCCAACTTCTCCACGACATCATAGCATGTGATGTACTAGTGTAGTCTCACATAGTTAGCAATTTTAAGCGCCAATATGAGGAGGTCATAAATCAGAGCCGTGAGCCTTCTTACTGAGTACTGAACAACCCCTTATCCACCCGGAAGAAGAATTTGGGCGAGGGGGTAGGAGCAGCATGAATAAAATGGCATTTTGCACTCAATCGCCTGCGCATATCGATTAACATCGCGCGATGATAATTATAGCTCAAATATGCTAGCTCCTGTCAGACACAACTTTTAGTTCTAATCTGTCATGAACAAGACGAGAGTTGATTGAGAACTGAATATATTTATTATGACTTCAGAGTATAGACAGTTATGCATATGAATGTGATGTTGCATGTGTATGTATTACATCTTCCTTTTTTTTTTTTTTTTTTTTTTTTTTTTTTTTTTTTTTTTTTTTTTTTTTTTTTTTTTTTTTTTTTTTTTATAATTAGTTAATTCGTAGTAATAATCAAAGAAAATGAGTATAGTAATGTGAAAAAATATATATACTTATAGCTAATATCAATTATTTACATTAAGATTAGATCAATTGGGCTGGAATCCATCGGGTTTTTTCAAAGTTCGTCCAAATCTCGATACTTTCGGGTGTGAGTTGTTTGGTCCTGGTGGTGAGTATTTGTTTTCGGTGGCTGGTGTGGTATGAGTAAGAGATTGGGGTTTTTTCGTCAAAGCTGGTTGATCGTGCGTTGCTGCTGGTGAATTTTGAGTAGAAGCTGGTGTAATACCGAATTGAGTTTCCGAATGTGTTAATGCTGGTGGTGTATGTGACAATCCTGTTTTGTGAGAAGTGCTAGGTATCTCAAATTTATTATCTGAACTGTTGTTTGGAACAATCGTCTTCTTTGTTTTGATTAATGCTTTCGTCGGTTGAATGTGAAAGGTGTTGCGTCTTAATAACTTTTTATCGTCTGTTCGTACCATCATTGATCTGTGAAATGGGTCCTTAGAATCTTCGATGGTTGCATTGATCCAGTCTCGATGACCTTTTTTGATTCTAACTCGATCGCCTTCCTTAAACGCGTGAAATGTTTTTGTTCTCTGGTCATAAAGCGATTTAAAATGTTGTCTTGCTTGAAATATATTTTCATTGACGTTTTGTATAACACCTGGTTTAAGATCGGCATTGCTCGTTGGAAGAGTGGTTCTAGTAATTCTGCTCATCAATCTCTGATTGGGGGATTGTAACTTTTTGTTTCTTGGTGTATTTCTGTAGTTTAAGAGCGCTAAGTAGATATCCGAACTGTCCTTGTAGCATTTTTTTAACATGGCCTTTGCAGTCTGAACATACCTCTCTGCCAGTCCGTTTGATCTTGGATAGTTGGGACTGGATGTTTGGTGCCTTATATCCCATAGGTTGGTGAACATTTTAAACTCTTTTGATGAGAATTGAGGCCCGTTGTCAGATTCCAGAACAATTGGTATTCCATGTGTGGAAAACCACCGCTTTAAAATTTCTATGACTTCACTTGATGTTGACTGTTTAAGCTTTTCAAAATCAAAAAATCCTGAATAACTGTCTGTAATGAGAAGAAACTCACTGCCGTGAAAATGAAATAGGTCGATGGCTACTATCTCCCATGGTAGATTAGGAATCTTTTTCAGTATAAGAGGCTCTTTAGGCTTTGCTGTTTGATACGATTGGCATATCCCGCAACGTTCTATAAAATTTTCTATTTCTTTATGCATACCTAACCAGAACACAGAGGAACGTGCTCTTTGCAAACTTCTCTGAATACCAAGATGACCCGCATGGACTCTCGTGATAATTTCCGTTTGCATGGATTTTGGTATCACTGTTTTGGTTGCTTTGTAAATTACTGCTTCGTTGTAAATTAGTTCCTCTCGAAAATTCCAGTAATTTCTTATTTGTTTTTGAAGTTCTGTGATGTTTGCTGGCCAGCCTTTAAGTATTTGTTCTTTAAGTAATTGAAGGTCGGGGTCTTTAGCCGTTTCTAGTATTATTTTTGTTTTAGTTGCAGGTAGGAGTTGTTCTATTGCGTGAACTTCGATTTCTTCTGGGTCTTCTGGTGACGTATTCTTTTCATTTTTGCAATTTCTGCTCAGAGTGTCTGCTAGTTTTATTTCCGTACCTTTTCTATAAACAACTTTTGGAGCATATGGCAGAATGTATATCAAAATTTTTTGTAGCCTTGGCGGGGTTGAGTGTATTGGCTTTTTAAAAATTGTTTCGAGAGGCTTGTGATCCGATTCTATTATCAATTTCCTTCCGTAGACATATTCGTGAAATTTTTGGCATCCGAAACGTATAGCAAGGGCTTCTTTTTCAATTTGAGCGCAGTTTTGCTGCCCGCTTGTCAAAGATCTTGATGCATAGGCAACGGGTTGATTGTTTTGTAGAAGCGCAGCTCCGATACTTGATTTGCTTGCATCAACTTGAAGTGTTACATCTAATTTTGGATCATAAAATTTTAGAATCGGTGTAGAAGACAAAACTTTTTTGAGTTTTTTGAAAGAGTGTTCTTGTTCATCTGACCAGTACCATTCAATATTTTTCTTAAGCAGCAGCCGCATTGGTTTTGTTATTTGTGACAAGTTTGGAATGAATTTTGCTAGGTAAGTGGCCATACCGAGTATTCGTTGTAGGTCTTTACGTGTTTTTGGTCTTTCAAGATTTTGTATTGCTGTCGTTTTGTCTGGATCTGCTCCTACTCCTTCAGATGACAAGACATGTCCTAAAAACTTAACTTTGGTTACATTGAAGACGCATTTATCTTTATTTAGCTTAAGACCAGCCTCTGAAATGATTTTTATTACCTTTGCAGTTCTTTCCTTTAGTGTTTTCTCGTTTTCTGCGTGTATTAGGATATCATCCATGGATACTTCTGTATGGTCACAAGTTTCTAAAAGTTCTGACATCATTGCTTGATACACCTCCGGAGCTGATGCTAAGCCGAATGGTAAGCGCTTGTAGGAGTACCTTCCCCAAGGGGTGGCTATTGTTAGATATTTACTGGTTCTCTCTGTGACTTCGATCTGCCAGAATCCCTTCTTGCAGTCTAACAGGGTGAAAAATTTTGATTCTTTAATGTTTGCTAAAATTTCATCGATAGTTTTAAGAGGGTGATATCTTCTGTGAATGTTTTTGTTTACTTCTGTTGGGTCAATACAAATTCTTATTTTACCTTTTTGCTGAACCACGACCATTGGAGAGACGGCGGGAGTCACCTCGTTTGTTTTGACTAGTACCCCTAGTTGAACCATTTCATCTATTTTGGATTTCACTTCGTCGCGGATTGCATGAGGAATTCTCCTAGGTGCATAATGCTGGAATGATGGATTTTGGATTAGATCAATATCATAAATAAAGTTTTTAGCTCTTCCCAGTCCTTCAAAAATACTGTTGCTTACATTAAGATCATCCACGCGAATTATTAGAGACAATTTTTCACAATCGCTCTTGCCAAGGATTGGTTCACAGTTGGGAAAATTGTTTACTAAAATGAATTTTAATGTACATATGTTCTTCATTTCTTATGACACATTTGAGGGTCACTTCTCCACACACATCCACTTTTGTACCACCGAATGCTATTAATTTTATATTTGTTGGCTGTATTTTGATTCTTTTATTATTCTTTAGTAGTTTTAATGGTAAAATATTGCATTGTGCTGCCGAATCTAGTTTTACTTTTACTTTTTCACCACTGATTGTAATTTGTTCGTACCAATTATTTTTCTCGTCTTTGTTTGTCTCCGATTTTTCAACTGACAAGACAAATAGTTCACTTGGACATTCGCTACTGATGCTATCCCCTTCACTCTGAGAGCTCTGTGTGTACTTTTCTATGGCATCAATTTTCTTTCTCGGATTTTGTCTGTTCTTTCGTTTGTAACATGACTCTTCAAAATGGCCTGTTCTTTTGCAAAACTTACAACGGCTTTTGAAGGCAGGACAGTTATATTTTTCATGTTCGGTTCCACAACGACTGCATTTATATGTATTCTTTGATGTGTTTTTTCTACTGGATTTATACTTTTTGATGACGTCAATTTTTGCATCGTCCGTTGAATGGAGTTTTATTAACTGTTGTGATGCCATCTCACTTGCTCTGCATAGCTTGATCGCTTTTTCTAAATTAACCTCATCTTCTGAAAGTAATTTTTCACGAATGTTATCATTTTGTATGCCGACTATTATTTTATCTCTTAACAGCGACTCTTCCAAATTCTCGAATGAACACTTTTTGGCTTGATTTTTTATTTTAGTTAAAAAGTCATCAAAGCTCTCACCTTCACTTTGACGCAGTTTGTTAAACGTATATCTTTCAAATGTTGAGCTCACTTTTGGCGAAAAGTACTCATCGAATTTCCTTTGAATCACATTGAGGTCTTCAAGCTCGGCATCTGTTAAAGCAAAAGAGTTGAACACTGTCACAGCATCTTCTCCAATGCAGGACATGAATGTGGCGACTTGTACGACCGACGATTTTTTGTCCAATTGTGCTGCTATGGTGAACCATTTGTACTGTTGCAACCAGGATTTCCAAGCAATGGATACGTTGTTACCTGATATCTGTAGGGCTTTTGGTGGCTTAACAAAATTAACACTAGATAGTGAACTGGCTGCTTCTTGTGTCTCAGGCATTTTTTTTTTTTTTTTTTTTTTTTTTTTTTTATAAGGGTTCAAACCGATTCTGACACCATGTCATGAACATAATCCATCCGAGACATTGGTCGTGGTTGTCTGTGTTTGAAGTTCACCCGGTTTCCCGCTCGCTCCACTGTAATCTCCAGTGACCATTGAGGCCCGTATCGAATCAATCAACCCCCCCATAAGATCTTCATATGTCGGGCTCGCACAACCAACTGTTGGCGAAGCGACGGCATCGTCTGAAGACGCGAAGAGAAACAAATGTGCACAGTGCACTGCCATGCCGTCGGTCGTCATAGACACCACAACTGTCACTCGAGTGACCGGATAACCTTCGCAGGCAATCAAATACGAATCGGCAGGCGGTGAGCCGGTTGGCTGTATTATTATCATTCAGAGGGTTCTATTGCTACTTAGCATAGCAGCGCCGCCACCGCCACCGTATGCGGCAGAGGAATGCGTACGCCTTGCTATGGCAGACCTCTTGTAATCAGTTGTTTGGGATAAATTAGCCACGACGACGCGACGACGCGATAACAGACCAGAACTTATGTTGGACTTGCAAATTAATTTGCATTGTAGATTTTTGTTTTTATTTGTTTGCTGTCAAAGTGACACCAAGTAGTCGGTAAAGTGTGTAATGACTCTGTTATACCCGCCGTAGTTTGAAACATTGTCTTGGCTAGTGTCAGGTGTAGTTCTTGTATACTTTGTTTTACGTGGCGCCCTCCACTATCTGGCCAAGCGACTAGAACACGTACCAGTATTCAACTAATGAGTTCCATATTTCTCTCATCCACAAGATGTAGGTATAGTTGTAGCCAGTGTGAAAAAATGCTGTTTGATGCGCTGCTGTGAAATGTGAATGTTATTCATTGATGCCTTTACCTACTGTTTCTATTAATTTTGATTGACACGATTGAACTTTGGCCTACAAGAGTGTTTTTCAAGTAAAGTTTAATACAATCTGACTACTAAACAGATAGTGGTCAAGCCAATCGGTGTAAAATCATTGCAAAAGGCTTCGTTAATGATGACAAGTTGTTGTTCTCTCATGAAACATGAAAGTTGGAACAAAAATTTGTCTACGGAAGCTATTAGATAACAAGTGCTTTAAGTCCTTGCAAGAAACTTGGTCTCTCCCTTAAATCTTTTAGGTTATTATAAGTTTTTTGAAACTTAACACAAAAAAAAAAAAAGAAAACTTCAACAACTTATATAGACCTATAAGGGTTGACAAAAGAACAACAACTTAAAAGCCGTTATACGACGTAGAATTCATTAAAAGACGCAGAATTCAGTTAAAACCGTTGAAGAAGTGTCGGTTTTCTTCTATTGCATTGGGGAATCACGAAAAATTCTCTTAATTCAAAATACGAAATATAATTACATTGATAATACTTTCGTAAGAGTATTGAAAGTTTATTGTTTTTTACCATTCCTTGCAATGCCGTAAAAAATTCAGTTTGGCAACCTCAAAAACATAAAAAGGGCGCATTCTACAATGCGAAAAGATTTTCGCACTCAAAGCTTTTTTCGAACCCTAAGACAAAGTTTTTTTCGCTTAAAATTGACATTAGAAAAGCAAACACTATAGTGGTTCTTCAAGAAGCGGGGAAGAGCCCCGGGGCCTAGCACATTTCTTTCAACCGTATTTCTTGGTACCCGTGGCGTTATGGTAAGCATCTCTGCTTGTGACCCAGAGGTTCGTGGTTCGAATCCGAACAGAAGCAAAAATGTTTTCCCACGGCTATCACTTATCACGAGGAATTTGCGAAGTCCTTTGATAGTAAATTCATTGCCATGAAAAGCGCTTTTTCGGCAAGCCGTTCGGATCCGGCAGAAAATTGTAGGTCCCTTCCAATCTCTCACAAAGTATGGTTGAGAGAAATGCGCTAGGCTTTGAGTCATCTCGCTCTGTGGCGCGAACGGTTTCGAACGGCTAATCGACAAACAGCTTTTCATAGCATGAACGCGTACGGTACGGCAAAATATCTCGGAACTGTCCTTGATCGTAAACTCAACTGGAAAGAGAAAGAAAAGCTCGAATTGCCTTCTACACTTGAGGAACACAACTTTATAACAGTAGACTATTTCAATGCTCCCATTAGCAAAAAATCAAAAAGAAGTCACGACGTCTTCTATTCATTTATGTTTGAATTATTATTTCCGACACTTTTTGTGAAAATTTGATTTTCCAGACTTAAAAATAATTCAAAAATGACAGATACTTCACACAATTTATCATTTAGAACGTTTTAGTACTCTTTAGTACTCATTTTGAAAACTGGGGGTCAATTCCCGATCTGTGAAGCTGTGAAGTGAAAACATTTATCACAGCTTCACCGAAAATTCGATTCTCCATTAGTGAAAATCCAACCTCAAATGTAAATTTTTTTTTCATATGATAAATTACTTTTCATTGCCGTATGAGTCGGTGAAAAATTCAATTATGAAAAATGGCCGCAAAACTCAAACGATGAAAAATCCAATTGGAATCCAATTGAAATGAGAGAGAAAATGAGAGAATACTGTCAGAATTTATCATTTAGAACATTTTAGTACTTTTTAGATCCGGAATCGCTTAGAATGGATTCGTGAAGTGATAAAATGAAAAAACTGTATGAAAACTGAAATGATATATTTTTTTTCACTTCACAGCTTCACAGATCGGGAATTGACCCCCTGTTTATCATTTTGAGTTCGAGAATCGCTCAAGGAAAGTTCATGAAATGATAAAATGAAAAATCTCGGTGAAAACTGAAATGATATTTTTTTTTATCAACTCACAGCTTCACAGATCGGCAATCAACCCCTTGGTTCCAAAACTATTAACTGGATGTATACATCCACAATAGACCAATGCTCACATATGCCTGTCTGGTATGGTGGCCATGATTAGAGAAGTCGTCAACCCTTAAGACCATGACCAAAATCCAAAGGCCATCAGAAAATCCAATGCCATGAGAACGACACCGACTGCAGCTCTGGAAACCTTCCTTTCGCTAGCCCCCTAGATCTTTTTATTAAGGAGATGGGGGCCAAAAGTGCACTGCGACTTAAACAACGCAATAATTGGAAACAGGCATATCAGGGGGTCAATTCCCGATCTGTGAAGCAGTGAAGTGAAAAAAAAAAAAATATAATTTCAGTTTTCATAGAGATTTTTCATTTTATCATTTCATAAACTCTCCTTAAGCGATTCTCGAACTCAAAATGATAAACAGCTTTCAAAATGAGTACTAAAGAGTACTAAAGCGTTCTAAATGATAAATTGTATGAAGTATCTGTCACTTTTTATTTATTTTTGAATCTGAAAAATTAAATTTTCACAAAAAATGTCAAAAATAATAATTCAAATATGAATTACATATAATAGTAGAAGTCGAGAATTTTATTTTTTGCTACTGGGGGCATTGAAAAGTACACTGTTATAAACTTGCGCTCCTTAGATTATCTTATACTTTGAAATTGGGAAATGTCTGAATTTTAGAATTCGCAACTTTAGTATAATGAAATATTCCTGCAGAAACAAATACATGTTTTATCTTAAAGCCAGTTAATTATGATAGAAGAATTGAAGCGGCTTTCCGAAACCGATTCTTTTTATAAAACTTTTATGCATGCCCTCCAAATAAACTTTCGTTATCCAGGTTATTTTTCTGCCTAGCTTCATCATTTGCGTACCTATACTTAAGATTTAGGTACATTGCAAAGATCCTAGTTTAATAAGTTGGAGAGATTCATTTTCACATTCGAAAAATTAGTTGGCAAACCATTTATGTTGTACATGTACTTTTTGCAAAAAATGCAGATGAAGTTTTGAAGCTCTACAATCAAATCATCGAATTCACGAGAATCGAATTCCTGGTGAAGCTGTGATATTTAGCTTCACTTCACAGCTTCACAGATCGAGAATCGACCCCCAGGCCATAGAACCATTATAAACCATACAGATATAGACATTAAAAAAAAAAAAATAACAGAATTTCTATTCCAGCTTAGCAGACCTCGGATCTCTCTGTTGATTGGCATTCTCACGGGCCACAACGCATTGGGTACCCACATATGATGAGAATAGGCATTGGCACATCCGACTTATGTAGAGGATGCCATGACGAAGAGGCAGAGGAAGGATCATTCCACTTCCTCAGTGAGTGTTGTAGCCTTGCCCACGGTAGGAAAAAAGCCCTCGGAAAATTCTTCTTCGACGAACTGGGTGACATCTCTAACCTCCCATTGGGAAACGTCCTGAAATTAACTCAGGGCTACAAATGGTTCAGTGGGGGTTTCATACCCCAGTAACCCAACCACCAGCCCAACCCTCTACCTCTCCAATCCTCCCATCTCTCGTCATCATCTGTTTTCCCGGGAGCACAATGGTATTAACGAATTCCACGGAAAAACATTTTTCTTGATGTTTCTGGGATTTGAACCTCGAACCCTCCATGTTACAGACAGACGGGTTAACCACTACACCACAGTACGGGCTCCAACAAATAAGCCATTGTATCGTCAGAAACTCTCATGCGTTAATTGAAACAAAATGCTCATCAGAGTCATTTTTACTGAAGAAAAACTCTTCTCTCTTTTTTTGCACGTATAGTTGAAAGTTATGTATTCTTCGCTGCACTATTGTGCGGTGGAAGTTCTGGCTAATCAAATCATTTAAAAAAAATCCTTTTCACCGTGTTAGAAGACTAAGTTCTCCAAAGCGGTACCTGTGGTTGATTGGCTTATTCAGTTCTTCAAAGAGGTGCCTGTACTTGAATGGTTTATCAAGAATTTTTAAATTAAATTGCTATTGCATAAAACCTGCTTTCATAAACACAAACTTGTTTCAGATCGAACAGAAGGGAATGGGTTTTTTCTGAAGATCTTTGTTTCTTGATTACTACACGCATCTAAACGTGTTTTGAACCATATCGTTTATTTTAGTTGGTTTAAACTATAGCTTGAATCAGGGTAAAACCCCAGAGTTGTTAGCAAAAGATTTAGGTTCTGACTTGAATTTAACTTAAAATTTGCATCTATGAAAACCAATTTGTATAAAGTCAACCTGATACAGAGAATCTGTCCCCAGGAACCAGTCGAATTCCCTCAATTTATGACTTTATTACTCACATTACACTTCGTCATGCGGGTTTTATTTCATTCTAACGCCTAGAAGTATTCAATACTGAAATACTTAGCTCACTTGTTAGAAGAACAGAAGCAGTACCCCTGTTCTGTAACTAAATAAATAAATAGGGTGGCGCAACAGAGCGATGAGCCCCAGGGCCTAGCGCATTTCTCACAACCATGCCTTGTGAAGGAATGGAGGTACCCGTGGTGTGATGGATAGTATGTCCGCCTGTCCAGAGGTTCGTGGTTCGAATCCCAAAAGAGGAAAAAAATGTTTTTCACGGGTATCGCCTATCGCGAGGAATTGGCAGGTCCTCTGTTAGTAAATTCATTGCCATGAAAAGCTGTTCTGTAACTATCGCCTCTATAAAAGCCAGCGATAAGCTGTGGAAAATGGAACGAAATTTTATGAACTTAGTGGGATTTCGGTCCGGTTCACGATGTTTCTCGATCGATGTTATCGATGCGATAGTTACAGAACAGAGAACAGGGGCACAGCTTTGAAAGCAATCGCTGTTAAGTAAATAAATAAAGTTCGTGTGGGAAAATTTGAGTTCCTTCAGATATATCCATTTGTTTCTACATATATCAAGAGTTCTCTGCATTTCAGTTATTGCAGCTCCTATCATTTCGTCAATTTCAAACGTTGCGGGTAATAAAACTTCAACAAGACTAAGGCTCACGCACAAAAGCTTGCATTTGTAAAATTGTCAAAAGTCGCTCCAAACAAACCCCAGCCCAGCCAACTGATAAAAAATTATAAGTGAATTCATCCAATTCTCAAATCAATCCGAAACAACATTGAAAATGGTTTTCCGGCATCGCAAAAGTTACACGCACTGACATAAATAGATCGTTTAATTACGTCCTCTATTGACATTATTCTCTCATTGAGTAACGACTTTTCTGCCTACTCCCAATCACACGATTAGATACTTTTTGTTTTCAAATAGTTGACAGTGAAAATAGTTAAACTTATTTTTTTATCTAAAACCGTGCAAAAAATGTACGGCCAGTTTGTTGCACTTTTTTTCTTCGTATATTTTTGTTGTCATGTATTGAGTGCATTATGCTCAGAGTGCAGCTTGGCTATAGAACAGCATTGGACTTGACCGCAGTTGCGGAACTATCTGAGTCAGGGCACAGGCACTTAGCTCCGTTTAGATTTGCCATTAAAACAAGTTCAAAACCAAGGTTGACATTTATTTAATGATAATAATCGTTACACAAATGCGGCAGTTGTGCAGCCTGCGCTATACGATAGACTTCGGCTTGATTGGGAAAATCGCATTGTTGTGTCATAACGTGAGCTTGAACTATGAAATACTAGTGCCAGGGAACATGCAAGAGATAGGGGTGAACTCAATTGCGTGCAGTAGAAGTGATCTTTGATTTAAATACAAATCAGTATGTTTCTGTTTGAAGTTTGTTAGTAATTCAAGTTTACATATAGAACGCTGTGGTTGAGCTTTGTGCGGGGGTATTTTTGTGTCAGTTTTGAACACGGAAAGCAATTAAATGTTGGTAGACCATGCGAACACTTAATTATTCGTTATAGTGACAATCTTAACTCGAAAAGGTGCTCTCCAGACAACAACGAGTGCAGAACAAGTTTTGATTTTATAGAGCGATAAGATTGGTTTATTTTTTGTTTCATTGAGAAGAAGTGAGATGGACTCCACTCTGATTTACTGTCAAATTCAATTGGATTTCATTACTTTTATTTTTTTTAAAAAACTTGAAGCTAATGATAGCAAGTTGGAAAAGAAGTCAAAGCTGTTTTGTGAGTCAAACTTGTTATCAAGAAGGTGGATTGTAATATAAATATATCTACAATTTTGGAGAGAAAATGTTTTGATGGTTGGACGCGACAGTTCTATGGTTAATTTAAGAAAAAGTTGACAATGATGCAAACTTTGTTTTCAATTGCCACATTTGGGTAAATGCCAATCTACTTTGCACGTGTATATGTAGGTTCTTGTTCTGGCTGTTCATCAAAGATATCAAAAGATGGTTGGTGCCATTTTTTATTTTTTTTTTATTTTGCAAACAAATTTATTATAGGCGTACCTACGTAACGTTCAGTTGTCTGTAAAATAGTTAATATCAAGAAATTACTGTGCTCCTCAATCTGGTTTTAGTTTCTCTCGAACTGCTATTAAAGATCGAAAAAAATGTTGTCCAAATTCACGGAAGAAAAAGGAACAAAAAGTCCCTTCGGCTTGGAAAAATTCGTAGGCATAAGACTTTTTGAGTAAATCAACAACGGCCACTTAAGTGCTGGCGCTGAGTTTTTATCATGCGAAGGAGGGTGCCAAAGTTCGTCCTTTTTAATATTAAATATCATAGAGTTAAACTTCTATCAGTCGTGGAGGTGTAATGTTACGTGAAAATTCAAGGCTGGAATTGTTTCGCCTTTCACGAGGAACTACAAAGTCTTACGAGAGCGATAATACTGCTGTGAAAAGTGCTTTCTTACCAAGCCGTTCGGATTCGGATCAATATTGCAAGTGCCAATTTTTATTACATTCATAACACAGTGCGATCCTTAGGAGAACAGATGGGGATTAAAACGGAGACCCCGAGGAACATTTATCTTAAGAGCCCCGCAAACTGCAGGCTCTCATTCCGTACGGAGATGTATATCTATACCATACAACAACTATTATTGGTCAGCCTCGATTGATAAATAAGTGTGGTGAGATTCACGATAACCTTCAAAATAAACTGGTTAGTTAGTGAAGTGAGCGCGATAGCAACTCAACCCGATCAAAACTATCGTGCGCCTATAAGTCTGCAGCCTGCGACGACCGACGCACAGACGAGCATTTTGCTTTCAAAATCGGACAAAAGTAAAAAAACCAAATGTAGCTAATGACACCAAGACCATAGTTATTTTGTACTTAAGTTAACGTACTATCCGGGAAAGGGAAAGGAAAGGCTCCACAGAGGTAGTCGGAATCTAGACATCGTTCAGAACGCACGCCTACATTCTCGATACGCTCTATTTCTTGTTAACTTTTAGGTACGAGTTATATGTTTTTTGGAGTTAAAGTGACAAGTTTGAGTTATGGATCTTTTGGAACAAGGTCTGTACTTAATTTAAAAACCAAAACATTAAGACTTTGTTAGCAAAATTATAGCATTTAGGCCCATCATTTAAACTTTTTCTTTTTCTTTAACAAAAAATGGTTTTATGATATAGTGCCGAGCAAGATCGAGTAAAGATTTTTTTTTATAGTATTCTATAGGATATTACCCTGCTATAACAGTAAAAACACTTTCCACATCTTTCCACGACTTTGAATTAAAGGACTTTAAAGTGCATAGGTCAATTTTGAAAACAATTTTCATTTTGTTGCAGGTTTGATATCTAATGTCATGGAGATGTCTCGAAAATCGCTTTTTATGGTTTTTAAAGAAAGCCCAGCAAGAAAAATTGACGAAAAAGCATCATTTTTAAAAGAAACAATAGATCTTTTCAAGCCCGAACCAAATAACGACGATTCATTAATGGATGAAGAAGAATAAAATTACTTTTTTTCAGATATGTACTTATTTTTACTAAAATATACTTTTAAAAAGCTTTTCTATGTATTTTCATTTATTTACAATTTGAAAATTACTCAAAATATTTTTGTCCGGTTTTGAAAGCAAAATGCTCGTCTGTGCGACGGCTCTTAGTCCGGATATTCAGGTTGATCGGCAAAAATATGAATCTCTATTTTTCACTATAGCTTGAGCCCAATCAAAGTAAAACTAAAGACCGTTCCTAGCAAGGCAGTTCTTGCGGCTAAATTGTTTCAAAGGACAGGGAAGTGCTATGTCGCTATGGCACTGCAATAAAAGAGAGGTAAACACGGTGAAAAAAATCAATTGATTCTACAATTCAACTATCAACAATTACTTAGTTTTGAAGCTCACACCAAACAGGACCAAACATGGGAGTTTCACTCTTGCATTAAGTGAAGTTTTTGAAATGCGTAAGATCTTGAGGCTTCCTGAATATTGTTACGCAGAGTAAAAATTATAAATTAAAAAAATGTAGAAATTTCCACTCAGGCGAGAAAAAAAAATTAAAGTGATTAATCACAAAGCTGTCAAAATTTGGCACAACGTTTGAAAAACGGTAACTTTAACTTAAGAAAAATTTCAACAAAGCTGGATTTCGGTGAAATCATTTCTCAAGTCATTTGCATTATCTCAAAAGTCTTCGAAATTATAAAAATGGGTATTGAGAGAAAAATGTCGAAGAATTGATGAGTGTGAATGCAAATTTTGGCTTGTGCTACTTTCCACTGAAAAGGTTTTGGACCAATTTTCGTAAAAACAATCAATAGATTTTGGAAAAATGACCACCGATTTGAGGTGCATCAGAGTGTAAACTCAAATTTTAAGAAGCTACTTATTACATCTCTGTGGAACAAAGACGTAAGGGCAAACAAATGATTGGGCGAATTCCTAAACGCAAGTCTTGCAAAAATTATGCAATGCAATCAGTTCCTAAATGCCGACAAAAAAATCCCTTCAAAGCAGAATGTCCCAAAACGTTGTATATTGCTTTTTTCCGCAATTGTATATGTGAATTTGTACAGTTATCAAAAACTCTTGCATACTTTTAATTGCATTGCAAAATTTTATTTGGGATTATTTTTGCTTGCTATTAGACTTGCATGGCAAAGCTTGCGTTTAGGAATTCGCCCATTTTCTGAGTTAAGTATGCCGAAATTCTCGAAAAAGACACCACTCTACAATAAAATAAAGGACGAATTTGTCAATTTGTCTCTGAAGTTAGTGCTGTCGTTGTCTAGACTTTCCCATATCTTATGTCCGTTTTGTAACAAATTTTCAAGCCACACTGCATCAATTAGTAAGACAACGACATAGCAGTGAATTCCGACGCGTTTTGTCTGATCTAGCTTTATTCTTCCTTGAGCAAAGCCTGAAATACATTTTATGGTTTACACTTTTGCACTTACATTCTGTTTCCCTGAAGGTATGATATAAGGCTTTACGAAAGTATATTCATCTTTTAATATCAAAAAAGCTATTTTCTCTTTTCAATCAACCTGAGGCCTAAGCCTTAAACACAAAAAAAAAAAAAAAACCATACATGAATAAAACCTTACTTTTGAAAGTCAGAATGGCTCAATAAGATCAAATTATTGAAATACTAAGCTCTCAAAGGGGTTTGACATGTGAGAACTATACTTCTGCTTCAATGGTTAATGCAAAGTTGCGTAAAGGGAATTGAATCAGATATCATTCTTTTTCCAAAGGCATTTGATGTGCTGAACTCAAATCCGGTAATCCAGTCTCAGAGTTGCCCTATCATATCAGGTTGACAGGTTGTTACGAATACAGCCCTTCGAATTAGGACCAAAAAATGCTTCAAAATGAAAAGAATATCGGCAATGCTGTGACTCGATCTAAGTTCAGTACTTCAAAACCTTCAGAAATTTTCTGATTCATTTATCTTCTCCAACCTGAACTCAGGATTGAGATTTGGGGAACGACTGGATTATTGAAAGTGATATTAAACAGATTTACATATGTATGTGTGAATAATGTATCACAGTACTGCCTGATCAGCTGTTTGGGAGCTAGAGCCAAATTACTTCGTAAGATAGGAAAACAAAAATAGTTTCGATTTTAATACGGAGTTTCCGCTGCTTGTTTTCGTAAATCTAGTTCTAGTCATCTATGTTAAAGTGAAAATTGTTTTTTAAAGCAAATATGACAATCTACAGCAAATTAAATATAAGTTTGTAGGCACTCACCATCAGTTGCTCTTGGTTTGCATTGAAAAAGCAGAATAATCGCACATCATTCACACAAGCGAGGGACTAAAAAAAACATCACACTTTTTACCACCCGCGAGGGACTAAAAAAACAACACACATCTTTCCACCCGCGAGGGACTAAAAAAAACATAACTTTTTTAATATTTTCTGAAAACAAGAGCTAATGCAACACAGCCTGGATGGAAATAAAGACTAGATTTTCACAAATTTTAAAAGAACTTTACAAGAATGGACATGAAACATTGAAAGAAATCGCGACCATTTTGATTTGCTTTTCTTTTCAACAAAACAAGCGATATCAAAGCAAAAGAACCTTCTTTTTTCTTAATCAGAACACAATATAACATTTAGAAAACTAAATTGAACGCTTGCTTGATATTTAGGGCATGGAAATTGCAATTATAAACTAAATAAAAACATTGCCCTAAGATTGGAGATGAACAAAAATGAAAAACACTGCCACTGCACCAGTGTCCCCAGACTTTTGAAATCTTTTTCCCCTTTTTTTATCAGCAAAACCAAATTTTTTCCCCTCATTCGTAAAAAAAATCCCCTTTTTTCTCCCCTTCAATAAAATGGTCATAAATTCTGAATAAAAAAAAGTTTAGTTGTTTTTATTTTTTTTATTATTAATTAACGCAACCTACATCAATAGAAACAAAACAAATCACAAAAAATAATCACAAAAATTCAGACTACAAGTACCTACCTATACTTGTACTTGGTAACATAAAAAATAAATATTAAGGCAAGAAATCACAAAAACTAATATTGCAAGTTTACAAACATCTTTAAAGCTTACCTACGTTTTTTCTATGTACATATTTTTAGAATGTAGTTTTATGCAGTCCTTTTCAATTTCAAAATCCACACATTTGCTTTTCTTCAGGAGGGTTTTCGTGTGAAGAATTCCACTTAAAGTGTAATTTTGAAGCTTATTTCTAAGCTTAGTTTTGTTAAGGTTAACTGCAGAAAATAATCTTTCAGCCCCAGCTCCACTATGTGGTAGGCAAAAAACAAATGAAATAAGGATTTTCATTTTGGGAAGTATTTCAGTTCCATCACCGAACTTAATGCTTAAAACATCTTTCCAGAACCGCTGCACATTTCCTGTCGAAATATCTTTTAAATTTAGATTACGAAGAGGTCTGTATTCGAGATCCAGTTCGTTCCATTCACTTTCAGAAAAAATGTTCGAGAAATATTTAGAGAGGGGCCCCAGAGAACTAACAGTTTTTTTTTAAGTGATTCTGGGCTAACGACCTTTAGAAGTTTAAAAACTTCTCCCTTATCATTAAAATCAAAACGCTTTAGGATCTTGCACGATTTTATAAGAAAGTTTCTGCAGTTGTCTCTAAAATTATATTTTTCGATTTGATTTAAATCAGAATTTTCGAGTTTTGAACATAACGGTGAGCCCAAATACAAATTTTCCAAAACTTCGAAGTTATCATTATTGTTCAAATCGATTAAAAAAATATTTGGCAAGCTATCTAAATAGTCTTTTTTGAAAAAGCAGTCGGCTATTGTTTTTAGAGTAAGTTCTATACGATCATATAATATGTGAATTTTCAAATCTTCAGACTGCATTTCCAAATTCAGTTTCGTAAATAAAGGCAAAAAAAAGTTTAAAAAGTCTAGATAGAGTATTGTGGATGGTTTTTCTAAAGTTCGATAAATTTTTTCACATTGTTTTTTATTGACGTTATCCTCTAAATGAGTACCAGTAAAATATAGAAGCAGTGCGTTGTACTGCTCAATAAGTCTTAACCGCATGAAGTGATAGCCACCTTGTTTGTGATGGATGAAGCATTTTGTGAGGTTTAACATGACAAAATACTTGAAATTCTCTTAATATATTCTGAAGTTTTGCACTACAATTAAAATGTGCATAGTGAAATATATGCAGCATATTTCAATTTTTCAATTTCAATTTTAAACATGACATGGGCTATTTTCGTACATGATATACATTTAGATGAGCACTTTCAGTTTAGTCTTATACTATTCGAACTACCTTTCAAATTATTTCGTGATGAAAATATGTCTGAATGTTTAATTTAAGCAAAATATGTTTCAAATAATTCTTTGAATTTTTTCCCCCTTTTGTAAGCTTGTCCCTTTTTTTCCCCTTTTGGAAAATAAAATCGGCAAAAATGGTGCTTTTCCCCTCAATCTGGGGACCCTGCACTGCACACACAACCGCGACTTTAATTACAAATGAGGGATCTTTATTGCTTAAATTTGTTTCCACACTTACTTTTACACAACAATCGACAAGAAATTATGATTTTGAACAAGAAATTATGATTTGGAACTTGAAACTTAATAAATTTTCTTCGGAAATAATAAATTTTCTAAGAAACGTCACTTCACTTTGACTATCCATTGCAGTTTGATTGAAATTGCGATTTGCAAAGCACAACTGTCTCTTTCTACCACACTGAGTGAATTGAACAGATGGAATCAGCCGGTAAAATCATTTGAATTTGAATAATTGAATTTCATATTTGAATGTTTCAGCGAATGAATTGACTGTAAGTTTTGAAAATTTGTTTTTTTTTTAGTGTACATTTGATTTTTTATCAAAAAACTAATATGTTTACTGATTGCTCTACTAATATAACAAAATCATATAATGAGGATATGATAATGACCAGGCGTGTTTATAAACGCATTTTAACTACGGAAAACTTAAAAACAATATGACATGATGCACAGAACTAACAAAAAATGCCTTTTACGAAATGCTGAAAATAATTTGATTAAAAAACACCTTAAAACAAACTACAAATCTATAACAAATAAATTGAACGCGTTCTTCTTTCGAAGAGGGCCGCGAACAAAATTCTCTTAGGTAAGATTCATCTTACTGATTCAATTTTTACTTAAGACCACAAGCTGCCCGATTCTGCCCAAAATTGACTAGTAAAGATACAACAACATTGGCCCAGTTCTTGATGTATTTGGTGGTTGGTGGGTACGCAACGCTCATCTGTTTCAAGAAAACTATCGGTTTTAACAGATTCTTATTCCTGTAATGTTTCATCGATACAAGTTGTCACCCTCAATACCTCGGGGAAGGCGTGAATTTATCAGTATATTTGGGCCGAAAAACCTTCGATTTACAACAAAGAAGGAAAAAAATATCATACACGGTTCCGATTTCAATACGATTGCTTGCAGTAAAGAAAAAAGGAAGCCCAACTGAAAAACACACTTATGAAAATAGACCAGAAGTTCCTTTGTCTGAGGCACCCCAATTTTCCATCTGTTTTCTATCTACTTGATCCATTTTTCACTATTCAGTGAGTTCTTTAACAAACGTGAATTCACCAAATGTCATTTTGCTTACAATTACACGAGTTTTGCATCAGGAACGCTTAAACTCTCCTTGGTAAATAATAGGTTTGTTCGTTGAAGCCCTGAGGTTGCCCTAGGGTCGCCACAAAGCGTTTTTTGAGAAACCTAAATTCACCGGTGGTACCCGTGGCCGTTAGCATGTCCACCTGCTAACCCAGAGGTTCGAGGTTCGAATCCCAGCAGAGGCAAAATGAAAAAATTGTTTTTCCACGGGTATCGCCTTTCGCGAGGAATTGGCAAGTCCTCCGTTAGTAATCTCATTGCCATGAAAAGCGCATTCTCAATTAGCCGTTCGGAACCGGCGAAAAATTGTAGGTCCCCTCCATTCCCTCACAAGGCATGGCTGTGAGAAATGCGCTAGGCCCAGGGGCTCCACGCTCTGTTGCGCCACCCTATTTATTTTTATTTTTTTTAATTCACCCTGAATGTCAAATTGAGTGTTTTTTGAGCCACAGGTTTGCCATAGGTTTTCCCCCAACTCGCCCTAGCTTTTTGCTGTGGCGATTTGAGGTCTGTCAAATGGCATGTATTTTTTTTTTTTTTTCAATGACAGGGATGTGTGGTGATTTGTGGTTTAGCGTTTTTTGAGGAGTGAAAAACCCAGATTTTTTTGACAACTCATATGGTTGTCAAGAAAACCTGGGTCAACCCTGGGGAAAGTTCAACGAACAGACCTACTGTCATACACATCCTCGATATCCCATAACAAGACGATGTGTGTATGTCGGGTTTTTTCCAAGGATTTTCCGTAATGTGAAGTTGTAGTCGATTGTGGACTTTTCTGGTGTAAGACCACATTGAAAAGGACCTATCAAATTATTGACGTAGGGTTTCACACGTTGACATATTACAGCAGACAAGATCTTGTACGTTAATCGTTAAGGATGAAGTTTATTCCTCTATAATTGGCGCAATTGTATACGATCTCCCTTCTTCAGGATCGGGCATATGACACTGAGGTTCCATTCAACGGGCATGCTTTCTTCCAACCACAACATGCTGATGAGCTTGTGCATACTCCTTTCCAACTGATCTACAGCTGCACAGAAAAGCTAGGCGTCAGGGCCATTTGCAGGTGCAGTTTTTTTCAAGCAGAATGTTAAGCTTACCGTCTTCAAGGTAGGGAGGACGGCATTCTTAACTAAGTTCAAAACAGTGTTTTATCTAACAGCGGATTTTTGTCTTCGTCGCCGATGAGTATTCTATGAGAGGTCTTTCTAGATCCTACCGCGTCTCTATAACTATGTTTCCCCGCTGGTCTTTACAGTGTTGAGTTCGAGGCTTGCAATCCTCATCGCCCCGTTTTCGTTACCATCACCACATTTACATGGCTTTCGAGAGAAACAAAAGAGGAGGGATTTGGGTTAGGCAAGGACTTGGACTTGGGAATGAGGAAGCGAAAGTATCCAAGAGAAGAACCGGTAAAGGTTACAACGTATTCAAAGGAAGGTATAAGGAATGTACATTGAGGAGACCCGGCACGTTGGAGAAGCTCGGCTAAGCTAGCCAGATGAGGGTGCGTCTTGCCTTCCCAACTGCATCACCTGCATTCACCTCGCAACGGAAAACAAATCGTGCCTAAAACAAAAACCACCACCAAAAAACCAGAGTTGCAGATGGAGTCAGCAGCGTGTCACAGAAAGCAAGCTATGTTTTTCTGAAGGATTTTTTTTTTAATGAAACCTCAGAATTGCAGTGTCACGTCGTCAGGTTTTTGAGATATAAAGCTTTCAAAGCCGAGAAAAATAAGTTTTTGCTATTTTCAAGCCTGTGTGTAGTTTTAGCATGAAAATAATTTATTGTTTTTCCCATAATTTTATATGACTTCAAAATGCCTCTATTACATCAAATGTCAGAAATTTTACTCTTCATAACTTGTAAGGCCCGGTCATGATTTGTTTGGAGCTTCGACAGAGACGCGAAAATGAATTTGCAATTTATAACACATTTTTGAAGGCTCTGGAGGTGTTGAACTCAAATTCAGTCACAGAATTATTGTTCTATCACACTAGGTTCTTGAGGTAATGGCCAGAGAAAGATCAAGACATCAATGCTTTATTCTTTGAAAGCTTGGCGTTGTAGAGCCATTCTCTGACTGGATTCAAATTCAGCACACTAAGAACCCTAAAGAATGTCTTATCTTTTTATTCAAATTTCCTTTCGAGACTCTGCCTACACTCAGAGAAAAACCGCAGGCTAAAATCAAGTACGAGTAGGCTTAGTTCTATTTTTTTGCATTCTTAGTTTTGTTATCCGAAAAACGACACGTTTTATTCTTAATTCAAGAATTTCATTCTAAAAACAAATTTTTATTACGAAAATAGGAACACAAAACTTGATTTGAGTATGGCATTCTTAATATAAGATTTGTTTAAAGTTATAGTAAGATATACGTTCTTAAATTAAGTTCTTCATTGTCTTGATTTAGTTTCGTTTTCTTATTAAGAACAAAAAATTTTAAATTTAAGATTATTGAATGTTAAAACGAGCCGATACGGTCTTAAACCAGCCAATACGATCTTAAACGATCCGATATGATCTTAAGCTAAGATTAATATTCTCAAATTAAGCCGAGGCGATCTTAAACTTGTATGATGCATTTTCATTACAAAGAAGCTTAGATCGTTGTTTCATTTTGAAGCGTGATTTATTCCGGTTCGGACGTGGTTTCTAATTGAGTGGATAAGTGATATTTTTACCTTGGAAAATTTTACTTCGGACGAAAATTACATTGAAAACAGTATCTAGTGATGTACATATATGTGTTTCAAAACATTAACGGAAGCTTTGTTCTAGTGAGTGACAAAGTTATAACGATATAAGAAATAGAGTAAATATTGACTACTCAGCTGAAGCCGTAATGATTTTACTAATAATTTTAAACTCTGAAACAATTTATGTTCTATACCAACGAATTGAAAGCCTTGGATTTGGCCATCATTTCCAATCATTTCAAATTGGTTGTTTAATAAGAACCATTGGAGTAAAAATTATAACGGGATTTTTAAGTCCACCACTCCATTTGTATCCACTAAACAATGGAAAAACCTATTTTAAAATTAAGTATATTTAAATAATTTTTGTAAAATAAAAATTCAGAACAAAATATAAACACATTGAAATTATAAGTGCTTTCAAGTTTCATTTTGGTGGCGAGGGGTGGGGACGAGGGATGAAGACAAGGGATGAGGACTACTGGATTGATTCTGAAGGTAAGAGAATACAAATCTAGAATCAAGACTTAATAAACTAGAAGCTATCCGAAGGATACTTAAAAAAAAAGAGTTTTTATTCTGATTTCAAGTTCGTTAGTACTTAATTTCAGTCTAAATTCAAGATCGAAAGAGCTAGAAGCGATCCATTTTTGTTCTTGTTTCAAGTTTGTTAATGCTTAATTTAGGAATATAAAAAACTTGATTTAAGTATGTTTCATTCTTATCCCTGGTATATTTAAGAATGCGCGATCTTAATTTTAGGTTGTAATAGTCTGACATTAAGCTTTTGTATTCTTATGATTAAGCCTAAATAATCTTATATTAAGATGAGAACATTTTTGAAATCAGAATTTTAGGCTTATAAAAAATAGGCTTAAAACAAGAATTTCGGGCACGGATTAAGAATTTTCGAGGTTGACAGACATTCGTCAACGAATCGGCTTGTTTTGACACCGATTTTCTTGAATTTAGCTCGTTTTTTTTTCTGAGTGTAGGACTCGAAATAGTGCATGCCAATGCATTATAGCTTTTGAAGTTAAACATCTCAGTAATTTGATGTAAAAGAGGCATTTTGAGGACAGATTTGCATTCAGCGCACATCAAATTATTGTAAAAGCAATAGTTTTTTCTCATTTTTAAATTTACACGTTAAAAAATAGGCTCAAAAGTACCTAAAATTTGTTTTTATCGATTTTGACGTCTTTATATCTTGAAAACATGATGTGCCAGAGCAATTCTGGGATTGAATTCAGGGCAAAAGAAACCTTCTGAAATACACATCTGTATAGTTTGCTCTCTGTGTAAAAACTATTGTTCCGTAGTGAATCGAACAATTTCTTGTGGCCTTTATCAAAGAAAAGAATGTTATTCAACGCGCCTTAGATCAGTGAAAATTTGTTAATTTTAATATGAATTAATAGACCTGAGAGTTTTAAAAAAAAACATTTACAAACTCACAGTCAATTCATTCGCTGAAACATTCAAATTTCAAATTCAATTATTCAAATTCAAATGATTTTACCGGCTGATTCCATGTTTTCAATTCACACAGTGTAGTAGAAAGAGACAGATCTGCTTTGCAGATCGCAAATTCAATCAAACTGCAATGGATAGTCAAAGTGAAGTGACGTTTCTTAGAAAATTTACAAAGTTTCGACTTTAAAATCCTAATTTCTTGTTCAAAATCATAATTTCTTGTCGATTGTTGTGTAAAAGTAATTGTGGAAACAAATTTAGTCAATTTAAAGCCCTCTTTTGTAATTAAAGTCGCGGTTGTGTGTGCAGTGGCAGTGTTTTTCATTTTTGTTCCTCTCTAATCTTAGGGCAAGGTTTTTATTTAGTTTATAATTGCAATTTCCATGCCCTAAATATCAAGCAAGTGTTCAATTTAGTTTTCTAAATGTTATGTTGTGTTGTGATTAAGAAAATAGAAGGTTCTTTTGCTTTAATATCGCTTGTTTTTGTTGAAAAGAAAAGAGAATCGAAATGGTCGCGATTTCTTTCAATGTTTCATGTCCATTCGTGCATAGTTCTTTTGAAATTTGTGAAAATTTAGTTTTTATTTCCATCCAGGCTGTGTTGCATTAGCTCTTGTTTTCAGAAAATATTAGAAAAGTGATGTTTTTTTAGTCCCTCGCGGGTGGAAAGATGTGTGTTGTTTTTTTAGTCCCTCGCGGGTGGTAAAACATGTTGTGTTGTTTTTTTAGTCCCTCGCGGGTGTGAATAATATGCGATTCTGCTTTTTCCATGAAAATCAAGAATAATTGATGGTGAGTGGCTACAAACTTATTTTTTATCTGCTGTAGATTGTCATATTTGCTTTTAAGAAACAATTTTCACTTTAACTTAGACGGTTAGAATTAGATTTTCTAAAACAAGCAGCGGAAACTCCAAAATATGATCAATAAACTTTTTGTTTTCCTATTTTACGAAGAAAATTGGCCCTAACTCCCAAACAGCTGATCGTATTCTTACTCTTTACGTATTCAATAAAGTTTGTATGTTGAACTCTCCCCAGCAGGGTTGGCCCAGAAAACGCTAAACCACTAATCACTACACATCCTTGTCATTAAAAAAAATATATGCCATTTGACAGCCCTCAACTCGCCACAGCAGAAACCTCAGGCGAGTTGATGGGAAGCCTAGGTCAACCCTTTGGTTTAAAAAACACTAAGTTTGACTTTAGAATTATTTAATGAATTTCGTTTTCTCAAAAAACGCTTCTAGGCGACCCAAGGGCTTCAAAGAACAAACCTACTAATACACATAATTCACACATAAAGTTGCCACTTACTCGAATCTCAATCCAAAATTGGGGTTGGAGGAGATACATGAATCAGAAAATACATTTCTGAAAGTTTTGATGTACTGAACTTACATAAATTGAGTCACAGCATTGCTGTATCTTTTCGAGTTTTCGAGAAACAAGGCATTTTTTGTTCTTAATTCCGATAGCTATAGTCGTAAGCACTAGACATGGCAGGGCTATTCGGAGCCTTAATGACTAGATTAGAGGACGAAGTCGCATCCAAGGTGCTTGAGAACCATTACAATGATGCTTTAGTTTCGGTTTCGACTGACGTTTATGACTTCAATCATAGAAAATCCGTACATGTTATCGGAGCTGCTTTGACCTCGATGGTATGTTGGTTCGTGTGCAAGACAACGAAGCGTAACTAAAACAACAACATAATTCAAACCGAACACAAAGCTCCCGTACGTAGCGGGGCTGAAGTCGAAGCCAAAGTCTGTACCAGAACCCAGAAACACCATCGCATGTATTATTTGATCAAAGTCTGTTTTTGAGACTTCACCTTTGGCTTCAAAATAATAAAAGTAGTTTTCAACAACTTCTAGAGCTGAATATCTCAATAATTTGATGTCATAGAGCGATTCTGAGTAGAGATTTGAACGCAGACTTTTGTATTTTGGTTCTAGAACCACATTGGTGAACTGGTTGACTGTTTGTAAGGTAGAGCTCATTTACTTCTTGGGAAACGGGAAAAAAGTGAGGTTTGAATCTTTGAGCAAACGTCGCCATATTCAATCCAGTTCATTTTATGGGATTACCTTGTAACGAATTTGATATTTTTTCAATTTCATCTAGATATCAAAAACTAATCAAAGGTCACGCAGCCACGTATAGCCAGGCGTCAAAATTGGAACAAAATTGGAAGCTGAGCGGCAGAGGGATGTCAATTTGTCTTCTATTTTGTTCTTATTTTGTCGCTTTGCAGTTCAGTACGTGGTTGTGACCTCCTTAGTCTTTAAATGAAATTTAATCAACAGAGATCTTTGGGGACGTAAAATATGTCAAGCTAGGCATACTTAGAAAAACCATGTTTGTTCTCAGTCTCAGTAGTAACAAAATGGCTTGGCCGTTAATCCTCAGTGTCCATATTTTAATACGTAATTTCCTGTCAATCGTGAAAGCATCGGTAAATGCAGATCAGCTGCGTTCTATACTATATTCGTAATTATTTGATTTATTTTCTTCTCACAGTTCTTCCTTTCACTCAGGAGGTATAAGATCAGTTTAACCTGAGACTGTTATCGGAGATTATTTAGTAAAGAATAAACCGAAGCCGATTGTGTCTACACTATGACTAAGTCGACTTTCGTACGGTGTCTAGGACATTACTTACATGCCCTTTTGAACACCTAGTGGAAACAAGGTTCTTCTTTTTATATGGGTCTATTGAAAAACAAAACAACGAGACTTTTGTTTAAGGGATCTATGAACAACAGGAGGATCACCTAAGAACTTGGATTAATGTGTTTTGAATAAACAGTATGCCTGCTTTTCAACCTTAAAGACTATCTCTTGCCATAGTCCTTAGCGATTTCGAAGTTATGGCAGCAACAAACTTAGCTGTTCACAAAGCCGCATATAGGTAAATGAAAGAGCCCTCACTAAATAATTGAAAATGTAAGTAGGGTGGCGCAACAGAGCGCGGAGCCTCAGGGCCTAGCGCATTTTTCTCACAACCATACCTTGTAAGTGCCCTCATTGATGACTAAAAAACAGGAAGCGAGTTCCCACACATTTAAAGTTGTATCAACAGCAAAGTAGCTTTGTCTTACGAGATCAATCAATATTATTCAGATTATTGACTTTGCTCAAAAAACGATTAAAACAACTTTTTAGACTTCTAAAAATAGCTTCAGAGTTAAATGTTGGTCTAATGCGATAACCACCAACTTTCAGAAAAACTTAAGACTGATTTTTTTTATCAAACATTCGCCTTCACCGATAACCGCTCGACAATTTTTGGCAACTGCGACTTTAAGTCCTGCTCTAGTCTTGCGTGTGACATGCTATCTTGTATTCCTGCTATCTTGTATTCATATCTGCAATAATGAAGTTCCTTATGCTCACACCACACACTCATCTTATATGGGAGAATAGTAAGTCGCAAAAGTCCTCCACAAATTAACACCCAGTGTCAGAAACATAAGTGGCTACACACCACATAATTTGCTATCGAAGCCTTTATGGCTACTTTAAACATGACAACCAGCATTAGATGCCAATTAACAATAAATTAATAGCTTAAGACAATAAAACAAATGCTCGAGTGCAATTAAATGAAATCCACTCAGATCTCAGACTATCTACAGGTACTGCAATGAAACCATTCCGCTCCAGCGACTTGGCATATTGCAGCCACCAATAAATTAATGCTAATGCTGTAATTATTATATTATTATTTGTGCAAGAGAACGAGATAAACGTATGTAAATCTACTTTGGAATTTCTTTGTTGACTCAACTCGTTGTATATCAATGAACGGTTATCATAGTATTTATAGCTGTTTCCGTGTGAATTTGTGCCGCTTGCCGTTTAATAAAGCGAATTTACTATATCAAGAGAGGACACAAGACACAACAGAACAAAAAATTGTATTGGAGACAATTTCGTAAAGGTACTAATGACGACGTCCCTCTGTCTGATCAGAAGCTTTTTATGGCGATTGCTGAACCGATTAGATTGGCATCCCAAGCGCAGACATGTCGAATCGCATAATTGCCACCGTTACACATTGTCGCCGGGTTGCCAGTGTCGTGTTGTCAATGTTGGTATATCATCGACGAATTGCGTCGTGGGCGATTTGCAACTGGCTTATTGGGGTCCATGGAGGCATTGTGGCAGGTAGCTATCCGCTTGACACTTTGTCACTATGAATTAGCAGCGGATAGATTACTATCCTACCCGTTGTCTCACATACTCCAATTACCATTATCCCAGATATACGTATAGGTATGGTCTTAAATCGATGGTGTGGTTCAGGCAATTAATAATTAGCAAATTATAGTATTGTGTTGGCTGCGACGGCGGCGGCGGCAGATTGCGAGGGCAAAGTGGCAGACGAACGTGACAATTAATCCGCAGGTACACATCAATTATCTGCTGTTAGGATTGAGTGGCATTATGGGCGCTAAAGCCGGCTTAGTATGATTAATGGTTAACCGATTGCAATTGTCAATTTGAAATTCATTTTCCATGACCACTCGCCGACGCGCTAGTAGCTAGTTACTACTGGCGGCAGCAATATTATAAGCAATCCGGCAATAGGCCGGCGAATTGTGCTAACATGTGTGTGGGTGGACTTCCAGCCTGGACAATGTGTCGCTCACAATAGACATTATAGACCAAGTAGCAAGTGATTAATTAGCCAAGTGGAGGAGGCTGTTGTTGTATACTGGGGTTCGTGTGAAACTCGGTATTAATACATAATACGGTTAATTTGCATTACTGATAAATTTGTTTTAATGCTTCAAATATATCGATCACTGTGTTGACGTAATTGTGTTTATTATGGTGCGACATCGACTGATTTGTGGAGATTAATCACTCAACACGGTCTCCTATACTTCCTAGGGCTTGATTTCCGGTGGCTAGAATGTAGGCTGATGTTTAAGAAAAACTATGCAATTGGACTTGCATTTTATACAGGAAGCCACTGTAGCAGTGGCCCTTTAACAGTTTTCTTAGAGCTCACAAAAACCATCGTACTGATCTTGGAGAAAAAGGGCCCTTTTAATGAGGGAATCCTTTTGCTGATTGTTTGCTTATATGTTTTTTTTTTTTTTTTTTTTTTTATAATTAACGCGCACATCAAGGGGTTATGACTGCCCTTATAATGTTATTAAACACAGTGCGAGCATTTAGGAAAACAGGAGAGGATTTGAAAGGAGACACCGATGCACGTTGCTTTTGAATCTTTGTAAATCGTAATGCAGGGGAAACACAGAGCCAGGTAAAGCATTCCACATTCGGGTGGTGCGACTAAAATAAGAATCTCTATACTTGACTGTACGCCCGAAGTTGGGCTCAAGGCAGAACTGATGAGCATTCCTAGCGAGGCGGGTGTTGCGGCTAAATTGTTTCAAGGGAGGAATGCAGCTGGCTATTTCACTAGAGCACTGTTTGTGGAAAAAGCGATAAAAGAGAGAGAGACAGGTAACGTTTCGACGATGTCCAAGAGAATCAATCGATTCTACGATTGAACTATCACCTATCAATCTTAGCGCTCTATTTTGTACCCTATCAAGTAGGCGCAAAGATGTTTGAGAAGCACCTGACCAGATATGAGAGTTATACTCCAGTTTTGGGCGGATGAAGGCCTTATAAATGGTAGCCAGATCAGAGGGGGTGAAGAACTTCCTGCATCGTCTCAAGAAACCTAAGCATTTAGCAGCGTTTTTGGCGACTTCAAATATGTGGTCATTCCAACGAAGATCATCGTTTACACACATACCAAGTACTGACAGCTTTTCGGTTTCTTCGATGCAGGTACCATTCATGGATAATGGCAATGGGGGAATGTTAAGCTTCAACGACAAGAGACAGCATTGAGTTTTCGAAGCATTGAATTCTACTCGGTTCATAATACCCCATGCAACAATGCTGTCAAGGTCAGAATTCAATGAGCTTATCATACGCAACCGTTCCAGTTCCACATCCGAAGAGCAGGGACGTGAATTTGGAAACGAATATGAAAAGCTGAGGGTCGAGTCGTCAGCAAAACAGTTAAGTGGATTAGAAGTTTCAGACAAGAGATCATTAATGAAAATGAGGAAGAGAGTCGGAGACAAAACGGAGCCCTGGGGCACACCAGCATTTATGAAGTGGGTATCAGACTTGAAACCATCCAACACAACTTGTATTGAACGGTCCGAAAGGTAGTTTCTAATCCAACGAAGAAGAGACTCATCGATACCAAAAGCACGCATTTTCGATAAAAGAGCCTGATGCCAAACTCTATCAAATGCTTTAGAAATATCAAGCGCAATAATCTTACTTTCTCCAAAACAATGTAAAGATTGGTTCCACTTTTCAGTGAGATAAGCCATCAAATCACCAGTGGACCGTTTGCTACGAAAGCCGTACTGACGGTCATTAAGAAGCTTTCGTTCTTCAAGATATTTCATAAGTTGACGGTTTATCAACGTTTCCATGACCTTGGAAAGAAGGGACGTTAGTGCAATTGGACGGTAATTGGAAGGGGAGGAAGATTCGCCTTTTTTAGGGACCGGCTGGACAAATGCAGTTTTCCATCTGCTCGGAAAAATCCCAGCAGAATAGGAAAGATGGAAAAGTTTGCGCAGTGGTTTTGCCAGCGTAGAAGAACACCTCTTCAGAATAACGGCGGGGATACCATCTGGACCAGCGGATTTATGTATGTTGAGATCTTTAAGGACTCTCGCAACCGAGCGAGTTCGAAAAAATATCTGCTTCATCAAAGAATTTGCAGACTCGAGCTCAGGTGGAGCCACTATGCTATGAGGAAGTGTCGAGTTGGCAGCAAATTGAACTGCCAGCAAATTGGCTTTGTCGATGGAGCTGACATACGGAGAGTCATTGAAGACGAGCGTTGGGACCGATGACGTGGTCGAGTTCTTAATGTTCTTCACAAAAGACCAAAAGTTTTTACTTCCTTTTGGACACAATAGTATTTTTTGCCTTACTTTTTGGTCATGTAAAAACTTAGCCCTTTGTATCTGAGCATTACAGCTATTTCTGGCCCGTTTGAACAAATTTCGGTTTTCTACAGTAGGGTTGTCTTTGAATTTTCGAAAACTACTTTCTCTATCCCGAATCGCCTCTTTACAGCTTGAATCAAACCACGAATTCTCTTTGGGGATGATACTTTTTGTTCTGTGAGGAACAAAATTTCTCATGCCGTTTAGAATTACGTTAGATATCATATCAGCTGATGCATCAACATTTCCGTCGAGAAAGCACAATGCCCAATTAAAATTTCGAAAGAAATTATTCAGGCCGTCCCAATTGGCTTTCTCGTATTGCCACACTGTTCTTTTAGGGACTTTATCTTTTTTTACCGTGACGGAAAGCGAAAAATCTACCGATATGACACAATGGTCCGATTTGCCTAAAGGAGATGATACTACAACCCTGTATTTTTCGGGATGAGAAGTGAGAAATAAGTCAAGAGTGTTGGCCGCATGGCCTTCTATATCTGGAACCCGAGTGGGCTCATCAACAAGTTGAGTTAATTCGTTAAACTCGGCGAAGATCTCAACATATTTTCCTTCGGGTGTTGTCTGGCCAGAATGTCGAAGCCAATCTGAATTGTGTACATTGAAATCGCCCGCAATTGCGATTTCAGTGTGAGGATAAAGGGAAACAATTCTTACTATGGAGTCAGATAGCGCATCAAACTCGTTAGAGGTTGAATTGCTATCTAAATTGGGGCTTCTATAAATAAAACAATAATGAATGATTTGCTTACGGACGGTGAATTTTAACCACATGAAATTAAAGTTCGTATTAGAACATAGGCCGTATTGTGGTAGAAGTTGGTAAGCAATATCATGTCTAACATATACGGCGAGGCCATGGGAGGAAAAGAATAGTGGCACTAAGCTATATCCAGGCAGGTTGAATTCTGAGGGATCAGAACCAACACCCACCTGTGTTTCACTTAGTGCCAAAACAGCTGGCCTGCATTTTGCAGTGTGAGCGTACACAGCAAAGAAATTCGATCTTAGCCCCCGAATGTTGCTAAAATCGACCCGAAATCTACCCGACATTACAATTCACAAAAACACATAAAACAAAATATCAACCGTAGACGCTAACTAAGTCGAATCAACAAGTGTATATCCTATTAGAAAACAAAATCAAATTACTAGCGGTGTTATGCCCAGCTAGCAATTTGACTTTAGTTCACCAATGGGATCAACACCGTTGATTGACTATTCGCCTAACAAACGCACAGTCTCATTGACTGCACACACTGCCCAGATAAGATAAGAGATTATCAAATCAAAGAAATGTGTGCAGTCACTGGGACTGCGAGAGTGATGTGGGGGAGGAGACGATAGACAGGTAACGCACTTAGTGTTTGGGCTATTGAGTAGTACATGGGCTTTGCTTTTTTTTTTTTTTTTACACTTTCACAGCACTGATTATAATTGCACTCAATTTTATTTTCGCGGCGCGGCTGGAGAGATTTATAATATTGTTTGTTGATTAAGTTGGATTTTTTTTTTTTTTTTTGAATTTTTTTTTTTTTTTTTATTATTAATTTTGATTTTTTGGGTGGTAGGAGGTGGAACAGGTCACGAATTATTCGGGCACTAAGCGCGGTGCGTGTGGCTACGGTGAATAGCTTATATGTAGGTACCTTTGGCGAACACTTACAAATAGGTTCACCTTTTATTTTGGTTTTCAAGATAATGGCAATCTTATTTAATGTACTACAGATTTTTTTCTTTGTTAATATGCTATCAAGACATGTTCAATAAAAGCATTGCAATAAAACTAAGTCGTGTTGAGTTTAAGCTTTTTAAAATTTACTGGTAGCCCGGGCGCAGTTCCCAATGCAGAATTTAAAGGACAAATCAACAGCTACGCCATATTCCATTAGCCGATATTATTGTTTCTTTTCAGCAATTTGCGGCTCCAAACATCGGATCAAATGTTTCAGACGTTGCATTTTAAAGACGCGGCCGGTCCACCAGGGCTTTTTCTTTTACTGTATGATAAGCTTGAAACTGCAAAAAATAGCCTATTGTGAAGCTCTATAACGCCTCCAAATTGGTGCAGTTGGCTTAACAGGGTTCGCAAAAGCTTTGTGGAGGCTATAGAGCCGATAACCATATTCTTATCCGCTGTTTCATCTGCGTGACTTCAGCAGTACGCTGAGAAGCAACAAAGCCGCAATCAATACCTCTACGAACATTGAATCACACTCAGTAAAATAAATAAGCTATAAATGTCTCGAAGTGCGTTTTTGAACGATCGGAGCTGGAATTCAATGGTTATTTTAAAACCCATCGTTCAAAGTATTCAATTTCACCTCAAATTGGAGCAATGCAATAGACGAAGTGTTCCTGAAGTTTAAAGGTTCACCCACACTATGCCTAACAGCTAAGATTAGCACGTGCCGATTTGCCATTCTGAACAAGTGCGGGCATCCCGATCGGAATTTTTACCTTCCGAAAGGCCACCCGAATTTAAACTGAATGAAATGTATAAAATTGCAGCCTGTCATAGTGTGGAAGAACCTTAAAACCTTAAAATTATCAATTTAACCCACACGTTAGAAAACCTCTTCAATAGGTTAAAAACCATTGACAATTACCACAATTTTGTTAGCTCAAGCTTTTAAGTAATCAAATTATGTACCAAACTTCTTTCCACTCTTTTTCTCTGATGTAACCGATACTTAAAGTCCAGCTGCAGTCGCAGCCATTAGAAAACTTGTTTATATCTGGATTTACTTTTCCTAAAAAGTTTCCACAGCAAGATCTATTGTCGAAAATACTATCACTGGTAAATCTTTTGAATACCAAGAGAATACTTTTAAATTAAGTTTGGAAAATTTCTATAATCGAACGCTAAAAAACAGCAATTGCTCACAGGTAGTCCTTCACAGTTACTTCAACTTACCTCGCTATCTTTTCTGAACAAAACCTTGCAAAATATCATACAATCGAGTTTGTCTTTTTTATTGCAAAAGGGTTTTTTTCTGTTGGAGGTTTTTAAATTACCAGCTGGAGCACTCAGACCTAAATACCGGTCTATTGTACTGCCAGTTAGCAACCTTCTATTTGTTATAGCTTTCCAGATGTTCGGAGAAAAGCCAAAAGACGCTGCCATGTTACCAGCTCTCACCATGTCTGCGCCGAGTTACAGATACCTCACGTGAGTAAAAGCAGGACATTCGCAGAGGAAGTGCTTTACGGTGTCCTCATCTTCTCCACAAGATTCACAGAGTGTGGTATCACTTAAAACTAACACATTTAAGTGCTTGGCATAAGAGAAGTGCCCGCTGGCAACGCCAATAAGCTTTCCACAGTCTTTTATGCTACGAGCTAGCAAAAAAATTGCAGTTTTCTTACTAACGTTGGGGAGCATACGTTTGGTTAAATGGAGGCATGCCATCTACGGTTATGCTCTTCACAGATCCAATCGTTGATTGAAGCCCTCACTGAGGACGCTGGCAGACCTAGCGACTGAGATCCTTGCCTAGCAAGTTCATCGGCGATCTCATTTCCAGTTATGCCGTGATGGCCCGGAGCCCAAATGAGACTCAAGGAATTTAATCTTCCGACCGCAATCAGAGAGCTCTTGCATAACTGGATCACTTTCGAAGTGGTAAGTGGGTTGAAAAGAGCCTTAAGCACAGCTTGGCTGTTGCTGCAAACAAAGATACTTCCCGTCCATTCATTGTTCGTAACGTTCCTCAAGGCCATTAGAATAGCATACGCCTCCGCTTGGAAAACGGATGCGTATGATGCTAAAGAGATGTGCAGTCGTATGTTGTCACACTTTACAAATGCACCAGCACCAGAACTCTCGTCGGTTTTGGAGCCATCTAATTCATATATTCGATAACAGTTCTTTACAGACTCAGATTATAGAGCGAAGCAGTTCTGAACCGAAGGAAAGTTGACTGACGCAGTTTGAGCCTTGGGATCATCGTGTCAGACGGCATATCCATTAGACGTTAGTCAAAAGATATGCTGCTTGCGAGCTCCTCAAAGCTCCAGTGCGAATTGTGCAAAAGGGTTAAAGAAGTTACTTTTTCATATTCAACTCATAACCTTTCGCCTCATGAACGGCTCGTGATTTAAGGGCTATGTTTGTTTAAACTTCTTTTTTTATTCTTCTCCATTTTCCGGCGTTCCGAGCATGACGATCTCCAAGGGTCCATAGCTCTCCCACTTAGCTCCTTCACACTAGCGATCCGCCTGTGTGGTACGCCGCCGTATGTCAGCAATGATTGTTGTCCTTGTCAACGAACTACGGTAAGTTCACATGAAAAATTGGAGCCTTCCCTTCCCTTTTGCCAAACAAAAACATCGATGTTCTCACATTTTATTTCATCTTTCTACAATCAAATGGGTATCGTTATACCTGCTAAATTTTCTGGACTTATTTACTACTCGACGAGAAGCGTTCCCGATGTTGGATATGGCCGTCATTAACTGCTTAATCGTCCTCATCATTGGCTCTCGTTCTCGTTTTGGAACTCCAGACCGGAAAAAAATACACTTCATAAATCTTTGCAAATTGTACCAATGTTCTTTAACTGTATAAAATTTTCAGAGCCGAGAATGTGAGACTCAATTGTCGAACACTTTTTTACGATTCAGTTACAGAGTTTCACCAACTTTTTATTTTTCAATGAGACTGATGACATTGACTTAGACGACCGCTGGTTCATGCACGGCTTTTATCGCCATCAATATTCAAACCGCAAGGACTCCAAATTGCCAACTCGTATTATTTGTCAATTGTCATCTTGTCGGCCTGCCCCGGATCTTAGACCTATTTCTACTTTTTTTTTTTTGAGGACAGGGAAAGAGCGATTTTTACTCTTTCAAAAATGAAGCAAATTTGCTATGATCGGAGAAAGATTTCGACGCTGGTCATTTAAATCTTACCCGTTCTTTCAAATCGACTCTTTTGAGTAATTTTAAGAAAAAAGCAAATCGTGTGGCTAGTGTCGGTTCATTTAAAACCAAACTCTGATGCCAAAGGTTTCATATTTAGTCAATCTAAATTGCAGTGGTTTGAGATGGAAACTTCATGGTGTTGCCAAAATCGAAATTTATAATAATTACGGTGAGGACTAAAAACAGCTGACAAAATAATGTGATGATATCCTCGGCAACCTTGAAATAGCTGTAATTAAAGTCATTAAATGTTTGTGTTGCTCTAATTAGCAGGCATATGCGCCATTAAATCAGAGTAATAAGGAATGTATGACCAGAAGGACTCACAAACTGAGAATAATTGGGTCGTGGTACAAAGACCTTCAAAACGCAACAGGGCATCGTGACAACCGACACTTTTCAAATACTAAATCATATCTTTACATTGATGCTGTTTCAATAAAATCAAAACTGAAGGTCAAACCAAAAAGGACAATAAACTTCTGGGTGGGTTATGACAGTAGATATGTATACATACTTTTACCAAATGATCTTCAGTATACACATGCAATAGAAAGAAAGGGAGTTTTGTGTCTTGAAACAAATGACAAAATGTAAAAACCCAATATTTGAGATAAGCGCAACACTCTCACTATGTGGTCATAATTCTTTGCAGATAACAATTTTTGTATAACACTAAGGTAATTTCTCTTTCTCTTCTTTCCATTGTATCACCGATCATCTAAATCTGGTCATAAGGATGAGACATATTCACAGTTTTTCCTTGTGAGAGTTTAATGAGTTGTTCCTTAGTGTCACAAAAGGTGTACGCATTTTTCACATTCTATTCGCATTATTTGCTGATCCAGAACACGTCGTTTATCGAGTACAACAATTTTTAAAGTTATACGTGTGTCAATTTAAGAAGTTTTTCAGCTCGAACCAAAAATCCTCTAATTCCCCATGAAGCACGACACGATCAATGATGCGCTCGTTGAGTTCCTCAGTTTTGGTCACGAAAATTGAATTTTTTCTAACGTCTTGATGGAATGTCATGCAAAAAAAAAAAATACAACAAAAACGATAGAAAAAGACTAAACCTGTCAAACCATTGTCCAGAGACGCATAATGTCAACGTAGCCATGATTTTTTGGTCATCTTCGTTGTCATGAGGCTTATTTTTTTGTTCTTCGGCAAATGACAATGACTGAAGGACATCAAGAATCAAGAGGCAATTGCCTTGTAGCCGGCCTATGGCACACGTTAATGCCGCCCGCGTTTCCTTTCTCGGTTGTTATTTTCCTTTTTCCCTTCTTTTTTGGGAACTTATATTTTGGTTTTGCAGATATTTTTTGTTGGTTTATCGGATTATTGATGTGTCGCGGTTTATGGTGCATTGTTGGTTTTGTATTGATGAGAACAATGATTTGAAAGAATGCGAAACTGAGTAGATATAGAGCGATACATTTTGATGATTTGAAACTTTTAAGGAGATCATAGTCGCTGTGATTTTGATTTTCCTCTATAACTTTCGCTGTATGTTTGATCTTTTGATTGGCATGCATGGGCGGCAAGGCAGAAGTCATATTAAAAGTGGGTTAGGTATTTGACCTATGTGAAGTATGTGGAAACAAATTTTTGGAAATTAGATGAAATTTAAAAGGTATAGTGGGTCTTGATGGCTTATACAATAGTAAGCATCTCGTTTGTAAGAGCCTGCAATTGTAGGACATAACCATTTACAGTGGTGGTCCAGAGTCCAGAGTCAATTCGTTAAATCGAAAATTTGTTGTATCGAAACCTTTTTGTCATACAAATCTTTAGTTAAATAGACTCAATTTGTACTCAAATTTAAGAAAACAATATGCATTTGTTTTTTTCAGGGGTTGAATGTTATTGTTGATTGCCTCTTCCCGTATACTTTTTAGAACTAAGACTTTAGAGTTTCCAGTGCCATTTTGTATAAAATTCGTTAGAATTGCATTTCATGAGGAGGTGGCTAGTTACTTACTTACTAAGGTGAGCATTACAGTTCGAGTTGAACCTGGGCCTCAACCAACATCCTTCTGTAACGACTATGATTTCGGGCGAGCTCTCTCCAGTTTTGCACTCTAAAAGTCGGTTGAGGTCTTCATCCACTTGATTGCACCACCTAAGACGAGGTCTTCCCCTTCCACGATTCCCCTTCAATGCGCTTTCAAACACCCGACAAGCCGGAGCGTTTTTGTCCATCCGCTCTACATGGCCAGACCATCGTAGCCTCGCGATGCGTACTCTTCTGGCTATGCCCATGTATGTCGTGGTACAGCTCGTTTTTGTACCTTCTTCTACACACATTGTCTTCGCATACGATACCAAAGATCATTTGGAGAATTTTTCTTTCGAAACGACCACGGGTTTCCTCATCTCTTGGTTTTTCAGGAGAGGGTTTTGTTTCTCAATTGCCTTCTTAACGCAATGAAGCAAAGGTTGGCAAGAGTTATTCTCCGTTTGATCTCCGCACTAATGTTGTTTTACGTCTTTATAGCGGATCCTATACTACCTCGAAGTTATGTCTGTCTATTGTGACGTTTTGCCCGATTCGTCGATGTTCTGTGTCCTTGTTCCATCGAACCTATTTTACTTGCTTCTGCTTCAATACTCGCAGAAGCACCTATGACATCACGCTTTTTGTGGCAAGTGCACTGAGATAATTACGTTTTCACTTTGTCTTTAGGATTCGGGATAAAATCCTTTCGATCCGAAAAGCGACAATCAAAACTATATCGGAACACTCGTGCAGATTTTGGATCGAAAGGATTAACATCAAAAATACCTGAAATGCCAAAAGCAAGGAGTAGGCTTTGTTATGGCGACCTTCTGAAAACTTAGACGTATGTAAATATGATATATTTCCTTTGATGATAACAGTCAACAATCAGAAGGGTCCTTGGACATGTTGGGATTTAAGGTATTTTCAGGGCGGTCTTTGAAGGCACAGAAGGAGAATTCTAATTTTATGATGAGCAAAGGTCTCCTTCCAAAGAGAACGGTTTCCTTCTCAACTCTCTGGAAACTGTACTAAACCCAAGCCCAGTAGCCTTCACTCCTTTCTTGATGCTATTGCTTTTACGATGAGTAAGGACAGCCTTATTATTTGTCTACCAAAAGGTACATTCCGGAGATTTTTGCCAGAGCTACGATCACAATTGAACTTCTTGGCAATGACCCCAGCATTCTTGCCTTCTTTGTCATTCAATTCGCTCATTTTTCAGTACTCAATCGGCTTTGAAAGTTTCTAATTCTGACTTGAAAAACAGAATTCCGTTGGAGTGTAACATATAACTATGGCCATAGAACTGATTTTAGATCCAGTTCCTGCCTCTCAAGGACTATGCTTTTTAGTACTGTTTGAAAGACACAATTCAAAGCCATCTTCTTATTTTATTCCATGGCAACACAAGGAGTTCTTCTAAAATAAACGATTACACTGAGACTAGTTCTCGACCAAAGTTACCACCACCAACTCAAAATCTGTAATTTGCAGAACACACGTCAAGTCAAGAGGACTGATATTTTTCATTTGCATCTCAAATGGCTCCACCCTGATGGTTTAATTCAACTCTCTAATGGTGCTAAGAAAATAGCAATTCAAGAAAATTTACGCCAAGGTCGTCGTGGTTGAAGAATTTATCTTGAAAGCTACATTTGCTTTATGTGCGCATAATAATCTCAATTAGCAACATTGTATCGACGGCTTTTGAATCCTTCTCTCTCTCTCTTTCTCTTTCATTTGCTATAGCTTTTCCATATGAAGCGCACCTCTAGCTCGACCAGCTCCATATCAAAAACTTGCTGATAAAATAATTTTCCGATTTACAAGCAAATGAAATATGCCCTAGTCGGTCAGCGTGCAGCGTAAGCGTATAGCAATCATACAAGTACTGACCACACATATACGAAAAATGTCGCTTAATATTAATGCAAAATATGTCAACTGTTGTTGATATTCAATTCCCCTTGGCACCCTTGGCCATGAATTTTATGCAGACCTTGCAATTGCACAAAAGCCCACACACACACACACTCACACACAATCGAATTAAAATAAAATTGTAATTAATTTTTAATGAACGCACAATTGCATTTTTATTACAACTTCCAGTGTAAAAGAACAAATTGTTGACATTAATTCACACGATCGATCGAATGCCGGTGATGGTGGTGCAAAGCAGCTTTAACGACCAAGCACCACCCTTCCGGGTATGAATATGTTTATTCAATATCAGGAAGAAGGGGTTGGTGCGAGGATGGTTCAGCAGACTGCGAGAATCGCAAGTTTCAAGATTCCAGAATTCTTCAACAGCGCAGTCAGCGCAGCGGTGCGGCTTTAATAGTTTGACATTTTCTTTAGCGTAGCTACACACTGCTCGTAGTTGTCGCCACTCTTTTGCCTTTGGTCGACTGACACTGCAAATGGGTGTTCTATGATTTAATTACATATATTATTAATTAAAGACCTTGAATCTGGATGTAGCAAAACAAGGCGGATATCATATGATAGAGTCGACTGACCGACGTTGGACGGGCCTCGTCGTAGTCGTTGTCGTCGTGGACGTCGTCTAGTGCTTAGTTTAAGTTTGATTCTAAAGCAGCGGTCGTCTCTAAGTTGTTTAGTTTATTAATAAAATTGTTGATTTATGTCTTGGTTTGCTTATGAATGTATATCATTTACTGGGTTAGATGTTTTCTTAGATTTCAAGAGAAACACAGATGACTGGATTGTGCGATTCGTATTAGTATTCATGATACTACAATTTGCCTGTCTAATGTTGATGTTATTTAAAAATATATAATGTGCTGCGAGGTGTTATAAGGGGACGTATTTTCAACATTTCCAAGAGTTAACACACTTACTGAACAACACTTTATAAATGCTTTGACCTGTGTGTTAACGATAATGCTTTATATCGGCCATGCTAGCGGGCGGCTTGTCTCTGAAAATTGAAAATTGAAGCCTTGCTTTGATCTTCAAAATTGTGCCCGTTTGCAAGTGTGAAAAAGTTTCTCATTGGAGTCAAACCAATTAATTCGGAGTAGGTAATCAATGAGAGATGACAAAAAATGCGAGTCGATAGGTTGTTGGATACTTTGAGATACAAACCAGTGGATCCGAATGAGTGTCATACTCATACACACAAAAGAAGTAGAAGTTTTGAACCATTTATCAAAAATTTTACTAACAAAAACTATAAATTAGCCGAGTTCACACTGTACAATTACGAGTAGTTGGACAGACTTCGTTTGATGCAAGTTGGATGGTCGGATGTAGTTTGCGTTCACACTATATCAAGCTTGTCATCCAACTTTGTGTGTTGTGTCACATACTCTTCCACTCCGCCCAACTTCAAATTTTTCAAATATTTGAAAACCATCCATAAGCTGGTCAAGCGGTCGTTTGAGGGTTCACACTATCAAGCATTGGTCGTTCAAGCCAAAGTCTGTCCAACTAATTGTACAGTGAGAACTCGGTTATTAGCAGATGTTGTCAGTAATTTCATTCTCGAACTGTCACATTTCAATGAAATTTGTAATGTAAACCTAACAAGTGTGTAGTTGACGTCAGTCATTGCGTGCTAGTAGATTGAAATCAACCATCAAGCTAATACAAATCAATACCTACACGGTTCATTTTCCGTCGGTTCAGGACTGGTTTACTATAGAATCTGAGCTAAGAAAGGATTGATATTGGATCTTCACGAATGGTTCCAAAACCGATGATCGATCTGGCGAATTTGTGCCTTTGTATAAAGAGCAATGAGATATGTGCAACATCACTAGACGGGCAATTTGAGTCATTTGAGTTTGTAGTGACAGCCGAGCTGTGCTTAAGACTCTACTCAACTCTCTAACTACATGAAATAATGATCAAGACAGCAATGTTTTGTTTCCCCATGTAACAATTGTGTCTAGGTCAGAATTCAATAAGCTAATGATACGCAACCACTCCCGTTCCACATACGAAGAGCAAGAGACAATAAGTTGGAGAAGATGTTTAGAAGCTGAGTGTTGAGTCATTAGCAAAACAATTAATGGGATTAGGAGTTTAAGACAATAGATCGTTTATGAAAATAAGGAAGAGGATCGTTGACAAAACAGATCCCTATGGGGCACACCATCAGCTATAAAGTCAGTTTCACACTCTAAACTATCTAACACAACTTATTTTGAACGGTCGTAGAGTAGTTTCTTATCTGACGAAGAACAAACTCATCCATACCTACCAAAAGCACGCATTTTCGATTAGAAAGGTTGATACCAAGTTCCTTTAAAATGCTTTAAGAACATCAAACGCGATAGTCTTATTTTCTCCAAAACCGTGTAAGGATTTGGTTCCAGTTTTCCGTGACCAGTGAACCTTTCGCTACGAATCTCGGTATTTAAGAAGCTTTCGTTGTTCAAGATGTTTGATTAGTTGATAAGTTTTCAACTTTTGGACAGAATGGACATGAGTGCGGTTGAAGAGGAAGAATGGCCCCTTTAAGAAACAAACAGAGTTTTCCACCTAAACGAGAAGAGGCCAAAAAAGTAGGATACGTAGAAAAGCTTACTCTGTGGTTTTGTCAGCATAGTAAAATTAACTAAGTTAACAATAAATAAGTACTTAATGCAAACTATTTTCCTAATGACATTAAAAAAGAGCCCAGAAAGCACCGAGTAGTGCAATTCTTTTTTCAATTAATTTCTTGTGTAAATCAAATTAAGTGGCAATTGGCTATGCAGTTCTAAAAACCATATTTTATTAAAAAGTCAATTATCAATTGCAACAATGTAACAACTTGTCTTATGTTTTCAAAAATACATAAATTGCTTTATCTACTGCATATATTACTATCCAATATGATAACAACAAATGTCTATGTACTAAACAATTTACATTATGACTTCCTCGTCTAATATTTGCGTAATTTAATTCAATCATCTGCTGCAAGGGCATGCAAATTGAATGAACCACCAACGGAGCACGATGAAAATTTTTCACTTTCACTCACATACGCTGGCCAGACAGCAAAGCACTAAAAAATTTATAATATAATTAGCAATCTAATAAATTCATTGAGATTAATTGATTGGTCAATTAAAATCACCGATAATACTGAGGTGCACCCATAAACTTTTGATACAAACAAGTTCGGTCTTCATAAACTCCACTGAAACAGTGATAGCACCCCCGCGCCGAGGGCTGGGTTGCAAGGGAGCGGAAGGCACAGCGGGAAATATGACAATAAGTCCATTTGGATTCTTATTATGGCGATTAAATCAGAGGCCAGCAGATGAATTGGTTTTCTTAAATTACGACTTACTAACTACATTTCTTATTTCAATTCGCCGCAATGCTCTCGATAAATTTTTTGTTGAACTCAGCTCTGAGTATTTTGCTTAATCGATCTTCCCGACGCGACGCGACACCTCATCGGTCGGTGTGATGGCGACGCGACCGACATTAAGATGCAACTCGACGTATGGTTTATTTTTATACATTCGCTGGAAATAATTATTTAAATATAGAATCTCTGAAAAGCCCTGTCAGTTAAGTCAGATTGCGGAATCGCTGACCAAGCGATACACGCGCAGAAGACAGAAGCAAGAGGCCAGGCTTGTTGACGACTTTTAAATAAGGTGTCAGATGAATCGAGTTATTAATTGCTGTTAACGATATTATTTATTCTTTGTTTCCTGCTGCACTTTCAATGGTTTGTATGGTAAGTGATCTGACGGCAAGTGCGTCACTACTGAGGAAAGTTCTTTTAAGAAAGGTCAAAAATCTGGTATAATGGATATTGCTTACGTTTTGAAAAACTTAGTAACAAACAAGGTTTGAAGGACGTGCTTTAAGTTTAAGGAGATTCAAGCTCCTTAGGCCGAAAGGCAATAGCATTAAGTTAGAGCGTCATTTACAGTGGCCGTTAAGGGTCAGTAAGTTGGTTGAGTTATTATTTAAGTTAGTTTTATACATTTTTGTTAGGATGTAAGTAGACATAAGATAATCTAAAAAAATGAATTTAAAAATGGAGATACAAAACGAAGATGCAATGTGCAATGTAGAGTTCAGGGGTTGAATTACCGCATCAGTGATCGAGTGAGTCAGTAATATTCTTCTTTCAAAATTCGCTCAATATTACACCATTTATCAACTTCAATTGGTTCAAATACTGATGAGTGCTGGATAACGCAAAAGGTAATGTAAAAACACATAATTCAGTCACGTATTACTCGATCACGTGTGCTCTACTTCGGCTCCAAGCCAATGAAAGGTGTGTTATTATTTGTTCGGTGTTTAAACCTACATACTTACAACTGGCAAGTTTGGTTCTCGATGGAGTATCTTGTCTGTCTAATTCTGCTTAAGAAACTTAGGCAAAATATTTTGCATAGATATTATTGGACAAGCATAACTTTACTTAAAACTAAGACAGTAAGGGTACGCCTAGGCAACGTGAAATTAATTCAGGTTAGAAAACTACGGTAATTTATTTCGGTGGTTTTATGAAACTAGCTTAATTTGCCCAGATGTAAATCTGTTCAGTAAACTGTAATTTCGTGATATTTATCTCAAGCCTAAGATATTTTTATCTAACATTAGGAAAATGGTCCCGCAGATTTCCTCTTATGTATCGTAAGATCTACATAGACATGAAGCTGAGCTTACCTTAGGCCTCACTTGGCCTTTCTTCGCATTCCATTAAATTTGTAGCGCATTTCTCTCAACAACACCTTGAGATGGAATAGAGGACCTACAGTTTTCTGTCGGTTTAGAACGGCTAATGTAGAAAGCGCTTTTCATTACAAACAATTTACTAACGGAGGATTTGTTAATTTCTCGGTTATGTCAACATTTTTAGTTTGCGACAGGACAAGCTACGGTTTGCTTATCAGTAACTCATCTCTACCTCAGAACGCTCATTGTCTTGAAAAACCGAAAGCTGGCTTTTAACGATAAAGCTCAATGTGCCACTTTGCCTTTTCTTAAAAACGGTACTTACTTGACACAATAAAACAGAAATGACATCAATACTTGGTATGTAGACAATGACCTTCGTAGGAATGAATGAAAGAAGTGAACGATCACATGATTGAAAGTCACCAAAAATGCTGAAAAACTGAGATTTCTTCAGCCAAAAAACCAGCTACTCCTATGATGTGGTTATGATTTATGAAGCCTATATCCGCCCAAAACTGGAGTTGAACTTCAATGTTAGGTTTGTGTCTCTCAAATATCCTTACTGCTACTTGAAAAGAAGGATAAAAACAGAGCCTTGAATAAAGTAAGTGATAATTATACTTCAGAATTGATTGATTTTCTTGAGCATCGTCGAAACCTTATATCTACTTATTTCACTCTCTTTTTCACAAACAGCGCTCAAGTCTTGAGTCCTCTAGTGAGGAGGTTGCAATTCCCTCTGGAACAATTTAGCCGCCACACTCGGTCTCGCTAAGAATGTTCACCAGTCTCTGAACTCAATGAATAACAACTAATTTGGGTGGTAGTACGATGTACAGGATTTAGACGTTTAGTGATTTGACACTCAGATTTACGCATTCTTCATCATCGTAAAGTCAGCTGCCGTTAATACTTAGACTTTAGACTTTTCTTTCTGTTTCCCACTTTCATCTGGTTTCACCTTAGTTCCATACATTGCGCCACAAAAAAGGGAAGGCTGCTTCTCTGATAGCAAAATTGACCGATCCGAGCCCTTCGGATTAGTTTTGAGTTGCCACTCTCTACAACAGCAACCAATAGTAAATTGAAGTACAAAGTTGTATGCCACTAATAGGAAATTGTTTATTTAACGGACATTTTAGAAAAACCTATATATAAAATAAAATGAGCTAACTGAGCAACAAAACAATTGAATGCATAAGCATGGACACAAACCAAATGGCTACAGTTGCTATCGTCCTCTAGCGGTCAATAGAATCTTAGATAGTTCTGGTGTAGCTCTTAACTTATTAAATGAACGAACCGTAAATTAGTACAAAATTGGTATAAAATTAAAACTCAAATATTTATTTGAAAGTAACGGAAAATACTGCAACTACTAGATTGCTTTGGACACCACAGTAATTTTTAAAGAGCGGTCCGCGGTGATATATACGCATGAATATCTTATGCAGTAAGCTAGCTGAACACAATGTTGTTGTTACTTAAAGCTGCTTTTGCATAGGCCATTGCTATTGCGAATTTAAGTCGGGCTACAATTAAGGATTTAGTACCGTGAAGTGTTGTTTCTTTGTTCCACTTTCCGAACATATCTCAGAAAATGTCTTTAAAATGATTGAACACTCTTTCAACAGGTTCGTCTTAGTTTCATTTTTTCAAACATAACTTCAATACTGCCCCACCCCCTTTTCATATCCTTTTGCCTACATACCGATTCTTATAGGTTTATTTATTATATTTTGTGTTTTGTTCTTCAAATGAATATCAAAGTTGAATGAATATTCTGTGATTGAGTACCTCAAATAAATTAACAATTTAGAGGATTTAAAATAAAGCGATAGAGGGGAACGGTATCGGTACTCATCAGATCGATTCGGCAGTTGTAGTTTTCGTTTAAGGGAGAGTGCAAAGCATGAATGAGTAAGGGGTGAGATTGTCTCTTCTTCCTCCCCGTCTAAACAGCTTCTAAAGAAGTCATTTGAAGGAACGGTGAGTCTAGGGTGAGTCTACCTATGAGGCAAAGTGCGGTAATGACACCAGGTACGGAGTAAACGTGCATAATCTTCTTATGGATGCCAAGTGTCACGTGTGTTAAGAACCTGGTTTGGCCAAATCTGTTTTGATGTCAGACAATAAGTAGTGTTCACATGTTGTTTGTTTGACTCATATCATCTTGCTTTAGCATGAGTTTGCATGTAGCGATTAGTATACCAACGTTCAGCTTTCTGGTTGAGATTGATTTCCCTCTTCTGATTCTGGAAAATTGTTCGGCTTTACAGTTTCATTGCGGATATGTATCTCTGTTCCACGGACCACGGTATCCAAAAATGTAGAAAATTGAACTGTTCAGCTAGTTTTCAATTAAGGGCGATTACTGAGTTCGTGGAAACATCGCTGAGTGATTTGAGTGCTTCTTGGCTTTCTGAGAATATCAAGTTTTCTTTAAATCAGGTAAGGAAAATTGTATGAATTGAAAATAGACTGAATAATTTTATGCTGTTTTCCTTTGTTTATTTGGTGACTCAGAAAATCAAAAGGGGGTAAGACAGCCCCATTCACCTTCTTGATATACCCTAGCTGGAGCATAGTCATTGAACAAATCGTTCTTATATTACTTCTAGTACAGTCATTTGATGCGAAAAATAGCGGTTAGCTGGAAAGTTTTCCAAAAGTTTTGAAAATTGGCAGTTTTATAGATTTTGATGTGCTCTATCCGAATTTCAACTTTGCCACCTCGTACTTTTGCCGCCATGTTAGAAAAATGGCGCCTATTATCAGTTTTCAGGGAATGTCTTCCTTTCGACTCATATTAGGATGAAAATAGCCACATTTTTTTTTTTTTTTAAATTATGTAGGGTGAAGGTGAAAATTACCTTTACAAGCACGTCGACCTGAAAGATATTTTGTGCTGTTCCCTTAGGTTTAAAAACACGTAGTGTATAGGTTTGTTAATTCGAAGCTGAGGGCATGTAAGAACCTAAGAATCTTCGAGGAAGAGGTGTTTCTAATATCAAGGGGACAGGGAAACCCTATTGAATATTTTAAGCCTGGATCTAGCTAAGGCAGGGCATTCACATAAAATGTGTTCAGCTGTTTCTAGGTCTTCAAGACAGAGACGACAGGTGTCATCTTGGCTGATGCCCATGTTTTTAAGATGATACTTGAGAGAGCAGTGTCCAGTGAAGAAGTCCGTAAGTAACTTTGCGTCACGTTTGCTCATGTCAAGAATTTCTTTGTTTCTTTGACTGAAGATGGCCATTTGAGTTGTTTCAGGTGCTGATCATGTTCTGTCGTTCCCAGGTAGCTAATTCGTTTTTAAGGCTACTGATTGGGAGACCACAGTAGGGTTCAGGGCCTTTGAATTGGGACTGAGAGCCAAGCCTAGCAAGTCGGTCAGCCTCTTCGTTACCCGGTACGCCTTCATGACCAGGCACCCATGAAAGAGTTATTTTATTGTGAGTAGCTTATTGAAATATACATGTCAGGCAGTTCCAAACTAGTTTGGATTCAATTTTTGTAAATCCCTGCACCTACACCGTTATTTGATTTTGAACCGTCAGTGTACCAGATGTATTGGAAGTTATTTGTAAGAATTACAGGGTTCTTCCATGCTGAGCGGTTTAGAAAGATTACTTCAAAGGGGTGGTGTAACATTATGCGTTTAGGCATAAAGTCCGAGGAGTTGACTGCAGGCGATTTCAGTATTGGGAGCACCTGCTGAATACTCATAATGTCCTTGTAAGTTTTCCTTTCTCGAGTAGTTAGTGAGATGAAGCTTTAGTCCGCTTAGTGCAGCAGTCTTCTTTACTCTTTGATGTAGCGGAGGAAAATTTAATAAACTTTCTAACGCTAAAGTTGGGCAGGTGCGCATTGCACCTGTGATACCTACACAGGTTAGTCTTTGTAACTTTTGCAAAGATTTGCGGGCATAAACTTGTTCTGTTTTTTGCCACCAGATCAGCGAAGCATAGGTTATGATGGGTGTGATAATATTGAGGTAAGTCCAGTAAATCATTTTTGGCCTAAGTCCCCACTTTTTACCAAAGAGTCTAGAACAGGCCCAGAAAGCATTTGTTGCTTTTGCTATGGTTTTGTCTAGATGAGGTTTCCAATTGAGTTTATTATCCAGGGTTACTCCTAGATATTTGACCTCTTATTTGAACACTATTTAGAGATAGTGTTTGGAGATCGATTTTACGTCTCCTGATGGTGAATGGAATGATGACTGTTTTGGTGGAGTTGACCTTAAGCCCTTCTTTATTGCACCAGTCATTAACTTTGTTCAGGGCACTTTGCATACGGTTTGTGACCTGTGCTTCTTGATTGCCTTGAATAGAGATGACTAGGTCATCAGCGTATCATTGTGTATCAAGGCCCAGCTTATTGAGGTCATCCAAGAGCTGATCTATTACAATTGACCAGAGTAGGGGAGATAAAACACCCCCTTGGAGATAGCCTTTAACAGCATTAACTGTTATTGATGTTTGACCTGGTGTGGTGGAGATGATTCTGCCACTTAACATAGAGTCAATCCATTTAATGGTTGGTGTGTCAATTCCTTTGACAGTTGCAGCGGTTTGAATTGACAAGTGCGTAGTATTGTCAAAGGCGCCAGAAACATCAAGAAAAGAGCAGAGTATGATGTCTTTCTTAGCAAACGCATTCTCAATTTTGCTGACCAGCTGATGGAGAGCTGTAACAGTGAAAAAAAAAAAAAAATTGTCACATACAAACTAAAACTAGTGACGATTTCCCACACTTTACATATCTACATATCTATTTTTTCATAAAGTTAATAGTTTTGATGTACGAGCGCCGCAAAGTGTACTCCAACACACGTTTTGGTAAAAAAAAAACTTACTTCCACACCACCTTGAAGTAGAGTAAGCGGTGGGTTCTTTTTTGACTTGGTATCCCCTATAGGCCTAATCCACAAACAATTCAATAACCTAAAATCTAGTATATTCTCGCTTCGCTGTTTTTGATGGAAAAGGTGTTGCGAATTCATTATCTGTACTAGAAATCAAAACGTCACAGAATGGAATTTCCTCTACATCATCGTCAGTTTCATCGCAATCCTCTTCGTTCTAGATTCGATCATATACGTCTGCTAAATATTAGTCTCGGTTTCTTCTGAATCTTTTTTGAGAATTTTGGTAATGACTTCGAATACTAAGCTGTATAGAAGACTTTATTTTTAAAACACCTTCTCACTTACCTTGACAGCCCTTTTAGAGGACTTATTAAACAGAACTATCTTATCTTTCCTTACCCTTTTTTCAAATTAGTTTCCAAATTTATTTAAAAAAGCTATTTTTGAAAAATATCTAAGAAAATGATCAACAACCATAAGAAAGCCATTTGTCAGCGCTATGGAAGCTATAGCTTGTCAAGTTGTCCTGTGAATAAACAGAACACTACTTGCCTTGGACAGATATTAAGTTTAGTGCGTGCGACAAATACACAGTTGCTAATTAAAATCGGATGGACGCTGAAGAAGTTCCGGAATAAAAGAGATATTCCTTAAACGAGCCCGGAGATGACAACAACTCAGTACCTAATGAATGCAGCCGTCCTATCGGTATGGAGTGAATATGTGAAACAAGAACAAGAAATAAGTGAATTAGCAATGTGTCAGAGAACAATGAATAAATCCCATATCACAAATCGAAATAAAAGTAGATGTGATTGGGAGGGAGATTGAGCTCTGATAGAAAGTAATCAGTAGACCTAACCTCTTACGGAGTGAATACCTTGAAAAAGGAAATGAAAAAAAGGTATAGAGACATGTTCTAGGAATTCGTTGGGAGAACAATGCTCGCTCAGCAAACTAATTTATTCTTACTTTTACCTATTCAAGGATCTAATACTTTATTCCAATAAGAGAGGAATTGCTTTTCATGGCAGTGAAGTGTAATGCAATAATAATAATTATTCGCCCACCCATTTAATCTTAAGTTGATTTGTCCAACTTTGTTTTCACATCACTGTTTATTGGGGGTAGTAAAATCATGAAACCCTCTGGACCAAGCAGGGGGCACTGCATTTCAAATCGAATGAAAGTGTTCAACAAAAACACACTTGCTTCTAAAACGAATTTACTGCAAATTCATTCCTCGCCTTCATCATTGAATTATAAACTGGATCCTATTCCATGTCCATTCTATTAAAAAAAAAAAAAATGAATGTGGGTTTCTTTATTTTCATCTGCATTCATCACGCAAAGCAAAAACTTTTTTTTTGCCAAAATTGCAACTCAAACTACTTCCATTTGCTCGTAAAAGATATTTTTAATTCTATTGCTTTAGATGTTATTTGGTTTTTTAATTTAAAACTAAGTCTAACAATTTTTTCATAAATAAATAAATATTTCGTATAGTTTTTATCGAAAAAGGTACCTTGTAGAATTGATACTCAACTCTACGGAAAATAGATCAGCACAGGGGTAGAGAGGGAAGAAGAGGAAGTACATAAAAGTCAATAATTTACAGGTCGTCATATTTCTATCATAAATAAGGGTCAACATACTTCAGGTCGTTTCGAATTCAGGAAGAACTACTGTAGCTGGATGAAGGTGAGCCTGACGATGACGATGACACCGACGAGCCTGCAGATGAACTGTAAGAAGAGCTACTGGGATAGTATGAGCTATATGCCAGATTGTGGGCAGATCCACTGTGCGATGAGTCCCAACGGGCATATGGACCTCCGCTCATTGGCTCCCAGCTGGCGGGATCATATGAAGAGGCAGTGGTACTAGATATTGGTGCACCATAAGCAGACATTGGCTCTGCTGGAGGCATTGGCATCATTGGCATCATGTTCATCTTCATACCTCCCAATTTTTTAACCAAATTGTAGATGAGGAACCCAAGAACCAATTTAATGGCGATCTTCGACAAAATCAAAGCTTTTGTTGCCTTAAGTCCAACCAACATCACAATAAGGGGCATGAGGAGTTTCATTTTCAGTTTCAGCAACAAAAGAACTGGCAAAAGCAGTTTCTTTTTCAACAAAAGTCCACGAGCTGAAAGAGAAAAGAAATCACATTGCAAACAAACAAGGAGAACATATTCATTAAGTCTACTAACCACCGTCATCGGCTGGCAGCTCCAAGTCAAATCCACGATCAGCACGGTATGTCATGACAGAATTCTGGAAGAAAGTCTGAGGCAATTGCAAACGGAACTCGTTTGTGTTCAAAATCCTTCCAACACGATCAACAATCACTTTGTCAATCTTATCCTCAGAGAATGAGCGTCCCTGTTCCTCTTCGACTCCAGAAAAGCTGTCTAAGAAGATCAACACTCGTTCCTTCATGCAATGCATGGCATCAGCATGGAAGCAATCCGATATAATATTTGAGATCAGCTCCTCGCTGGATCGAATCCTTGGCTCGACACTGTACACTGAGTTTGAGTTGTCGATGGCAGCTGCACTGGTATACGTCATCAAACAACCCATTAAAACTATAGCCGACACACGAAACGCCATTTTTGTGAAACACAAAATCGAATGATAAAATTAATGTAAAAAAAAGGAACACTCGAATCGATTGCGCGCACACACTTTTAATAAGCTGCTGAACGTGGACAATCTATGAATGATATCAAATTGTTGGGGAGCCCTTGATTTTATACTGCCGCTCCCAAAACTCACTGCGATACAATGCTACACCAAATTCGAATTGACAGTGGTCTCTTTGCCACATTTGTTTGTAGTTTTTGTCACCCCGATGGCCAAAAAGCTGTGGGAGCATTCAATCAATCAGCAACCTGCAGTACAAGAGCGCGTTCATTGTCGTCTTCATTTTCTGCGCACCAAACGATGGCCAAGAGAAGAGCGAACCCCATTCGTTTGGTCAGTGTAAAACTAATCAGTATGCAAAGCTGTTATCATTGAACTTGCATTGGAGCTCCGAGCTCACCCACTTGCAATCCTCCACGAACGATAATTAGCAGGTTGGACATAATCAGTTTCCCTTCTGCAAAGCCGTTTAACACGCACTAAAAGTGCCTTTCCTTATACGACTTCGGCGACGCAGTGCCTCCAAAACAGAGCTATTGACAAACTATTTCCATCCGTAACGATTTCCCTGGTTCCTATGCTTGTGTTAGTGGGCCAACCTGCGCACCCCAAACACGCTGTCAATCATAAAATATATTTTTTTCTTGATTTCATTTTTATTCGCGCAATATGGAATTCTTTTCCGCAATCGGTTATTTGGACTAAATTAATTAATCGATTTCGTTTTGAGCAAATGGGAATGCGATAGAGACTTTGATGAGGCCTATATGGCGAAGACGGTCAATGGGTTGGTGTTTACTATGTTTATTGCTTTAAAGAAAAGTGCAAGTGAATTTCTCTATTGTTCACACTTTATTGGTTGGGCATTGTTTTCGCGTAAATGTGCCAGGAATTTAGAGCTTAGGTTTGGCTGCCTTGAAAGGTGATGGGGAAAAATGTTTTAATTTATTTGATTTTTACTACGCAAGGAAGTTTTACTTAAGTAAACGTTCAAAATTGGCGCCGGTCGGAAGGATATCAATTAAAGATGAATGGGGTCTTTAAAAGTGGTTGACATAAATAGAACGACCAGACCTGGGATATGAATGATTTCATTACCGTTGTTCTCTTTTTCGCTCAGATGTGATTTAAAGTAAAATCTAACTGTGTCCTTCGTGGGTTTTTAGAGTAAGAAAGAGGCAGCTGTTATGTTAACTTTCATGTAAAAATCTAAAATTGAGAAGCCAATGACATCCTTGCATACATACATAGGGTGGCGCAACAGAGTGGGGAGCCTCGGGGTCTAGCGCATTTCTCACAAAACATGTCCTCCCTGTAAGGGATTAGAGGGGGCCTATAATTCTCTACTGATTCCGAGCTGCAAATCGAGAAACCGCTTTTTATGGCAATGAATTTAGTAGCGGAATACTTGCCTATCCCTAGCTTTTTGGATTCGAACTCAAAACTCCCGCATACCAGCAAGACATGCTAACCATTACGCCATTGACACCACCATTGGAATAGGCCCAATTTTAATTATTTTATCAAGAAGAGTTCAAAAATATCACATAATCCTTCAAGTTAGCTAGGACTGCAATTTTTGTTTGTCAATGCAGTAAATGATTAGTAAACAATGCCTTTGATTTTTTTTTGATATTCTAGAACATTCTGTTTGTTTTCTTCTTCTTCTTGTTGTACAACGGCCTGATCGCGCTCCTACTTGACCACGGGGCTAAGCCTGCCGTGTTTGAATTATTAAGAGTTTTCCCGCCACTTTATAAATCATTGAATATCCGATGATCGTCAACAAAGGTTGCTTTACAATTGAGCATAGCTCCTTTTTCCAAAATATTCGTCGGCTATATTTCCCGTCTGCAAACCTTCTCTTGGTAAATCTTTTGGCTGACATAGTCAGTAAGTTGTTTAAAAAGTTCATTAGTAGTCCCAAGTAAAATAATCATATTCCTACAGTCGCTCATTTTATTTGTAGTGCTGCCCGTGCCATAATGGCAAGCATGTCTGTCAGTTGCGTTCAAATTCCTGAAACTGGAAATTGTTCTTCTTTAGGTATTTACTTACCTGCATTGCAACACCTTTTCACAACGAAGTTCAAAGTCATTAAGAGTTATCGAAAAAGAAGCCCAAAAGTAAACGAAACATGACTCGACATCCTTTATCGCACTCCCACATATCCAGGGTCTATTTTATTCCGTATCAAACTTCCACTGGTGTTTTTATATATTTATCCTACGAGGCTCCGCTACATTTCCATACCATAAAGTTAGTAAATAAGAGAGCTTTCATTGCTTTTTCAGTATTTAATATAATTATGAGAACACAATTTTTTATAAGCTAGAAAAAACTACTATTAAAATTGACAACAAGTGACTTACTTGGTGTTCAATTACTCCTTCGGCCAGGATGGTGAACATTAACAGTGATAACAGAAACAAACATATTGTAATAATGACGCTTTTTTTCACTTTTCCTTTATTCTTTCCTTTCCTTTCCCATATTCCTTTCCAATCCTATCCTTTTTCCTCTACCTCTACTTTCCACTATACCTATCCCAATCCTATTCATTCATCCAACTACCTTTTACAATCCCTCACCCCCTGCCCCTACCGTATTACATGACGCTGACGCTATAATCAAAGCCTAAACAATCATCTCAAAACTTGTCATCACATTGACCAATTGAATAGATCGGGTAGTAACAATAAGATCACAATTTACTTGGTTTTAGAAGATGTGGGAATTAAGGACAATGAACAGACAGATGAATTTACAGAAACAGAAGCAAGATCTCCGCTCAGAGAACTGGAATCCTTTTGTGAAGTAACAGGAAGCCACATGAAGATTAAAATTAAAAAGGCGAAAGGACAAAGCTGGGAAAAATATTGGAATTAACTCAAGAGAAGTCAAGTGAAGCTTCTTGGTACGTTTAACATGAAAAGATGCAAAGACGTAATAATTCTTAGTAGATGAAATGTAACAATGCTAACTAGATTTCTAAAATTGTGGACTAAGAAAACATCTCTGTCACTGTCACCAACAGGAAGAACTCTCCTACCTAAATACATAAATGACATAAGTATCATACTTAGGTATTGCAATCCCGAAAGGTTTTTTCAATCCTGGGATTTCGGGATTCAGATATGTCAATCAATATTTTAGACAGTTTAAAAAATTACTTGGTTGATGGCTGATTTATATTTAAATCTATTTTTTGGTGTTTCGATGACAAATTGGTGTGAAAACCTTTTGCTTCTTCTCTCTCTAATGATTTTAACTCTTTTGTGCAGAGCTTGCATTGGGTTTTTGTAGTTATTTAACTTTCAAATTGTTTTTTATCTCGTCATTTTATGAGGTCTTCTTATAACTAAGAAATGTAAAACATTATGAAGGAAATGCACATAAACTAAGTGGTTTTTTGTTTTGAAATTAAGTTTAAATTTAGACCATCCTTGAAATAACAATGTACAAAGGGGTTTAGAAAGAAAGCATACCCAAAAACTAGTTTACTATTTTTTTTTTAAGAATAGTCAAATAGATCAAAAACAATGAAAAGAATGGAAGTCTCGAAAAACATACAACGAAACATACGAACTAGTTTGAAAGTTCTCAAAAAACAATCTAGTTTTCAACCATTTTTAAGCCAATGATAACGTCTAGTAGATACTCAAAATATGTATGTTCTTGCAATTAGGATGCTTTAACCTTTTATAAATCGAAAATCTGCTCTCACAAATGAAAACAAGATATTTATTCACATAGCTATTTTTATATGCAATATGGATGTCCAATATGGGCTAAAGTAGCTTTTTGGAATAAAAAGAAATTACAATTATCACAAAATAAAGTTTTGAAAAAAATGCTAAATCTCCCTTGGTACACTTTAACCCTAGATCTCCACAGAAAAGTGAATGTTGAGTCGATTTTTGAAAGAATTGCAAACTTTTGCTTATTTTTTAATTAATCTTTTGATTTTGAATACTACACCCTATACTGATTGTGTGTTTCTCTTTTCCTTTAAATATTATTTTCATTTTATATATTTGAATACTATCTTCATGTGTTCTGTTCATAATGTATTGCCATCATTATTATTATTTACTTGAGAATATTATTACGATACACCCAAAGGATGTATTGACAGTGAAAAAAATTGTTATTAACTATTATCATTAATTCAAAACCAAGTGGAATCCAATTTAAAATTTTTTTAATCGGAAAAGTTTCAAGTAGATAAAAATAATATTCCAAAATAATCAACAAATCAATCCCGAAAAATACCGGGATTTTACGATTCTAATCCCGGGATTTTCGGGACCGAAAAAAGACTCGGGATCCCGAATGCCGGGATTGCAATCCCTAATCTAATCATACTGTACTCGTTTAGACAAAGAGGAGCTACAACCCCTAAATGTGACCCAGATCTTTATTATTTTCCAAAAAGAAAACTTATCTTTAGATTAAATACTACTAAACTAAGAGGAAGCATAAAAGATCTACATAGTCGAAGTGACATACTAGATTTCTTTATACCTAATTTTTTTTATTCAACACCCTTCTAGTGGTGAGGTCTTAATAGTGCGTGTTCAAAAATATGGTCCTCACCAAAGTTTAGCTGAAAGAAACTCAAGGACTCACCGAGCTCTGTTGCACCACAACTCTCAAGGAATACAATGAATTTATGATGATCGATAGGCTTTCAGATTATAGTCCATCCTTATAAAAGAATGTTATTCCTTTGTCAAATACCGTCCCTTGAAATAGTAGGCTGATTTCAAGTCATTCTATGAAAAATTGGTGTGGACATAAAACCCAAACAATAAGGTAAATAAATACTGCCATCAAATTGTTTTCAAATGGGCTTATTTTGCTAGCCTAGTAATTTAGTAACTGCTTCCCTTCCAGTTGACGTATCGATCTGAAATTTGGTACGAATCTTTAACTCTGATTACAGTAATATACAATCCATTCAGTAGATCCAAGACGGCCCAGCTATAAAATGGTGAACTACATATTTTTTCACTACTTCCTCAATGTTGGTATTAAATGAAAGGGTTTGATTAAAAGAATAGAGCCCTCCATGAAAATGTAATGTAGGTCCGAAATGGCAACTAGCTTTTCTTTTTTTACAACCCCCTCAATATGGGGACCAAAATAAAAGGCATTGAACTAAATAGGTTGGAAAGTGTGTAATAAAATTAGAAACTAATAGCTTAAACATTAAAATTAGTAAATAAAAATTTAAAGTTAAACCGTTTTGCTCAACAAAAAAAAAAAAAAAAAAAATGGGCACGATTTGGTCGCACGAACTTGCGATTGTGTGCTAAGTACTAAATAAAGGCCTTGAGGTTGAGTACAAGGTTTCACGCTCTTCACAATATATTTGGTGGTACAAAGTTGCCAACTATACATCAATTATGTATTGAATTGAATAAAATCGCAAAAATATTGAAAAAAATTTAATTATATATTTAAGAAATGAGTTTATTAAAAATCAAGTATGCACATCTTGTCACACTCAGTGAGACCCTTTCCTTCCCCCTGGTATGCGAACGTATTTTATGGACGACCACTTATTTCATTTATCTATTTATTTATTTATTTATTTATTTATTTATTTATTTATTTATTTATTTATTTATTTATTTATTTATTTGTTTCTTTGTTTATTTGTTTGTTAATTTTTTTCTTAACTTATTTATTTGTTTGAGTCAGGTAAAGTATAATTATAAAATTAAGTGAATGGGTTAAGAGTTATGGGCTCTCTTGTGGTTGACGGATTGAACTGAAATTCTGTACGAATCATAAGCTTTGGCTGCAACAGCATAAAGTACATTCGGTAAATCCAAGTTGTGAAGATTTGACAATAATTTAACTAAATTTAATTGTTTTTTTTTCGTTTCCGATTATTTCCGGCCAAGTTGTAGCAGCGAAAATTGTTTTTTTTTAAGACGTTCTGGGGGAAGCCCTGTTACAGCCGGAAATGCCACAACATTTCTGAATGATAAAATTATACACCATAGTTAAAAGTTTGCTCAATATTTCATAAAAGATGCAAATAAAATGACACTAAAAAAAATACGAAAAAAAATTTTTTCACGCTTAAACCCGAATTCCGCCATTTAGATAAACGGTTTTATTGAAAATAAATATTAAAATTATGTAGACACTAAAGACGACAAAATGTTAAAAAACAATTCGGTAGGTCCGAGGTGCCATTCAGCACACCTCTCTGATCATCAATCTAGGGAATTAATTAGACAAAAGGAAAAAAAATTGATTTTTTTAAATTATTTGTTCATTTACTAATTTTATTAGTTGTTTGTATATTTTCTTCTTTGCGTCTTTGCATTCTCGCTTGATGTTAAAAATGAAATCCTTTCTAGTGCATTTGCAGCGCAAAATGCTTTTGTGAATTTGTTTGTATTTGAGGTTTTATTACCTGCAGTAGTATCTCGTATAAACGTGGGCATGTGTCTGCCTTCTGCCAGAAACACTGCTAAAAATCTTTAAGGAAATATTTTGTTTTATTAGACATTCCGTTTTCCACCTCTGCTTTGAGAATAAAAACAGAATCCACAATATCAATCAAAGTAGAGTTTCTTAACATGAAATAACATCCTTTATTCCAAAGCATATTTCCTTTTGCAGGGGCATGCAAACTGATTATCATACGAGTACTTTCCCCACAGATATTTACCGAGTTGGCACTTTCTATGGTGGTATTTCTGCTAAGGTGCTGGGATATTTATTTTCTTTTTCAATTTTTATATCTAGAAAATACCACCACTAAAGGTAAACATGCAATACCAACCAACAGTCAAAGAAATAAACAAATTGATATTTTTATCAAGACGCATCATGAATATAAATTAGTTTCTTGTGCACCGGAACTAAGTGTGTAAAAGAGCAACTAAGCTGAGCTACGTGTTTTTGAAAATAAAATACTTTCACTTGAGTCTCTTACTTCCACTATCACAGCGAAAACCTTTCTTCAAGATCCCAATCCAACCTTCCTCCTACCCGCGGATCTGATGAAGGGTTTCAATGTGTTAGTAATTAGCCCATTTGTAACTACGTGCACTGAAAGTGAATTAAAAGTATTTCAATTAGAAATAAGCAGGTGTATTACGCTAACGCGCCCCTCTTCAGTACCTAATTGAAAAGACTCATTTATCGTATTCATTTTTGAACTTTATTCTCTCGCTTTTCTCTTTCGATTTCTTTGTTGTTGTTTTTTTTTCTTCAGTTAATAAATTAATTATAAATAAAGTATTCTATGCGATTTGTTTGCCTAAGAAAAATACCATTTGGCTTCGTTATTGCATCTTTGGGATATGAGACAAGTTCGATGTTCATATGGCCTATGCGTAGGCACTATAGGCGAGGCTTTGAGCGGCTTCGATTTGAGGATTTCGAACAATTGATCGTCCGTCCCATGGACCATGGGCACTGATATGTGGTGGATGATGTTCAGCGGCGAGCTAGAATGAAATTCGGTCAATAGACATCGGTGTTTTAGGACAAAGACTTTTTACTTACTTTTTTGCAAAGCTGGAAGATGGCCAAGCCAACGGAGACAACAAATGAGAAAAAGCCAAGCGCGAGTGCGTTGAATGCTTTCAATTTCAAGATACCGATGGCCATTGGAATCACAGTCATTGCCTTGAGTAGAATCAGAACCATAATTGGGACAGCGATCTTCTTCAAGCGGTTCTTGCGTCCTATTGATGCATAAAGAGAAAAACGATGTCAGTGAAAGTTTTTCTTTTTAATGTGAGGTTTTTCTTACCCTTTCCTTCAACAGCGGATCCTGATGGAAACTTAATGTTCAAGTTAAGTTCATCGTTGTTAAGATTCCTTGTTGAAACAGTGACCTTGGCTTCTCCTGCTGGCAGATCAACTGTAACATCATGTCCTGAGATGTAATTCTCGATTGCATCCAAGAAGTCTCCCTGAGAGCGAGCTGCTCTTGTGTTGGCTCCATTGGCTTTCACCTCAATGTCGCTGACCTGTTAAGGAATAGAAATCGAATAATTATCAAATTATCAAACACTTGTCAGGCTTTAAATTATGCTCTCATACTCTGAATTCGTCCTTGCTCATGACGGTGTCCAAGAATCGCATTGCCCTGAATTTCACACAAGCCAACGAATCCACCCCTGTGTCACATTTTACCTTCATCTCATCGATCATATGCTCCATATTGGCTGGCCGCACTCCTGGATTGGCTGCTACCAAGCCAACTAAGGCTACAAGGACGATCAATTTTGATGCCATTTTCTTAGGCTGTTGTCCTATGTATATGTGTATGAGTGAAAGATTGTGCTAACGTCTGAAGTACCTGACCACTCGATCGAATGAAACGATTGCGAATAATATTAGATTTCCTACTATCATCGATTTTTATACTCGGGCCAAATTAAATTCCAAAATGGAGACACTATCTTTCCGGTGCTCTTGGAATTGTCAATTGGTTTGGGGCACTTCTTAAGCAATTGATTGGTCTTCGTCTCTCTTTCTCTGTTTACGACAAGCATGTGTGGCTTTTGTGAATTGTGATTGTGTTTGTGCGGTGCAACCGAAATTTTTAAGAGGGTATTGTTTATAAATGGAAGGGTAATCAATATGAGTAAAGACTAGTGTGGAAGGAAATGAAGAAGAAACTAGCCGGGAAGAGCTCAAGAGTTTTGTTGTTTCTTTCGTACCGTTTTGTATTGAAAGCACGTTCCTTACACTTAGCGTATGCAATCGCAATGAGATGTAAATGAAGATCGCCGATGGATTTGTGGTAGGTATAAGTTATTGTTTTAAGTTCTCATGGGCAAGACTACCTTTTGGTTTTCGAAACCAGGAACAGACGTAATCGTTTCACAAGATGTTCTATTTCGATGTTGTTACATAACCTTTGGTAACATAATGGTTCTGTTCACTTTCGATGCTCCAGATCAAAGTAGGAAGCTGCTTTGTGCCATTTTTCCATAAAAATGTAATTTTGAATGCTTGAGTTTTGTGAACAATACGCTTTCCCGGAAAATCTTCTTTCAGAAACAATAAAAATTACACGTAAATTATATCAAAGAATAATTTGTGAGCAGTCTGCTTGGTTTTATTCAATGAAATGAAATGCACGACTGCGTAGCACGTACTTGCGCTTAAGTTAAAATGTCATTTTGACGATAAAGTGGATGACAGAGGAGTATTTCTAAAATTAAACAATTTTTTGTACTTTTGCTTAGTCTTGCAACAGGAACGAAAGGAGCTATTTTAATCAAGTCTAGTTAGATGTACCTTTTGGTTTGAGTTTTTCAGGTGGTAAGTAACAAAGGGCAAATCAAGACAGCTCTGAGTGATTGTGTAGTGAGTAGCTAAGGTACTTAGATACATATACGAATATGAGTATTTAAGGAATGCAAGGTAGGAAGTAGGATATTTCTATTTTTGGCTAACAAGCTACCCAAAAAGTACTTCAGACAATTTAGAACTAAAACGTGCGGAGTTAATGTGAAATCGCATTTTGACAATGATTTGAAAAGATTAGTCTTGGTCCTTGCAATTCCAGCTTCGGAAATATTTTTGTCAAACTTTGTTTATTTAACATGTGTTTTGCAATAATTTTCTTTTGATTGACTTTGTTGTCAAACAATTAACGAAAGTGGTGGGTCATTTGAATCCATGTATTGTATATTACAGCCTGTAATTAAGTTCGTTATTTAGATGTCATCTATATCACCATTTGGCTAGAGACTTTGTTGGAGACTTTTCTTTTCAATTTTAGCCAAGGAGATTTAAATTTGAATACATATTTTTCAAATCATTGGGAATCGAGGATTAAAGAATTTTGCAATGTGACTCCCCAAACTCACACAGGATTTTTAAATATTTAACACGCTTTAGAAGTTCGAACGCAGAACTACATGCCTGTAAAAGAATTTTCTCAGCTTTCATTGATGAGTTGGTTAGTGAACTTTAAATAATTCAACATCACTTTGATTTCGAAATTATGATATTTACTTCCGGAAATTCTTGGTTTATTTGCGTTTCACTTCACTTTGTTCATAAGCCTATGGGATCGATAACTAAATACCAAAATCAAATAATTACTAGGAATCCAATTAGTTCAGTCGAGTTTTGTATGCAAACGGCTTTGTGCAGTCGATTAAGGCAGAAACCACAGTAACCAATGCAATTAATTGAATTTCTAAGGAATGTTTCAATTCAAATGCTTCAGGGGAATGAAATTGGATTTGTTTCAAGGAATTGCCATTGCTAATTGCCTACGTACAATAAACATACATGAGCCAAAACTATCTCTCAATAAGATCTTAATGGCCAAATAAATTCAATAATTTGATAATGCGTAGTAATAAGCTGCTTACTGAGAAATTTATAATTACAGATTAAGAAAATACCAAAGGTTAGTTTTCGATGTCAAGTAAAATGAAATATGAACGCCCATTTACAAAGTTTACTAAAATTTCTTAAACTTTTGTTTTAGGTAATTTAAAAAAAAATTTAACTACCATCGATAGAGCTATTTGCAGTATTCGGATCTCGTATCTCGGTCTAAAGATAATTTGTGCTCCTTAGAATATCAGATGATGAGGATGTTGGAAAGAATGTCAAAAAGGTGGAGAAGAGGGGAGTAACTGGCGATGACTGGGCTAGTTGGGTTGAGGACCTCTCATGGACCATTCGGAACCCTGCATAAATTTTTTGACTATGAAAGAGATATGGCTGCCTGGTTGTCTATGAAATTGTCAATGATACTGTCAAAATCTAAGAAGGAGCAAGCAAGTGGAAGAAGACTTCAACCAACTTCGAATGCAAAACAGGGAAGGATTTGCCCGATGATCATATCTCTTTCGGAATATGTTGGTTGAGGAATAAGTTTGGCATACGTTAGGTTAGGTTAGGTGGAAGTGGTTGTCAGCCAATGAGTACATTGCCTGACACACTTAGGCCGCAAGGGCCCATTGTGATACCACAGATATCAGCAAGTTCATCACCTACTGATTTCAGAAATCCGATGTAAGATTAACGAGTTGATCACTCATTAATCTTCCATTACGGGACTAGCCGGTTAATCACCTGCTAGTCGAACCACGCGGAACTTTTAATGTATTTCGAAAGACTTTTAGGGTCTATGTAAGCTAAGTCGCTAGTATCATCGAAAAAGAATTCACCGAGATGAGTTTTCCTCGTATGAAGTAGTGCAGGGCATGAGCAAAGAAGGTGTTGAACGGTTTCTTCCTCCTCCTCGCAGCTTCTGTAGAAATAATTGGAAAACACACCAAGTCTTTTGGCGTGTCTCACTATTAGACAGTGTCCCGTAAGAACACCTATGGTAGAACCTAGATACAGGCGGTTCAGGGCTAACAAACTCTTCGAGCGTTTTGAGTCTACACACGGCCAAACTTTCTTGGTTGCAAGGCAGTTGTTACTCTCAGTCCATCTAGTGTTTGTTATCCTCGAAGCGTCTTGTCTAAGTAGGAGTTTAAATGTAGCGATAGCTACACCTATTTTGTTCCATTCTGAGCGTAGGGAAGTGGTCGTGTCCTTTTTGGCTAGTTCGTCTACCATACAGTTGCCTGGCATGTCCCTGTGCCCTGGAACCCATGAAAGGTGAATGTTAAACTAATTTGACATCTCCCTCAGAGACATCTGACAATTTTGGACCGTGATGGATTTTGTAGAGACAGAGGCAGAGATTTAAAGGCAGCTTGGCTGTCTGAGAAGATTCGAATATCCGTGGAGGATATGACGTTTTCTTTGAGCCAAGACAGCACCTTCTTAATCGCCAGAATTTCCGCTTGCAACACACTACAATGATCGGGTAGGCGGAAGAAAAGACTGAGACTCAGTTTTTCTGAGTAGATTCCACTTCCCACACCTTCGCTGGTTTTTGAACCAAAAGAGTGCCATTTTCCCTAGCTTCTCTTGAAGGTATTGTTACTTGGAAATTGTCGTCAAACACCAACTTGGGGGTGGTGTAGTCGGATCGATTCGGTAAGAATCTTAAGTTATCTAGAATGATAGTGTGGCCGATTGATTATTGGTCCACTGTGATGTAGCTCTGAGTCGAGTACATAGCTGAGCTAGCTGTGACTTGTTTGCTGAAGATATCTAGGGGTGTGAGATCTAGTAGTACATTGAGGGCGTCCGATGGGGTTGTCCTCATTGCGCCACCAATACACAGACTATCCGTTCTTTGATCTTTGGCCAGCTTGTTGTAGTTGATCATCTTGTCTAGTGCGGTCCACCAGACTATCACCCCGTATGTGAGTATCGGTCTAATTACCGAGGTAAACAGCCAATGGGTGATTTGGGGGGAGAAACCTCATTTCCCACCAATAGCTTTTTTACAAGAGAAGAGTGCCAAGTTGGCTTTATTTACTCTTTCCTCAAAATTAGTTTTTCAGGTCAGTTTCTTGTCAAAAATGAGACTTAGATATTTAACCTGATTTTACAGTGTGAGAGTTACCCCATTTAAAGTTGGGGGTCTGAAGTCCGGAATTTTGTATTTCCTCGTAAACAGAACTAATTCCGTTTTGTGTGGATTGATGTTCAGACCATAATCTACAGCCCAATTGTTAAGCTTGTTAAGTGCTGTTTGTAGCAGCTCAGCTAGGGTTTGTGGGTGCTTGCCTGAAACGGCGATTGCTACATCATCGGCACAGGCTATGGTTTTGAAACCTTCGTCCTCTAGGTCGATTAAAAATTTGTTAACGACCAGGTTCCACAGTAGGGGAGATAGAACTCCTCCCTGCGGGGTTCCTCTATTGACCATTCTGCTTGTTTTGTAGTTCCCCAATTCGGAACTAATGATAATAATGCTGCTGAGCATTGTTGTTATCATGTTCTTGATGTGTTCTTCTATGAGCAGCCCATCAAGAGCATTAGTGATTGCTGTATTGTTAACATTGTTAAAGGCACCCTCTATGTCTAGGAATGCGACGAGAGAGTAATCTTTGTAATGCAGGGAATTTTCAATGGTGCAAACCAGAGAGTGGAGTGCAGTTTCCACTGATTTACCTTTTGTGTAGGCATGTTGCGCCGTTGAGATCAGACTAGGTTTAATTTCTTGTCTTAAGTGTATGTCAATCATTCTTTCCAGTGTTTTAAGGAGGAAGGATGATAGACTAATAGGCCTTTAATCTTTTGGATTTACATGGTGTACGTGAGTATTGGTCATATTTTAAATGCGCGTACAATGCACATCCTGTGAATGGTTTTAGGGACCAAGTTCCACTATTTCAATCGAATTTAAAAGTTCTACTGCAAGTGTAGGAAAAAATGTAATTACTCACAGATAAGTGAATTAGTATACCGCATTTGGTAGGTGGAATAATATCTGGAATGTTAAGCAAAAGAAGTTCTGTTTTTGGCATTAAGTCCACCACTTGCAGCCCATTTGATGAGCTTGTTAAGCGCTGGCGCTGATTGGACGAGATCATAGAGAGATGTTGTAAGTCTCCCTTAAGTCCTGATTACTTTGTCATGAGCAAAGGCCACGATCTCGATCCCAGGTATAATTTGGACGAGCAAAAGGTGAGGCTAAAGTATCAGTGAAAGCATCCCAGATTGTGCACTTGTGCAGTACTTCTATAAGTTTTAACTTCTAGGCTGCTTGCCATTTCTGCTTTTAAAAATATTCTTGTTTAGAGCATAAAGTCAATCGTTTGACAGCGCTGGCCAATAATCATAAAGCTTAGTGCCTTTTGAATGCCTCTTCTATGTCGGGGAAAAAGGCAAACTTATATTTTTTGTATTGATTAATTGTTCAATGAGTCCGATAAGCTACTTCGTAAAGTCTCAACCGATTTGACCGTTTTACATATGTTTATTCGTGTTTGTTGTGTTGGTGCCCGTCACTCAATCGTGTGTATGTTTGACTCTTACGTGGAATGTTCGAGATTCGAGTTCATGAAACAAAAAATATTTTCCACGGGTATCGCCTTTCGCGAGGAACCAGCAAGTCCTCCACTAGTAATAACACTACGACGAAAAGCCAATTCTCCAAATACCAAGTGTTTCGAAATCGATATAAAATTGTAGGCTATAGAAATGTAATAGTCCTCGAGGTTGACAAAGCATTGTTGAGCCATACCATGCTCTTTCTTTTATTTAAAGTACACCAACAAAAACATAGACAATGTTCCAAGTTTCATAACACATCTAGTAGAACTTACTCCAAAGTAGAAAAGTAGAGCCGTATACGTTCATTCTGACCTTCAAATTGAAATAATTACGGAAAGGGTTGAAAGCTCGTTGTATTACACAACCGGCAACTGCAAAGTCATACCAACTCCAAATTTGAGTACGGCTTAAATATATTGAAGAATTTCGTCGAATAATCATACATTTCCAAAGCCTCGTCTACCTACATATATGAGGTTTTAAAAGAAACTTATCGTTTAAGCTAAGAAGCTATCAGATACTGTGGCGTATACGTACTTTTATTTAGGTACTTAAATAAAATAAATAGGGTGGCGCAACAGAGCGAGGAGCCCTTGGGCCTAGGGCATTTCTCACAACCATGCATTGTGAGGAAATTTAGGGGACCTACAATTAGGTACTTAACGGACAGTAAATAAATTTGACACAATTAATCGCCCCCCTAACCACCAATTTGCTCTTTCGAATAAATGACCATTTTCCTGTCAGTATTTCTGCAAGTCATTGAATGTCAAATGAAGCAAGCAATTGTTATTCAAATTTGCTCACATCTCTGACGTATAATAATTTCCTCCGCAGCACATACAAATGATTAAGCAGCCTCTATGTCAAGGTCGATTTGCCGAATACCACGACATCATCAAATTTGATAAACCAAACATAAAACTTATTTAACTATTGGGCATGGACCACATAAAACTTTTTCTGCCACTCCTGTCAAATTTGTTTTCCAATTAATCAACCAAAGACCGCATTACTCAATCACTGGCAACACAGGATGGTGACACAAAAATGGATTAAATCAATTCGTCGCTTGTATCCCACCCATATCAAACCCCCCAATGGTTTAATGTCTGAATCAACTCTATATAAATATGTTGTCGTCAATGCGTACAAACATTGTAATTCGTCACAGGACACCCACATAATGACGGCAATGAAATAGAAAGTGAAACCACTGACAGTTGGGTGACATTGGCAATGTGTCTCCATATTAAAGAGCGAAAGTGAAATATCGTGTGTATTAATAAATCGATGCAAGCCTTCGATGGTCGGTACCAATAAATGAATGAAATTTAGTTTATACCTATCAAAATATCAAAATAAGCGAATGGAGTAGAAAAGTTTTCACCACGACGAAGTTATCAAAGAATCTGATTGCAAATTCAGCAGACGATTCGAACCAATCGACAGCCAAAGTTTATACATACCCAGGGGGAGGAAAATTTGTAAAGGTAGTTCGCACTGCTCATGCATGCGAACAACGGTTCCAAAGCGAACCCAACGTAGAGGAAGAACGCCAGCGGCATGTGTCCAAAAAGAAATCAATTTCGAAAATATATTTTAACAAAATCACATACGAGGCAATGTTAATTATTGTGTTTGTGCGGAATGGAAGAAGCTCACGTTCCAAATGCCTGAGCATCCGGCATTGTTTCACGGATCAAGGCACACACTCCTCAATTGCTTAGTTAATAAGTCTGGCATGTGTGTGTGTGCGCTCTCTGTTGTCGTTTTCTGGCTGGAAGTATGCTGTTATTTGAAACTTCTTATAACTGAATTCAGGGCTCAAGTGATAAACTTTTCAAACTTTCACTAGACAGGTTAATTAGTAGTAAAGTGGTTCCTTCTATTTTGAACTAGTTTGCTGACAATCAAACTTTGTAAAGTATTTAACTCGTTATAGGAGTGATGACAGAAGGGGATGACCGTGTCATTGCAAAATGAAGAATTAAGTGCCATGTTTAAGTGACTGACTTCCTTAGCTTTTAATTGTTTCATCTTTGAAAGATGGGCTTAGAATTTTGGTAGTATAATCGTAAGTGACAAGCAGGTTTTACTCATTTTTGCTTGTTTGTTTGGGCCTATTGATTTGACTCAAATAATTTGAATTGATAACAAACTTTGTTGTTTTTATAAGAGATTTTGATAGGCAAATTAACCGCAAATGTTGATAGTGACAATAACAGGTGAATGTTTGACGCACTAGTTACACGACTTCAAATATCTACAAAGCTGCAAGACTCTTTTGGTTCACATCAAACAAGATCCCTAAAGGTAACTTATGAAGTTTGGGTATTCTTGAACCCTATTCTTCTTACCGTTCCTTTGCTTTGGTAAGGATTCTTAAAACTTATTCTAAGAAGAAAATAAGTTGTTCGCAGGGAGTAGCTTACGCTATCTATTTCATTATGATGGGAAAAATTTTGCAATAGATTATATCAATCCGCTTTGAGCTTTCTTCTTCCGAATAAAAACTTAGCAAATAGAATATTCTCCGAAATCATACCCAATAATAAAGGAAGATTTGTGAAAGAGAGAAATGAGTATTTTATATTTCTGATTTTTGTTGTGTTTAAACTCTGCAGCTTTTTGGAAGGATTTCGGAGAATGTGTTATTTGGTGCATCGCATTTAACTGTTCTACACAAGCAGCTCAAAGTGAATTCTTAAAATGGTCTGTGAAATATTTCTTTGCAAATGATTAAAGTAGAAAAATTTCCTGTTCTTATGAATTTTTCTATACACATGTTTTTCTGCTCAACAGTTCCCAGAGAAAGAATGCTTTTGATTAAATTTTTTTAAATATGTAGGTACATATATCCCAGTTGATGGAAATTTTTCATTTTTCACTAGGCTACCAAATACCCCTTCGCATTTGTCCATAAGCCAAGGGAAGATAGACGGCGTATTTTAAAGGCACAGCTGTTCGTCATGATGGCTCTGATAGTGCATCAAGTTTAAATTAAGTTTCATAATTTTCTCTTCCTTAATGAAAATTGATTGAAGTGACGGAAACTGCTTTTTACTGCTGCCTATTTTTTATTTTCGTAATTTCTTATTCATTCCCTGGGATATATAGGTAAAATTATCTTCATTTTTCAAATCAAATTTTTTTTACTTTTTTGATTGAAGGTTTATTTCACTGACGACCCCAATTGCAATTGTCGCCGTTAGCTGTGGCATTAGGTCAAAATTGATCTTTATCAAACTCTCCGATGCTTAAGTGCTTACAGACATATCTGGTGAGTGCCTATGGCTAAAAATGGAATTTCTGAATTTTCTTGAAAAAAAAAATTTTTTTAATCTAATTTTGTTTTTTTAAGGAAGTTTTTCACGTTTGGTTTTTAGTCCTGATTTAGAACTAATGAGAGCATTGACTATTTGAAAGAAGTAACCCTTAATAATGACAGTTTTGACAAAAGTTTGATTTGACCAAAATCTTGATGTTGAGACTTAGTAAATTGAAAAATTGTTCACTTAATTTATTTGAAAATAAGTGTTTTGAACGAAGTATTAACTTTCAAAAACAATGTACCTCGTGGTAAGGGATCAAAATGATTTTAAATAACTTTTTAACCTTAAGCCAGGTTACCCCAAAAAAACGTAATTTCTTTCAATACGTTTTATTTATAGTACAAAACATGTTGAGCAATAAATTTTTTTACATATGAAAGCACATATATGAAATAACTTGAAAACATTTTTTTTTTTTTTAAATGGCGGCCTTGAAAATGGCTGCTGAAATTAATCTGATTCGTAGATTGATGACATCATTTCATTATCATTATCTGAAAGCAAAAAACTAAACGGTTTCATGTTATTTACTGATTTGACTATGCAAGTAGAATGAAGCATTTTCAATGAAAATAAACAAAATGGCGGACTTTTGATTTTCCTTAAACAATTTTTTTCACTATTCATTGCTTTTTGAAATAATAATGAATATTTCTGGTTCTGCTTGAAGCCATAGCCAGACATCTTAAGAGTAAAATGCCGTTTGGTTCATATCGATAAGTGCACTAGTTTTGAAATGAGAGTGTCATCCATGCAAAAAAAATAGTTTTCAGAGAAAGATCAGTTAAAAGTTCAAAGCTAGGCTCGAAGGCGTTCGAGCGGCCGGATTTATCGCAGCGCTCCATGCTCTTTTATAACTGTTTCTCGGTCTCCGGGACTAATTCTACACTATTTCTACGAGTATATAAAATAGCAATTTATGAAAAAAAAAATTTATTTTTTCAAAATTGTTTAAGGTAACCTGGCCTTTAGTAAATTTTTTAAGTTTGTTAGACTACCTCCTGTCGTATGATTTTTTTGCTGTCTCTGCACAACCTATCCGTTTGATGTTTTTGCAGCATCTTATGCAAAACACCTTGCTTTTGGTTTCATGATAAGGAATTTTTGAACTACAGCCCTCCAAAGTGTCGGTTTGTTTTAAATGTGAAGTTCAAATAAATTCGAGTAGTAAATTTTCGCCATAAGAAATTATATTTATCTCCTGAATACATGATTCTATACCAATATTATATTTTAAGTTTCCAATATGAAAAAGGTGACAGCATAATTTAATTTTCTTTTAGGTACAATTAAACTATAGGTTTAGACGCCATGCCTTTCAATTTTTCACTTACAGTCCTTGGGGAACAGTTTTAGCTAAATTAAGCTACAGGTAGAAAACACATTGATATTGAGCTATTGATTCCTAAAAGAATTGCTGGGACCAAGGTAAAAAAACAAGGCTTTGCCATGAGGAAAAAAGTATTTTATATTTAGAAAAAGTGGGGAAAAAGAAATTTGATTTCTTACTTCAAAATTTCGATTTAAGACTTGATTACTCAAAAATCATTCACTGAATTTATTTGAACTAGAATGTTTAGCTAAGCACAAACTATTAACTCTCAAGAACATTAAATTATTTATAGTCGATATGTTATTAATTTTTTTTGGAGATAAACTTTTTTTTTTTTTATCAAATTCTCCCTCTTTTCTAAACGAAGGGAAATAGACCCCCCCTGTCCCTATATGATTTTTCGGGTTTTGACCCAATCAGACCGTTCAAAGTGTCTATTCGTTCCCCTTGAGCTTGAGACAGTTAATTCTGCGATGAAGCTGATATTTTTTATCGTACTCGCTCTGATACCAGAGTCCTGAAAGTACTCAATACACATTAATCCGCGGGTCCAGAGGGTATACCTGCCGTTATTCAGACTAGGTGTTCTTCTACTCTGGCTCACCGATTTTCTGACTTTCCTATTCTCCTGGGCTCGAGGAGATGGAAAACTGCATTTTTCCAACCTGTCCCCAACAAAGCCCAATCCAATTGCACTAATATTCTTTCACTCCATGGTCATGGGAACGTGGATAAACCGTGAACTCATGAAATATCTTGAAGAACGAATGCGTCTAAATGACCGACAGAACAGCTTTCGGAGCAGAAGGTCCACCGGTGATTTGGTGGCATATCTCACCGAAAAGTAGAACCAATCTTTACACTGCTTTGGAAAAAGTAAGATTATTGAGTATGATATTATTAAGGCATTTGACTTTAAGCTCTCTTATAGAAAATTCTGGCTTTTGGATCTACGCTCTTCATCGTTGGATTAGAAACTATCTTTCGGACCGCTCAATACAAGTTCTGTTGGATAGTTTTAAGTCTGAAACTCACCTTACAAATGCTTGTGTGTGCCTCAGGGCTCCGTTGTGTGTCTGAAACTTTGAATCCTCTCAACTGACGAATCAACTCTCAGCTTTTCAAATTCTTTTCCAAATTCACGTCCCTGCTCTTTGGATGTGGAGTAGAATACTAGCTCATAGAATTCTGACCCTGACTTGTTGACAAGGTACATAGGTAATAGTTTGATCGTAAAATCGATTGATTCTCTAAACATTATCGAAATTCTCTTTAATCGCTTTTTTCATAAACAGTGCTTTAGTAAATTGCCAGCTGCATTCCTCACCTGAAACAATTTATCTGCAACACACACCTCACTAAGAATGCTCATCAGATCCGTATGTAGAACGCTTTACCTGACTCTGTTTTTCCCCTACATTACGATTCACAAAAGTTCAAAAACAACGTGCATCGGTGTCTCCTATCAATTCCTCTCCTAAATGTAGGATATGATGATAAGGGTATTCATAACCCCTTGATGTTTGTATTGATTATAAAAAATTTGCTCCAACTTGAGATTGTGTGCTAAGTACAATATCAAAATCTTAAGGCTGAGTAAAACGTTTTTGTATTCGCTCTAAATATGTTTGGTGGTACAGTGTTGCCAGCTGTACATTAATTATGAATATTGAATTAAATCACGCAAAATATTGAAAAAAAAAAAAATTGATTAAAACGATCCAAAGGCTTCAAGCGAAAATCTCAAGACGCCATTTTTTTTGCAGTGTTGATAGTTTAACCACAATTGTTGGAGCCGTTTTTTTTTTAAACCGGTTTTCTATTTTTCATTTTCTTAAAAATAAAGTTTTTTAAAAGTTAGGCATGCAAGCTTTAAGATCTTGTCAGAAAATGCTTTTACAAAAAATTTGGAATAAGTCAGCAATACCGTTTTAAAAATATTTAAAAAAATTTAATTTTTTTTTATATTTACAAGAATTTTAAAAAATTTAAATTTTTTCAAATGTTGATATGCAATCTATCTAAAACAACTAAGAACTTCTAAAATACAAAATTTCGTCAACATCGTATAAGCTTTTAACGAGAAAGTCGTTTTTGAAAAAAGCGGTACATACTATGTATGAGAGGTACCGTTTCTAGACTTTTCCAAAATGTTTTCTTTCATCATAAGAAAGATAACCTAAAATTAATCCTTCACACTAAATTTTATGGTGATCGTTGGAGCCGCCTTTGAAAAAAACTAGTATTATCATATCGGTTGTATGGCGGATACCGTTATCTCAAGACCTAGAGACCCAATTCGAAAAACCTCTCTGTAAGGTGCCCCACAGACCCTAACTGCAAATTATGGAGAAAATCGGCCAAGCGGTGCAGGCTTCATATTCAGACAGACGGACATACAGACAGACAGACTGAATTGTAGGACATACTTTTTTCGTATTCTCTATCATCGTAATGTCATGTTTAATTGTTATATCAATTTTATTTTCTGCACGATTGCCAAACTTGCCTTATAGTACCTATAATCGATAGTAAAAAAGAAAGAAGTGTAAAAGTGTAGGAAAATGTTGCTACTAATATTTGCTGTTGGGGTGTAGGAAAACGTCACACTTTTCAAAGATACTAGACTGTCTATACCGGATCGTGAAAACCCCTAGTAAATTTGATGCACCTATAAAGTCAGTGAGTCATTTAACGATCGACTTTTCTGTATGTCATACCAACCTAGAGTTTGAGCTTGAAAGCATCTCAGCAAAATATTTTTCAAATATCACAGTTAGGAAATCCTCCAAAATTGGTTAAACAACAAAGCTGAATATTCAAAGGACGATAGTGATAACTACTCCAAAACTCATATCCCTGTAATGTACATTCTTACCTACCCCTTGAGTACTTAAAGTTCTTAGCTACCTTGCCAAAGTTTACCAAAAACGACGAGCACGCTCGCCAAATATGTGTTGTTCATGCTTGTCTCGTCTGAGGGCTTTTTCACGAGCCACTCGCTTTCGGCGAAAGATTTCGATTTTCTACTGTTTTTTGGATTTCATGTTCGTCATGTAGGACCATGCTCGTGAGCATGTACTGTATTTCCAGTAAATAGAACCAACATGAAATGAATGCTCACCAAAATGTGTTCGCCCGCCGCCTGTAGAACTAATGAAGAAAATGGAAATTTTGGAATAGGACCAGTATTCTCATAATTTTCGGTTATGATTCCGTTTCTGTTTCCGCTACTGAGGAAATATAGAAAGGAAATACATAGTTTCTATGTAATTTCTCAAGTTCTAGATTATTTTTTTTAAATTTAACTCAAATCGGCTCAGTAGTTTTGGAACCTTTTCAGCTTTCGTAAACGTTCCTGTTTCCGTTCTCATGAAAATCGACTCAAACATTTTCTAACTTGCCGTTTATGTTTCCGATCCCCTTCCCTTTCGCATTTACGTGGTAGTATGTGAATGAAATGTACGTACAAAACTTTCTCTTGGATCACTCTATTCATTCAAAATCCTTATCAAAATCCGTTGCATTGCTCTAATCAGACATAGGGACAGACAGCGGAAGCCGACTTTGTTTTATGCAATGTAAGGATATTTTTTGTTAATTCGACTATGGCCAGATCATTGCTGCAATATGCGTACACAACACATGCATGTGTGCTCCTTCTTCTTTCAATATTTTGGAATATTTAACAGCTTTGTTGTTTCTTATCGTCAAAAGTCATTCCAATTGGACGACCACGACATTTAAGGCTGACCAAGCACTAGTTCAATGAATGCATTGATTTCCTTTTACACACGATGGCGGTTTCAAACTAAACTCCATGTCAAAGTTCAGTAATACTTTCACTTCCGTATACAGCGATTTAATTAATATTTAACCTTAAATGGTTCTAAGTATAAAGTCACTCTAATCTAAACGGTAATATTTCTCGTACACCATAATTATATCATCGTTGACTAAAAGTAACATTTAAGACTCATAGCAAACCAATACCTGAAACCTCCCAGTAAGTTGAGTAATTGAAATGGACTTGTCTTTAGAAATTTACAATGTACTCATGTATACACCTCATACTTTTAAGGAAATAAAAACACAAACTTTTTCTTACCTAGATAGAATTTCTTAGGAAAAGAAGGAATTAATAAATAAATGACTTGTCACAATTCACAGTGTACTTACTCCTCTGTTTTAAAAGGTCCCTAAAATGGAATGACTAAGGCTGAAAAGAGAAGAAGAAGAAGCGTAGTGCCTCTCCGCAAAAATAAAGTAAAATATTGTTATTATTTTTTTCGCAACAATTACCAAGTTGATGGAGCAGGGTTGCAATATTTGGAACTTGAATTGCTTTCTTTCTATTTGTTCCACTCTGTTTATTCTAATCAGACTCCTTGTCACTCTGCAACGTCTGCGTATGTCAAATTCCTTTCTCGTCGACTTGATGGATAGCAGCAATGCGACAAAGGTGATACTGTTTTTCTATATGTTTCCCAAAACAACCTACTTTTCGAAGGTATTCAATAAAAAAGTTCTGGTGGCCTGAGTAACACACACATGTCTATACAAAAATAGACTTAAGGCAATAAGGTCCCTTTTGTTAATTTATTGAGTATCACATTTTTGTTTTTAGGACAAATGATGTCAGCTCATCTTTCTTGCCTTAAGAACAATTTATCATTTTTCTTGGCATAAAAATATTGTATTTAATCAAAGTGGCATATACAATATGCTGACAAATGTAAGGACCTCATTCTCTTCCTTTATTGATATATTCTATTTGGATGCTCCTGGAAGCCATTGTTTTTGTATAGGAACTTGAAGGACTTTCTTTTGGCAGAATCACCTAGTAGAATGGTTTTTGAACTATGAAAATGAAAAGCATAATAAATTACTGACAGCGTCGAAGAAGATAGACTTATAGCACACTTATAGCTCGTAGATATAACATATCGTCTTGAAAGGACCTCGAATATTCATGTAAAATTAAGGTCAAGAGATCTTTTTTCTTGGCGAAAAAGCAGAAGATAGATTTGGCTCTCATGTTCATTTAACCATTTGATTCAGATAAAAATTAAACGTAACTCACATTTACCATGTATCACACATTAAATTGAAGTTTTATTAAATCAGATGAGGAATTTCATATCTGAAATATCCTTTGGGGTGAAACATTCGCCTGGAAGTGAAAACCAAAAACAAATGAAATATGGATCTCCAGCAGAGACTTGCATTTCACACCGGAAGGGATGGTTTTACTTTGTTTGAAATGAATGTGGTCGATTTTGTTTGGGGTATTTCAGAATTTGAGAAACATCCTGTGCTCTTAATACAAAATTTGAGATGTGCTTTCTGTTGAATGCTGAATGGTATGCATACACTTTCGGTTTTCTGAATTTGGTTTAAATATTATTAACGGAAAGCCCTTTATTGCAGTCAACAAAGTGAAAGAAGAGCTTTTTTTTTTTAATTTGTATAAATAATATTTGAACATCCAATGAAAATCGATACAATGCAGTGATCTAGACTTTCGGCATACATCACTTCAAAGTGGTTTAGTAATTCGAAAAGCATGATGAAATGAGAGTTTCCGGCTTTCTGAATTCGTTGGAAATATAATTTGAACCGGAGCTCTTTATTGCAGTAAGCAAAATAGTGAGACAGCTTTGGGTCTGTATGTCCCAATTGGTTTGGCGTTGCAGTCTTGAGGATATGAAATTATAATGAGGAATTCAGTGGAAATCAGGCAATATGCAATGAGAAAAAAAAAAAACAGTTCAATCGCTTTGAAAGCTATCGTTGTGAAGAATGGAATACTTAACAGGACAGGTGCACTCAAATTTACAGAGCATTTTTGTTGATCGCACTACTGCCATCGTCGTCACATCCTTTAACCCCAATTAAGACATAGACAGCAACACGACGTCTACCATCCTTACGTCCTGCAGATTTGAGTTTAAACTGAGACTGCATTTGCCTCTGGTATATTTCGTGTTAAGACAGTTGATTGTTGGTTTTGCTTTCTGAGAATTCATTTGATATGGACTTTCACAGCTTGTTACAAATTCACAGCCAATTAGGTGTTATTGTGTAGACGTCGAACCGTTTTTGACTTTGTTTCTGTTTGTTTCATGATTTCTGATGGAAAATCGTTTGTGTGTCTATGAACCTGAAGAATTAGGAATAGACATAAATCCACAAAGGCTTTATTCTCCTAGCAATGGTAGCCGACATTTTCGTTGTGTCGAATGCACAAAGAGCATGAATGTTACACTGCAATCTTAGCTTTAGGATTTGATTTCGCTTACAGATTAAGGATAGAGAGGTTTTGACGTCAAAGGTTCTTTTGCGGATTCCGGATACAGTCTTTTAGAGGAAATAAAGGTAAATATTATTTATGTCTACGACATCAGATTCAGGGATGGAGTATTTTTAGCTCTCAACCTGAAGCTTAAACTGATTGCAGATGATGACTTCTTCACAGGTTAGTGCTTTTCAAACTAATTTGATTTCACAGAATTGTGTGAGAGCTAGATACATAAATAAATAAGGCGACACACTAGAGCGGGAAGCTCTGTAGCCTAGCACATTTTTTTAACAGCCATGATTTGTGAGGTAAGGTAGCGGACCTAGAATTTTCTGCCGATTCCAAAATCCAAACGGTTATTCGAGAAATAGCTTTTCATGGCTTTGAATTTATTATCGGAGTAATTGGCAAATCCTATCGAAAGGCAATACGCGTTTTTGGTTTCTGTTTGGATTCGAACCACAAACCTTATGCGTAAAAGACAGTGATGATAACCATTGCGCTGCGGGCACAAGAGCTTCGCATAAAAATGCTCTGCATGACGGCATCCAACAGATGATTAGTTATATCTCATCTGAAGTATTGGATTGATGCGAAGGAGCGTAAAATATCCGCTTTATAGGTGTACTTCCTGCATTTCTTCCAAATCGCATCGGACATGGAAGAATCAATGGCAAACTAACCAGCGCCCCTAGGGTTCAGATATCAAGGCCGTTTAGCCCTGCTTGTTTTATTTACACATGTGCCCACGAAGTTATAGCTGGAAAACTTACAGTGCTGAAGAACGCTTTCCTTCAGGGATCGAGGAACGAATTTTGTGGGTGCTAATAATGAATCAGCCACGATGTTGAAGGAAACGAAGCATGACTGGAAGGAAATGCCGAAGAGCTAGTAAATCAAGGAACAGAATGGCATTTTCTTTCTCTTTCTCCCAGCTTCTCCGAACTTTGGTGCAGTATGGGAAGAGGGTCCGTCAAGTTGGATGTTGGAGTCGAAAAACAAAAGTTTGAAGAACTCACAAAGTTTCTAACACTGATAAAAGCGTGTTCGAATTCGAGGCTTTTATGACTTCTCCCTGACAGCTTATACGCTGATTTGAATGCGCCAAAAAAGCGCATTTTTTGTCGACAAAGCCTTGCGCACAAGGCAAACGTTACACATGTCAAACGATGGAAATGAATTCAAGCGCTGGTGGAAGAATTTTGGAGAAAATTGACTCAACTACAAAAAGCTCCCAAAAACAGAAACTTTACTTTGTTGAAGAATCAGCAACTTCCATCAACCTATATTTGAGTTCTGTTCGAATCGAAGGCACTTACGCAGCACCAGACGGACTCGTTTCGCGTCGTCACAGAAAAATACGAAATGGAAACTTTATTTTGTCCATCGCTAATAATTCTCTTTTGCCGCAACAAACGACCAACCAAAGCAAACGGCGTTAACTTATCGTTTCGTTCAAAACTTGCCGATACATCTTATCGATGTCAGTCGAAGCAGGAAGCACAAAAAGTCGTGCTCTTTCAAACGAAAATGATACTTACTTTCTTACTTACTTAAGGTGGCGCTACAGTCCAAAATCCACCCGAAGACTTTTTCTCTCGAAGTATCCTAGAGAGTTCTCGTCTACATTTGACAAGGTCCATGTCTCTGCGCCATATATAAGAACAGGGATGATAAGTGTCTTATACAGGGGCTCCTTAGTTGCTCGAGAGAGGACTTTACTACTCAACTACTACTTCTTAGTCCGAAAAAAACAGCGATTGGCAAGAGTTATATGGTGTCGTTTTCTGAATTAATAGCGGCACCTAGGTAGACAAAGTCCTTAACTACCTCAGTTATAGCTGTCTATCGTAACGTTCTGATGTGGTCAAAATTCTTTGCCAACCGGAATATTGATGTGGCCTCCAAGTACCGTGGTTTTAATGCTACAGTCAATACATGTTTGTGCTATGGAGCTCAGGTGTTCGGATATATACCTCTCGATGCTTTCAGAGCGATTCAAAGGCTTTTCTTCAAACGTTTATTTCGATTGCCGAACTCAACTCCGAGCTATGCGATATATGTCGAGTCAGGAATACCGCCTGTTTACATTCAAACCCTCAAAGCAAATGCAGACTATATTTCTAAAGTTATGAACCGAGGTGAAGAGAGTCTTCACAAGACTATTTTGATTCGACTTCTTCATACAAATGATACGCTTGATCTTAAGAATGATCTTAATGATAAGATTGGAATGAACTCGCGTTGTCGCATGATGCCGTTCTTTCGTTAAATGAGAACAACACGGATGTTTGGCAGAATAATCTCGCAGATGTGATCGCCAAAGTGGATGAAAAAATGTATATGCAATATTTGGATAGAGCAGCTTCGTCTTTATCTAGAAGTGTATACAAGAACTTAAATCACCACTTGAGGTCTGATGAAAACTACTTCAGAAGAAATTTTCCGTCGAAGTCATCACTGTCATTTTCCGAGCGAGAGTCGAAGTTTTAAATTTGAACTACATGCCACACAGAGAAGACCTGCCACAAATCTGCGACTTATGTAATAGAAGGGATCCGGAAAATGTCTATCACTTCATTGCGATATGCCCTATCTTGCAAGAGATTCGACGACTTAATTTCCAACAAAATACTCTCACGTTACAACATCTATATGAGGGGGCAACAGGTTGGCTTAGTCTCTATCAGTATTGCCAGCACGCGCTCTCTTATCGCAATAGTTTTCCTTAAACGAGTCAGTTATTGCAATTTAATTTAATTTAATTAATTTTCTTGTGTCAAATCACTTAAAATTGGTATTTTTCACGAAGATAAAAAAGTCATATTATAATTTATAATAATATCATTATTAAGCTTAAATTTTTGAATTGTAAGCTCTAACTTTTATATTTACTTGTTTATGTTTCAAATCATTAAAATCGTTATTTTATAATCCTAATACTTTCTACACAAAAATTTATCTAAGTCATCATGATATGTCATATCAGGCAGACGGCTAAATTGCCATGTCCTTAATCTTAAGTTTTCTATTTGTAAACTCTTTGATGAAATAAAGAATATATCTATCTATATCTATCTATCTATCTATCGTGACGTTCTGTCCAAGACGTCGGTGTTGGGTGTCCTTTCTTGATGACAGCATATACTTACCCTCATTGACTACTAAACCCATCTTCTTCGCTTCCGTCTCAATGGTCATAAACGCGCCATTGACATCACACTGCGTTCTTCCAATTATGTCAATATCGTCGGCATATCCGAGTAGTTGGACGGATCTTTGAAAGATTGTGCCTCTTGTGTTGACGTGGTAGTTTTGCACTAACGATGTTGAAGAAGTCGCATGACAGTGCATCGCCTTGCCTAAAACCTTTTTTGACATCGAATGCATCGGTGAGATCTTTTCGTTATCCATCGTCATCCTACACAATCGGACAAGTTTGGTAGGGATGCCAAAACTAGACATGGCTCTAGATAACTCCTCTCTATGGATGCTGCCATACCCGTCCTTAAAATCGATAAAAAGGTGGTAGGTATCGATTTGAAGCTCCTGTTTTTTTTTCAAGATCTGCCGTAGTGTGAGGATTTGGTCTATGGTAGACTTTCCTGGTCTAAGGCCGCACTGATAAGAAGGTATCGGGTTGTTGACGAATGGCTTCAGACGCTCATAGAATACGGCACAGAGGATCTTGTACGCGATGCTAAGAAGACTGCGATATTTCTGTAGTTGGCGCAGTTCAGAAGGCCTCTTTTCTTAAGGACCGGGAAAACAATGCTGAGGTTCCATTCATCGAGCATGCTTTCTTCAGACCATATTTTGCAAATGTGTTGGTGCATACTCCTGAACAATTCAGCAGTGAGGCCATCAGCTCCAGCAGCTTTGTTGGACTTTAGCTTGGATACTGCTGTCTTCACTTCGTTCAGGTCGGGTTGACGGAATTGTTGGTCTACGTCGCCTAAATCGAATGGTTCTATCTCTCTAACAGCGGAATTGGGTTCATCATCTTGGAGAAAAGGTCTTTCCATATCCTCAGCTTTGGCTGCGGTTCCACCATGATACTTAGGGCCGGTCTGTTCAAGTGTGGTTAAATCTGTGGTTTGGTTACCAGAGATTTTGCTTAACCCGTGTTTATGGATCTATGGTTAAGGAATTGCGTCTTTTCACTATTTTTTCGGCCTTGGTTAACAAACCGTAGGTTAACGAGAAATTCCAATATTTTTCCAGTCTATCTGTCAAATTAATCACTAACCTCAATCAATGGTTATCTTTTTTGGTGTTCATAGTGGCAGTTCATAGTGAGTTATTTTATAATTATTCATGTTTTTTTTCCTATGTTATTCATAATTTTGCAATTTGAAGATAAATTTGTAAATGAAACAGTATTTAAAAAAAAAGAACTATAACAAGAATAATATTGGAGATAAATATAATGAAAAATTAAAAACAAACGCACTCCATCACACTGAATCAATGTATAGCCAAATGATGAGTCGAAAATAATGCGTAAAGACAGATTAACCAAACGTGAAAAGACGAAATTCCAGTAAATCGATGGTTAAATAGCGTTAACCGACCAAAATCGACTGGTTAACAATTTCTCTGGTTAGTTAACCAAACCATTAATTTGTTAACCAAACCAAGGTTGAAAAGACGCATTCTATGGTAACCACTGGAAATAACCACGGGTTAAAATTAATCAAACTTGAACAGACCGGCCCTTAGTCAGTTCCAAAATGGTTGTCTATGCGTCAATTCTCTTTCTAGAATGTTGAATCCTCGCTAAGTATGAATCCAATAGTCAGAAAAGAATAACTGGTTGATTCCGGAGCACACCACTTTGCTCTTGTGGTGGCTGAAGGGATCATAGCTCTCCCATTTAACTGCTTCACACTAGTGATCCGCTCGTGGAGTACGCCGCGCTGGCATCTGAATTAAAATTTTTTTCCATTTGTATGTTTTCGTCTATTTTTAATTTTTTTTCCCTCGCGATCGTGCCTGAACTTTGTATGATATTTTCTTATTGATTCTCTGAATCTGTTCTTGAAACGTGACAATACCAACTTTTTAAAGACCTTGGATCTTGGTATTTCTTATACGATCGAAGCTGGGATCTCAAGCCATTGTAAACAATTTTTTACGGCAAACAATTTTATTACCAATTAAGTGTGCAGCTTTTCCAAAACACGAGCTCCTTAAAAATGTGTCCATATTTCGGTAGCTAGCTAAATTCACTTCTGCATGAATTTCTCAAAATATATTTGAGATTGTCACGAGATTGTTTCAATAATCGAGCATTGAATTAATAATAACTACCCTGAAACTCAATAACTCAACTCTTTCAAAAACATATCTCTGAAGATTCGTTCAATGTGTCTCAAGCCATCAATGCCCCACCAAGAGCAACAAAAGCAAAGCTATCAACAATTCAGAATAAAGCACTTCGTATATGAGCTCATTTCCATTACTCATCGTCCCCACCTGGCAAAAGAAATTCCTAACATCATTTATATTAAGTCAACTTTCCCAAAGCAATCAAAACAATTTTCTAATCACAGTTACAAAGAGACGTGACTCCTTATTAATTGGCGATGACAAAATCAATATCACCATAGAATTCATTGCTATATTTAGCTACTCAACTCAAATAAATACGAAAATACGTGCCTTGTGGAAGGAAGCCTGAGAAATTCCTTAATTGAAATTCCATCCCATTGTCTTTGAACTTCCACGTGAAATCAAAAGTAGGCACATGAGTGAAAGTGAGAATACCGAACAACACCGCTATTTTTGTTTGTTTTCATTAAATTAAATTAAATAAGTTTATTTATGTACAAAATAAAATAAAATTATTTGTTTTTTTTTTTCAATAAATTACTTTTGTTGTTCTTTTTTGTTTTAAATAAATAAATACACGTACAAGCAAATCTTTGGAATGACGTTTTTGTAAGCATCAGTGTTAGTTTCGTTCTCTGTTTTTTTTTGTTTTGTATGTCTAGTGATTTCGGAGTGTGATATCGTTCGGATCGATAAACATAAAACCTTTCTATCGCTGTTGTGGTTGCTGTCCGGCGTAGGCCATATCTTGAGCATCCTGGTTCTCAACTGACGATCTCGCCCATTGAGCGTGTGATGGCTCCCATCCTTGTGCGGGGTGTTCAATGTGCTCAACATGCTCAATATGGTCGTAGTGTTGTGCTGGAATACTGTACTGATCAACATGGTGTGGAATATGATCAATGTGATGATCCAGATGGTGTGGAACAATGTGTTCCACATGATGTGGTAAATGCTCGATATGTTCCACATGATGTGGGTAGTGAACGACTTCGTAGTTTACAACCTGAGAGACGAAAGAGTTTCTTAAAACTGAACTCTTTTGAGCGAAGATTTCTTACCTTTGGTTTGGCGATTTTGAAAATGACCAAAGCTCCTGATAGAACCAGTGACAAAAGACCAAGTGTCATGGCTTTCCATGTCTTAAGGGCAATCAGAGCGAGGGCAAGTGGTACCAGAACAGTTGTCTTCAGTTTCAATCCCAATAAGAATGGCAGCATGACTTTCCTGACAAAACCGCGTCCTGGAATGAGATAACAAAACTTAGTTAGTTTACATTTCAAATCACTTTTGGACACGAGAAGATTTTATTTTTCATATAAAGTGAACACTTGCTTAATTTTGAAACATTACCTTGCTCCAGTGGGTTGTCATCGGAAAGTGGAACAAGAGCACCCTTGGTCAAAGGATTGTCGCTCAGGAAGCTTGGAATCATTGATCGAGCCTCTTCGGTGCTAAAGAATTCAGGAGCCTTGACTCGTAGAGCATGTGTGGCAAGAAAACGGTCGACTTTGTCAAACAACTCCAAACCCGGCTCTCCATTGGCTCTCTGTTGTTGATCGGCTGCAGTCCTCACCACTGACATCTGATCCGTAATCATGATTTCGTTTTGCTGGATCGCTTCGTCGAACCATGCCATTGCTCGAGGTTTCACACATGAAATGGAAAAGTCCTTTAAACATCCTTGATACATGTCAAAGGCAAGATCAGTAGCTGACATCGTGTAAGTCCCATAAACCATTTGGCTAGCTGTGGCCACTAGAAGAACAACAACGAACTTATTCATGGTGCGATGTTTGAGTTGATTCCGCTGTAGTGAAGTTTATCCTTAGCAAGCAAGCGTACGTACTATCAGACAATCCAAATGGATATGTAATAGTCACTCTGACCAGTTGTGGTTTTTATACGACGCGTAGAATTGTCACTGCCACCCGCATAAGTAAACACAAAGATTTTCACCTGGAAGTGGTTGTCAAACGACGGTGTGAAACATTCCAAAGCGCGCGCGGGTAATTGTGGTAGCACTGCTTTAAACTGTTATCTGTATTCAAAAACGCGTAGTTGTTGAACATTTTTGGTAGCGTAGTAAATTGGGTGTTCGATTGAACGTTTGGTCAAATGGTCGCATATAGACGGCTTCCAAACACGAAGTCTCTCTCGCTCGCAGAGCAACAGCCAGGTGATAGTGGTGGTGGTAGGCGATGAAATAATCTCCCATTTGATATGACACGGAAAGAAATCAAAATCACCATACGACAAACAACTGCGGCGGTCATTTTGGATTGGGTTCCAAGTATGTGATGGACAATCACAAGTACTCTTTTCGCTGGGTAACCATCACCGTGTTTGTGTGTTTCAAAAGAGGGAAATCAGGTTGGAAACGTGCTACGAATGTCAAGTTCAAAATGAATATTTCGTTGCATTCTTGTTAGCAAAATGTGTCTATTATTGCTGGACACAGCACATTGTGGTGTAGACACGACTCTGACAAGCTTCTGTGTGTACGAGAGTAGATATTTATATTTTGATGGAAAAAGTTGAATAGCCGCAACTGAAAGGCATCAAAGTTTGTGAATGGAGTTTGTTTTAATAGTTTTTGTTTTTAATTTGTGATTTTCAATGAACTTAAATAAAACTTCTTAGTTTGCACGAAGTCCACTGAGTTATTTTCTTCTCCAATTTGCGTTTTGATTTCTGTCAAACTCAGATCTTCTTTAGCAAATAAGGAAAAGAACGAGACTTGTTATCAGTAAGCTGTTTTCTTTTCTGCAGTTCGTGAATAAATTAGCAATACATTCAGTTCTTCCTTTAAAGGGAGTTAACATGCAACTTATGCTTATCAAAAGAACTTTTTTTTGATTTGTTAAGATTGATTGCTTTTGCGAATAACAGTGCTTTCGTAACAAGGCTTCAGTTTCAATAGTTTTAACAATTGTAATTTATTTTATTGCGATACATAGTTCATTTTTTATTATATATATTTGTATTTTACTGTAGTCAAGTAATTTTCGACAGTTTTTACATTCGTCTTTGAATTATAATCAAGTATTGTTGTTGAGAGAAGTTCAAGCTAGTGTATTTTAATACTTAGATATACTTTCACTATTGTGTTAGTTGAATAGAATCCGTTTCCATGAAAAACTGTTCATCGTCCAAATAAGGCTTTCATAATGGAAATATTGAACAGCTTAGATTAGGTCTTTCAAAGATTCAATTTAAAAATTCAACCAAAATTTCCATACTCCAGTCCGAAGCTCCATGAAGCTATTGTAATGGATGATCTCGTAGTAGCTATAAACCACCTTGGAGATAGCTTGGAATCAAGCCTACACCAAATTATCTGCGTAGTTCAATTTTCAATTTCAAATTCAATTAATTAACAATTCAAATGTACAAATAAGACTTAGTCCTTGATAGTACCAAACATTGGTAGAACATAGAAAAGAAATATAGAATAAGAACAGTAATATGAGAACGAAAACAAAAAGAGCCTGTTCAAAATTTCATGGATGCTGTGAGAAGTGGGAAGCTTGGGCATTTTCAAAATTTGAAGCATTTATTAATTTTTTAATATTCTTTGGTAGAGAGATCCATAGGTTAGTGGCGTCGACTAAGAAGAGCCGCGAAGAGTTCAAGTAGTAATATGTTGGTATCGAGAGCACTAATGTTCTAGATGATTAAGGGTGGAAGTAATGTTTTTATTAGCCGTAATTTAGTATTTACTGGAGTTAAGGCAGAAAATAGCCAGAGCTTATGCAGGCCAGCATAAATTCTCCCCACGATATAGTTGGCATGATTTACGGCAGAAAGCGATTTATTTATTTTAATACTAAGACTGGTCACAGTGTCCACAAAACTAAGCTGGGTTGCGGAGAGAAAAGTTGGAGGCAAGGAAGAAGTATCAATATTCTTTTTGGAAATTGAAATGAGTTGAGACTTTGACGGATTAAGTGTGAGAGCATTTTCAAGGGACCAACTGGAATTTGCAGAGAGATCCTTATCAGTCTACACGCCAAATCTTCTTGCAAGCCAATTGGACGAGATATATACAGCTGTACATCATCTGCATAAAGATGAAGGAGCACATTCGAACAGACACTAGGAAGATCATTGATATAAATGCAAAACAATATTGGTCCTAGAATAGAACCTTGAGGAACACCCATTTTCAAATTCAAAGACTGAGATTGCATCTGACCAATGTTGGGTCTTTGGCAACGGTTGCAAAGATAGCTCCTCAAAAGCTGCACTGCTCTCTCGTGAAAGCCGAAGTAGTATTTCAGCTTTTTGCAAAGTGTATCATGGTTTACATGGTCCAGTAAGCAGAGAATAGTCACATTGTCATATTGAACCCTAATATTGTCAAGGACCTTTATCATAGCAGTCTCACAGCAATGCTGTTCACGGAAACCAGATTGCACTGGAGACAGTAAATTAAACCTTTCAAAGTAACTAGAAATCTGCGACGCTAGAATTTTCTCGAAAACCTTTGACAAACACGGAAGAATACTAATGGGTCGAAAGTCTAGGCTAGAGCAAGCATTCGGTTTTTTAACAACAGGTATGACCTTAGCTTTTTTCCAGCTCTCAGGAAACGACGAAGAAGCGATACAAAAGTTAACCAAGTGTGTCAAAGCATTGGATACATGTGGCAGAATCCTTTTTAAAAAATTAATTGGAATACCATCTTCTCCGCAAGCTTCAGATTTGATAGAACGAATGCTTTCGAGAATATCATGTTCTGATACCATTGCAAACTCGAACACCGTTGAATTTCGTTGGAGGGGACAAAATTAAGTTCTTGGACATCACTCATAACAAACGTGTTGTTTAGTTCATTGAGATCAAGGAAGTTGAAAATAGTCAGATTCCACGTGTGTTTTATATGGAAAGTCCTTGAACACCATGGCGGAGTTCTAAACGCTATTATTAAGATCTCAAATTTTTAGAAGGATCCTTTTAAGTTTCTTGTGCAAAATTTCGAGGTGAGAATGAAGAAAAGAAAGTCAAGAAAGTCTCATCTGCTCCAATTGCATAAATTAAAGCGACGCGTATAAAATCCAGACGACCGACCGGTTTCATTTTGAATGTCTAGGCCGTTCTGTCAATCACTCAATTGGCCCCTATCAAAGGCCATAGCTTCGTACTCTGGCTGATTTTAGAAAAGGCTCAAAAGCTATACGTCTTTTGGTTTGTTTTGGAAAAATAACTAGAGTAATCATTTTGACATGGTGCACAGTTTGCTGATTCTTAAAACATAAACTATTTTACCGACTTCAAATATTCTTCCACCATTTGTGCGCTACATTATACATAAGTTAAAGCGATTATATTCATCCCTATATGCCCATGGAAACGGCAACTTAAAAGCTATTGAAATGATTTCATTAATTCTTTCACCACTAGAAACATTATCCCAAAGCAATAAAGACCTCATTTCATCACAGTACGACCAGGTACTACAATGAGGTCATCATTCAGATGTTGTCGTACACTTCAAAGACGCTTGTAGAATGTATCGACACTACTTTTAAAATCAGGAACATCTAACTGATTAGCCAACTGTCGTAACCCGGTGAAACGCAAATCTTTGGGGTTGAGGTCGCATAATCTCTTTTTTTTTTTTTTTTTTTTGATAAAACCGATCGACCCATGTTAACATGATAACTAATTTGCTGACTTCTTATACATCAACCGAAATCGTTGGAGTTGTTTTCGATGAAAATAAGTACTCTCTATTTTTATATAGGTTATATGGTAGATACAGTTAATTGAAAACCTAGACACCCTATTCCAAAACGCCTCCACAGGCTGCCACATAGTCCTTAGGTGCAAGCTTCCAAGAAAATCCGTCCAGCAGCTTAAGTAGTAGATTCATATTCAGAACGACAGACAGATAGACTTACTTATTTTCTTATATTCTCTGTCATCGTAAAATCATGTTTTTGTAATAAAAGGACTCAAAACGTGTGCCCGCCAGATATAATAATATAGAGTAGTCGAGTGTTGAACAACATAATGCTTTGGTTTGCTCTTCACAGTTTTAGCTTATACAGTTTAAAATTAATAAGAAATGAAAATATCAAATGAAAATTTAAGAGAATCATTGTGACACCAAACTCGATGAGACGAAAGTGAGTCACGATAAAGAAGCAAACACATGCATAGTCAAAAATAGAAAATTTTGGCTTTAATGTTTCGTAAGACAAAGAAAAAATTAAAATAGAAAATTGGGTCAAAGAGTTTTTTGTTCCAAACCTTTGCAGGATACTAGCTGACCCACCCGGCGTTGCTCGGGCTTAACTTACTTATTCAAAAGCGTTGTTTACACAGAATTGCCAAAAAATCAAATATTGTAAAGATTTATGTTATAATACTTTTAAAAATGTAGCATTCAAACTATGAAAAAATTTTAAAAATTGGTACAGCAGTTTCATATTATTTAAGGATAAGGATTGATATCCTCATTGGAATTCTGAACAAAAATGTAGGGAAAACATTTATCTGTTATATTTAAAGGTAAAACCTTCAAATTCAATTAGGAGTCTTTTGAAAATGGAACTATTGACTATTAGCTCCTAATAGGAAACTTTCATTTCAAACATTTTCTACGATATTATGGGCGGAGAACGGAGAGCAAGAAAAAATTATCGCTTTTTTTGCTCAATCTTTTATAGGTATTCCAATTTTAAAACAATTTGTTTACTTAAATAGAGTGAAAGACAATAAAATTAAATTGTTTTCTTACTAAGCTATGCCTAATTTGATGGGCACTTAATACGACACATAAAGAGCACGGTTTAAAACGATTCATTTTGCCAGGAGCATTGGACGAATAAATTTACATCAAAATTATGTCAAATCAGGAAGATCTAGATGCCCAAGCCTTAAAAATGAGTAATAAGATAATAATAAAAACTTCCCCTGAATATTTTTAGGATTGCTAAAATGTAATTTCTTACATAAATGTTTGCCCCTTTGTTGTAAAAATTAATTAATATCACAATAAACAAAATCAAAACAAATCAACAAAACCAGCAAAAGATAAAAAAAAACATCACACATCGTACGCAAATAATCCTTTCTATTTCTACTCTACGAACAAATCTTTCGATGTCCTTTCATTTTTGTTCCATATATGTACATGAAAAATTTATCATTTCCCACCAAAATCTAAAATCGAAAAAGAAAATCTGTCAGTCAAAAGTATTTACCGCTGTTTTCTTGAGTGCGAGTGCTGGTGAGATTATTTTTTCAAATATTGGAAATCTTCCCAATTATTCTCACTATAAAAATTAAGTATCGATAGAAGAATCTATGTATGTAGGTATACTGAAATGGTTTTATGTACTTACATATATTTTTCTATGAGTACGATGGTTCTAGTGAAATTGGAATTTTCCGATATAATCAACAAATCTATCTGATTTTGGGTGGTCTTTATATATACATCCATAAATCTAAGGTAGGTTGGTAGATTAACGGTAAAACCACACTGGCTATTTTCAATATTTGTCTAAATTAGGCTCTTACCTGGAAAACGATAAAGGCTTGTTTGATGAACAGCTGCTCAATTAAAATAATGGAGCAGATTGCAGTGAACCGGAAAGGTATTGCAACAATGGGATCCCGACTAAGAGAACATTGCAATTATTTTAATGCATCGAGTAAGCTTCTTTAAATAAGTACAAATATTTTATATCGAGTTTACAATTTAATGAACACAGCCCATCAATTTAATTTGTAGTTAAACAAGGAAATGAGTCATCTAAAAATAAAGTATGTGTAAATATTATTTAGATTGAGAGAGGATGTTTACCACGAAATCAAAGGCAACTCGGATGATGCTATTAATTCGATTTCATGAACACTTCAAACATTTTGCAAAGTTACCCAACATTTGTGGTGTTTGAATTTATTTACCCACCAAAGCAATTTGTGTGGGTCATAAGGATTTTCCCATCAGAAAAGTAATTAGTTTTTCGATATTGATTAGCATCACACGTGCATAATTTTCTAAAAATAAATCATTCCAATGAAATTGTGAAAATTCTAATAAAAGTTTTTGGATTCCGTATTGGTTGGCTTACATTAACACGTTTCTGAAGTTATCCATCAATATGTCTATACATATACATACTACAAAGTTTTAGATCAATAAATTTAAAAGTTTTCTCACAAAAAATTCACTATATTCAGGCCTTCCAACTGTATATAACCCCTTAAACTGCAGTAATGGATGCTTCCGTTTAGGGACTTTATGTTGAATCCAAAATAAGTTTCTTGAAGCACTCTGGTAATTTGAGACAGTACTTTCGAGACACCTTACGATATTTTTCTATTCAGAAATGTTTGCTCCTTTCAACTCTCATGAAGATTTTCTATATATCTTTATCTTTATATATATAAAATTTCCCTGTCACAATGTTAGTTACCGTACTCCTCCGAAACGGCTTTACCGATTTTTACCAAATTTTATATGTGTATTCATTAGGTCTCAGAATCGGCTACTAATTATTTTCCATACCCCTAAGTGATAAGAGCCATCTACCCTTAACATTGTTTCCTTAATTTACACTGACACGAGAATTTTATATATTAGATTTTACAGTCTCAGTGTAAATGTCATATGAATTATATTCTAAAGTAAATTTATTATTAATTTATTTTATAACATTGTGATATGCAAATTTTATATATTAGATTCTTATTCATTTGATAGAAAATATTGTTAGGGTGTTGGGTAATTAATTTTTTGGGTTCACTTATAAGAGCTCTAACTTCCACATAATTTCAATGGGTCTGGGAAAGGAAAGGGAACCGAAATGGGAACGGGAACTCTAAAACTTACATTATCGCCTACATGGTCTTTATTTCATACCAAATTCCTACAAAAACGGGGAAACTAGAAGTTTTCGGGCATTCTTAAACTTAGTCTTTTAAGTTTTCGTTTCTAGACAGTTTGGTGTTAACAACGCTTTAAATAAGTTAGACCAGAGCAAAGCCGGGTGGGTTGTCTAGTCATTTTATAATATAAAGTATAAAATTTGCCGTAAACATGTTTTCCGCTTTTTAAAGAATTGCAAATCGAGTTCGGCACTTGTACTGCTTTAAAGTTCTTAATGAACTCCTTAAAAGATCAGGAAATCTTAGTTTCAGAATAATTTTAAACTTTAATATGCGCGGTAATTTCTTAACTCTTGTAACATAACTCTTGTCTTCTTTCTGCATAACCGCGTTTCGACAATGTTATAATGTCATTTCGTGTCGTATCCATAGTAAATTTCTAAATTTCATAATTCTTACATCTCGAACAATATTTGAAATACATGTAAAATAATGGCTCTTTGGCTTTGATTAAGAAAATGTTGTTTCCTTTTTTTTTTTTTAATTATTTCTTATGTTTTGTTGAAATGGTAAATTATCAAGTAGTTTTTTATATTTCTCTTTTTTCTAAAAATAATTGAAGTCGCGAATGAAATTTTAATTCATGGGTCACTCCACCTAATCTTAATCGTTTTATAAATAAAGAATCAATAACTCTAATACACGAAAATGTATATCTATCATACAAAAATATCATTGTCACTTATATTTCTTAAATTTTCTAGGAAAACTTAATATAAAATATAACTATTTGGCTTAAAACAAATTAAATTTTTCTATCTATATACTTACGTACAGACAGACGGACGGACAGAGTTTCAGGACCAACTTTTTTCGTATTCTCTATCATGGTAATATCATGTTTCATTGTAGTTTCAAATAATTTAATTTGCAAAATTGCTAAAATTGCTTTATAGAAAATATAATCCCAAGTAAAAATGGTATTTTAAGAAATACTTCAAAAATAATATTTCAAGCGTTTTAATCCAAGTCTGTCTAGGTTAAAGACCATCAAAGTTTTCTGTGAGAAAAAATCCTAACTTATATTATAAATGTGAAAGTAACTCTGTCTGTCCAGCTTTCTATGTTACCGTCTCCCGCCCAAAGTACTGAACCGATTTGAATGAAATTTGGTACAGTGAAAGTCTAGAACCCGAGAAAGGCCATCGGCTATGCATTTTTATCATTTTATCCCTATATTCTCATGAGAACGGGAACGTATACAGGAACCTAGAAACTACAGCACCGATTTTAAAAATTCTTCCACCGTTAGAATGCCTAACTATCCTCGTAACATAAACTTTAACTCATCCCCATATTCCTACAGGAACGGGAGTCCTTACTATTATAATAAGTACGAAAAAAGCTCTGTCTTTCCGTCTTTCTATGTTATCATCTCCCGCCAAAACCTCTGAATCGATTTAAGTAAAATTTTATACAGAGATGATCTAGAACCTGAAGAAGGACATAAGCTACATTTCATCCGAATACTCCCACGGAAACCGGTCCTTACTAATATTATAAATGCAAAAGTAGCTCTGTTCGTCTTTCTATGTTACTTTCTCCCGCCCAAAAAACTGAACCAATTCAAATGAAATTTTGTACAGAGATAGTCTAAGATTTGAGGAAAGACACTAAATTTATATTTTATCCCAATTCCTACGGGAACGCGAACGTAAACAAGAACTTAGAAACTACTGCACCGATTTCAAAAATTCTTCCAACGTTAGAATGCTACACTATCTCCGAACGAGTAACATAAATATTTAACTCATTCCCATATTCCTATGAGAACTATCACCATATTCCCACGGGAACGGGAGTCTTAACTAATATTCCAAAAATTTCAAAATTAAATCTATCTGTTTTTTTTCTTTGTTCCATTATTCCCATGGGAACGGAAGTTCTTACGGCAAAACAATTTTATTTGGCAAAAGATGAAAAAAGTTACAACATCGTGTGAAAAATTGTACTAAAGTAAAATAATATAACAATAAAAATTAAAAATGCTGCCGAAAGTCACTATTCCTCGCAGACGAAGTCTCTCGGTCACAGCTAGTGTAGTATACTTCAAAAAATCGAAATGTGGGAACAGATTTTGTTTTTTCCTCAAAACTGTAGCAAATTTGATCCATTCGGAGGAAGAGTTGAACGCTGGGCAAACCAAAGTCCTTAGATTTAAAAGCAAAACTTTCGAAAAGCTGCCTCGGTTTTTGTAAATAAAACTTGATTCAAAAGCAAGAACACTAAATAATACAAAATGTCAAACAAACGTAATTGTCAGATCAGCAACAGGAAAAGCAACCTCATCAAATGAGGTATACTTGACTTCAAATTTAACGTGAAAAAGGTAACCCTAGAAAGGTAACCCCATTATTTAGTACGTTAAAGGTAACCATTCGTCGAATTGACGAAGCGATATTCAACTGCGCTTTTAGAGAAAAGTTTTCAGCATATTCCTATGATGTTGAATAGTTTATGTTTAGTTAATTTGTTTTTATTAAAAAAAAAATCACCTTAAAGACTCAGACATGACGGGTTACACGACAAAAGTGCGATCGGAAAGAGTCAAGAGAAAAATGAAAATATAAAATTGATGTTCGTCGAATCGATAAAGGTTACCTTTCCAGTGTTAAAGAAAGTATAGAGTCAAAACAGTAAGTGATTCAAGAGTTATTTTCAGTTAAAGACGGAACTAAAACCATTTTAAAGAGGTCTACGGAGTTACGTCATTGAATAATTACATATATGTAGAAGCTGACACTCGACCTATACAACTTTCTCAAACACGGCATAAGAAGCTTTTTACCTAACAACAGTCACCCTATTTCTTGTTATTTATGTTTTTGCCTCTGCTTTGCTAAATTCATAGACAAACCATTTTCAAATGAAAGAATTTTTGGCAGTTTAGGTTTGAAAATATGTTCCCTTAGGAGCCCCAAGGGATTTATTGTAATTGATTTATGATCAAATACATAATACTCAACTCCCGTCATCATTTTCAACCCATTTTTAATCTTAACAACCTCTTCGGTTACCAGCGAAACAATAACAAAAAATGGGCACGACTGGGTCGCACGAACTTGCGATTGTGTTCTAAATACGATATCAAAATCTTAGGGCTGAGTAAAAGGTTTTGGTGTTCGCTCTTTATAATATATTTGGTGGTACAGGGTTGCCAACTATACATTAATTAGGAAAATTTTATTAAATCACGAAAAATATTGAAAAAAATTCAAATAAATATTCCAAAGGTCTCAAGCGAAAATCTAAAAACGCCATTCTTTTGCAATTTCTAGTACATATAAATGCTAAAAATTTTATCAAAATCGTTGGACCAGTTTTAAAAATAACGGTTTTTTATTTTACATTTTTTTTTAAAAAAAGTTTTGTAAAATTCAAGTATGCAAAATTTAAGATCTTAGCTAAAGTTAATTTGACAAAAAATTTGAGAAAAATCTAAGTTATGGTTTTGAAAATATTTCAAAAAATCTAAATTTTTTTAAATTTTTTTTTAAAATTTCAAGAATTAAAATTTTTCAAATCTTGTTATGCAGTTTTCCTTAAACAACTTAAAACTTCTAAAATACAAAATTTCGTAAACATCGTGCAAGCCATTAACGAGAAAGTCGGTTTTGAAAAAAACGGTACTATGGGAGGTACCGTTTTTAAACTTTTCCAAAATTTTTTTTTTACATCATAAGAAAAACAATCTAAAATTAATTCTACACACAAAATTTTATTGAAATCGTTGGAGCCGTTTTCGAGAAAAATAGGTATTATCATATCGGTTGTATGGCAGGTACCGTTATTTCAAGACCTAGAGACTCAATTCCAAAAACCCCTCTGTAGGCTACCCCACATACCCTGACTGCAAAATTTTAAGAAAATCGGTCCAGCGGTTCAGGCTGTAGAATCATATACATCCAGACAGACAGACACACAGACACACAGACAGACAGACAGACAGACAGAATTGCAGGACCCACTTTTTTCGTGTTCTCTTTGATCGTAATGTCATGTTTAATTGTTATCTCAAAATTTTTTTCCGGCACGATTGCAAGACTTGCCTTATAGTACCTATAATCGCAAGTAAAAATATCCTTTGGGACTAAATTTGCAAAAAGTTTGGTGAACTAACTAGCTCCAATATCAATACTAGCGGCATAAAAACTCCTGGTGGCGATTTATTCCGGTGTCACTTCTATATATAATTATTCAATGGTTGCGTTAATATGCTTAGAACTTTCAACATGAACAGGAAACACGACACACCAAGCATGGGATATATATTTTTACATTAAATTCCATATTCTTTGGAGCACTTAACATAAATTAATTAAATATCTAAAAAATAATAATTATTTAAAAATTCGACTTCCACTTTAAAGGACAATTATGAGTCGTTTTTTAACTTTCGTAATATTTTTTAGATTTTCGAGACAAAACCTTAGTGATAGAAGGATCCAGCGTTCACTAATGCTTAGTTTAAGTTTTTACTCTCCATATCTCATTGTGCCTTTATCTTCGCCTTCTTCTATAAATAAAAATATAAATCTTCTATAAAAAAGTACAAAAATTAACAATCGTGTTTTTTTCTTGCTATTTTATTTCTTAATCCTATTACGTGAAAGAAGAAAACATTTTCTCGTATTTTTTAAAATACATTTTAAATTAAATTTGGCGTACATAAAAAAAAATATGACTAATTTGAAATTTACATACACGACTTAACAAATATTTTTTTTTTTCGAGAAAAATCGACTTATCATTATCTTAAACTAACCAACTATCTTAATTCAGTAAAAAATCAATAAATTATTTTAAGATAAATTAAATAAATAAATAAATACAACACTATCCCTAATGATCTTATTCGATTTTTACATATAACAAACGCTTAATTCATTTTTAGAAATATTTAAATAAAAATATTTACAATTTCCCTCCCATCTTTCTGTTTTTGCTTTGAGATATTCATTCGATGTACGCATATATGATTATTGGTTTTAACCATGAACTTAATCAAAACTAAAGCTCTGTGTTTATAGAACAATGAGCATATAGACGTAAACAATCACGTTGTTCTTGTCCATCGCGAGCTGCATCCACCAGTCTATAAAATCTGATAACTGTTGGATTGTTCGGATCAGGAGCTTGAAGCTGACTTACATCTCTGAAAAAATAAAATAAAAATATTAAATGGAAGATAAAAGGAGTTTTTAATTAACAAAAGTGTAAAAAATAAAATTAAAAAAAAAACTACATTCAAACCAAGAGCACTCCCACAACATTGTGTCTGCTAGGGCTTAATTAAAAATAAAACGGTGGATTTCTGTAGGAAATGATTCACTGATTTTCCAGATGTAATGAAACTTTTGCGAATTTAATTACTCTTGAAATGTGTGTTTCAGAAAATTCTATTGAAACCTTACAGGGTTTAAGTTTCGGTGAAATTCATATCAGTTTGATATCGAGCGGCACCTTCTAGCTGTTTTTTCTCCTTAAAACATAATTATTCAACTTCTACAAACTCCGCACTCCCACAACATTGTGTCTGCTAGGGCTTCGTTAAAAATAAAACACAGGATTTCTGATCAGAACAAATTAAAATGGATCACTGATTTTCCAGATGTAATGAGCTTTTTGCGAATTTAATTACTCTCGAAATGACTGAAAGTTGTTTAGAAAATTCTGTTGAAACCTCACAGGGTTTAAGTTTCTGTGAAATTCATATCTGTTTCATAGCTGTTTTTTCTCCTTAAAACATATTTCTTCAACTCCTACATACTCCGACCAGCGTAAGATTTATGACATACAGTCATGTTAGTCTTTGCCTCCCAACTTCAGTTTCGCTTCATGAGACAAAAGCCGCATTATGTCTATTTGTAGATAAACGCACTCTTCTTAAAGTGAATGTCATTCAAATTTAATAAACTGCTACTTCGAAGTAAAGTGTGCAAGAGAATTTCAATCTTGACTTGACATCAAAAAGTCTTTTTACGATAGTTATTATTTGACATTGAATTTTGTCATGGTCCGTTTCACACTTGATTTATTAATAAAAGCTATTTATGTCTTCTAAAAGAATCTCTTGAAATTCGTTTAACAAAAGATGTCACTTGAGTGTCAATTCATAATTCAAGCTCGCGATACGATGGAGTGACGGTAACTGATGCTCAAATTACACGGTACGCGTGTTTCAGGGGTGAACGATAAAGGCTATATCTAGAGCGTGCTGTAACAACATTTAATTATAATGGAAAATTAAATTCATACGATAAAGTGCGACGAGATAAATGTTACTACGTAGAGAAGCTCAAGAAATTTATTTGGCCAATAGATGGGAAGCTTCAACAACGAACGGTGTGAATTTATGACTATAGTTTTTGTTTTGGTAAGTCCAGAGAGCAGATGGTAAGCCAGTAGATTTCTGTGAATTGTTCCAATTGAGTCTCATGAAAGATTGAGAGAATATGAATGAATACGTTGCATAGCACAATGTTGGGCTCGTTCAACAACCTATCGGATAAGCTTTACCCATATCTTATGCATGCAACTTAAGTGTATTTAATACTGAAATAAATTCACACCAGAATAAAAAACCAACTTGATGGAAAAGAAATATAAATTTTCTATCAGTTGATCACTCAAATGGATACCGAAAATTCTTGGATACCTTCAGAAGGTTAACTTGCAGACTCACTGCTTAATGTTTAAGCCGTAAACAGCAACAAAAAGCTAAGATTATTGAATGTCTTAATTGCAAGTGTTAACAGCCTGATATTTTTGTCGAACAGGCGGTCCAGTAATGAGGACAGATAGCCTAAACGGTTTATGATCTCAAATAGTGCTGTCAAAATACTGTCTGGCTATTTGACGAAGAGATTTGGCCTTATTTTGCTTTCTTAAAATGAAAAAAGGCCAAATTGTAACGTTTGACCATATTTCACTTTGTCAAAGTGAAATAAGGCCAATAAGGCCGCGGCACCCATCTCGCGGAGAGTTTTCTCATGTCCAAATATTCGTGTAAAATATGATGTATCCGTTCAGTTCAGACCTACAGCATGAGCCAACTTACGCTCTTTCATTCTCCGATCATCCAATATCATTTCATGGATTTTATCGACGATTTCCGGAGTGGTTACTTCTTTTGGGCGACCTGAACGTTCGCCGTCACTAGTGCTTTTACAACCACAACGGAACTCTGTAAAACACTTCTTAAACATTAAAATTGATGGTGCCGAGTCCCCGTAGTATTTATCAAGCCTTTCCTTAATTTAAAGTAAATAGAGAGGTGCCATGACAGGAACAAGATTCGGAAGTTTTACGAAAATGAAAAAAGATCCTGCCAGAGTTGCAAGCCCCGAAAGCCTGTAAGGACCAGCAGGGAAACATATAGTTATAGAGTCACAGTCGCTACTGAGGATCTGGAAAGATCATTTCTGCAGACTGCTTAACGGCGATGAGGACACAAATTCCGCTGTAAGGCAGATTGCCCCATTTAGCTTGGCCGATGATCAAGAATGCCGTCCGCCCGACCTAGAGGCAGTTAAGCTTGTCATATGCAAACTTAAATCAAATAAGACTGCAGGTGCAGATGGCCTTGATGCCGAATTCTTCAAGGCAGCTGGAGACCAGCTGGAAAGGAGGATTCACCAGCTGATCTGCATGATATGGTCGGAAGAAAGCATGCCCGATGAATGGAACCTCAGTATCGTATGCCCGATCCTAAAGAAAGGAGACCCTCAAAATTGCGCCAATTATAGAGGGATAAGCCTCCTTAACGTCGATTATAAGATCTTGTCTGCTGTAATATGTGAATGTCTGAACCCCAGGTCGACAACTGGATAGGTATTTATCAATGTGATCTTAGACCGGAAAAGTCCACAATAGACCATATTTTCACATTACTCTGCGGTCTTGGAAAAAACCCGACAATATAATATCGATATCCAACATCTTTTTATCGATTTCCAGAACGCGTATGATAGTATTAACAGAGACGAGCTGTACAGAGCCATGTTTCGACATACCTGCAAAACTCGTACGACTATGCAGGATGACTTTGGAGAATTCACACTGCTCCGTCAAGGTCGGTAAAGAACTCACCAAGACCTTTGATGTCAAAAAAGGTTTTAGGCAAGGTGACAAACTGTCATGCGATTTCTTCAACATCATACTTGTACAGATTGTAAGAAACTCAAATGTCAACACTAGAGGAACAATCTTTCAAAAGTCACCGAGACCTTTGATGTCGAAAAAGGTTTTAGGCAAGGCGACAAACTGTCATGCTATCTCTTCAACATCATACTTAAAAAGATTGTAAGAAACTCAAACGTCAACACTAGAGGAACAATCTTTCAAAAGTCTGTACAATTACTCGCCTATGCAGACGATATTGACGTAATGGGAAGAAAAAAGCGTGATGTCTAGCGGCGAAAATGGGTTTGATGGTTGATGAGGGCAAAACGAAGTACATGTTGTCATCAAACAAGGACACAGAACATCGATGAATTGGACAAAACGTCACAATAGACAGACATAACTTCGAGGTAGTGCAGGACTTCGTCTACCTAGGATCCGCTGTAGACACGGACAACAACATCAGTGCGGAGATCAAACGGAGAATAACAAGGATCAGTCAGAAGCTTAGATGTGCAATCCCTCGTAAGTGACTCTACTTTAAGATCCTATTCTTCCAGTCTATTAAGTCCTGCCAAGCCACTGAATACCTCGACAAGTTCCATTGTGGACGAGGAGCTCCTTATCTCAAATACAACTTTGAGTGAAACTAATTTGATTTCGGACCCCTCGAATGTTGACATACTCATTGCTTTACCACCCGCAAGAAGTATATTTGTATCCCGCCTTTCTCATTCTACTTCGGAGCATTTGATACAAAGTTACATTGCTAAGAAGAGCTCATCAATTAATTTATCAAATCTCTCTATCCGTAAATTTGTGATGTCGCCAGAGAAAGAGTACTCTTCCTTCGAAATCAAAGTTGGGAGGAACCAAGAGCTCTTCAATTTGCTATGTGATATATCTTTTTGGCCTACGCATACTGTGGTTCACGAATTTTTTCGAAGCAAGAAGCGAAGACCCAACGACAGCTGAGAGAACCTCAATAACTGATAGTTTCAACTGCTCTCCTGCTCTTCATACCACTATTGATATGCTCTCTGTATATTACCAAAACGCTGGTGGTATGAAAACTAAGACGATGGATTTCTACGTTGCTGTATCCTGTTGCCCTTATCACATTATTGCGTTAACAGAGACATGGTTGTCTGAAGATGTACTTTCCACTGAACTATGCCGGTCTGCTGATTTTAATGTGTTCAGAAGAGATAGATCGTTTGAAGATACTGGATTAGTCAGTGGTGTTTTACTAGCATTAAGATCATATTTTATATGTAGAGAAGTTCCTCTTGAATTCAAAACTGCTGAACAATTATGTGTGGAAGTAACCTTGCCATTTGGAGCTAATAATCTTTATATTTTTGTATCATATATTGCACCTAACTCTAATATGAGTATTTATCAGATGCATATCAATAACATATTTAAAGTCTTTAATATGCTAGGGCCTAGTTCTAATATAATTATTTTAGGGGACTTTAATCTCCCATACATAAAATGGATTTATTCTGAAAAAGATAAATGTTTACTTCCTTTCAACGTCTCAAATGAATTGGAGTCGAGTTTCATTGATTATATGCTGTCTTTTAATTTAAACCAGATCAACTATGTTTTAAACTTATTAGGACGAATTCTAGACTTAGTTTTTATAAATACTGAAGTTGAAGCAAATTTAGCTAAATCAGAAACTCCAATTTTTGAAAATAGAAAGCATCATTTTGCCTTGCAATTTTATTTAAAGTTCTTAAATTTCGATAAGCTAAATTTTGATAAACGTGAGTTTTACTCTGTTCGGGATTTCAGCAAAGCCAATTATGATGAATTGAATAATTTTTTTAACGCCATCGATTGGGATGAAGCTCTTCGCTCTCGTAACTTAATGGAGTGTTACGATTCTTTCACTGCTGTAATTGAGGAAGCATATAATTTGTTTATTCCATTTAAAGAGAGAAAACATAAAAATAAGCCTGTCTGGTTTAATAATAGATTACGTAACCTTAAAAATAAACTTTCTAAGGCACATAAAAATTACAGAAAAGATCCTAGCCTGCACCTTCGATATATACGATGTAGAAAATAATATGAGACTGCAAAAAAATCTGTATATAAAAGTTATATGCGTAATATTGAGAATAATATTAAAAGTGACTCTCGAGCCTTTTGGAAATTTGTTAATTTAAAACGTAAGTCATATGGGATTCCAACTTGCATGAATTACCTTGGTCAGTCATCCAATAGTGAGGACGTTATATGTGATATGTTTGCGTCTTATTTTCAGTCCAACTTTGTTCTAGATTCCGTTCCTCATTCGCATGAAATTCGAAGTGGTGAAACACTAACTAATCTTGGAAGCTTGACTTTGTCAGTGGACCAGGTTTTGATTCAGCTTTCATCCTTGAAGTCTGATTTCAAACTAACCCCTTAAGAAGTGTTCCTTAAGTCTTGCGGCTCCACTTACTAAAATTTTCAACTTATTGCTTTCCACTGGCAACTTTTTAGATGACTGGAAATTGTCGATGATAAGTCCAATTTATAAATCAGGTTCAAAACAAGAGGTTATTAATTACAGACCCATTTCAAAACTGAAGTTGATACCGAAAGTTTTTGAAGCGATTGTGAAGAAATGTCTTTATGATGAGGTTAGTTCAAGTATATCAGTAGATCAACATGGTTTTGTTAGTGGTAGATCAACAGTGACTAATCTAGCCTTGTTTTCTAACTTCTGCATTAGAGGTATCGAACGTGGAAATCAGGTTGACGCTATCTATACAGATTTCTCAAAAGCGTTTGATAGAGTTCAACACGATATTCTGCTAAAAAAACTGAAATTGTTAGGTTTTCACTCTAGCCTACTTATATGGTTTGAAAATTACTTGACCAATCGCAAACAATATGTAAAAATTGGAACGGTTGTTTCAAAAGAAATTTTTAATCACTCAGGTGTTCCTCAAGGGAGTCATTTAGGACCTCTCCTCTTTATATTATTTATAAACGATCTACCACTAAGAATTCGATATTCTGAATGTTTGCTTTTTGCAGATGATCTTAAGCTTTTTAGGCCAATTAAGTGTGAATTGGATTGTTATCGACTTCAACGTGATATAGATGAAGTGTCAGCTTGGTGTTTTGAAAATCGATTATTTTTGAATATAGCGAAGTGTAAAAGCATTACATTTACCAGGTCGCCTAATGCTATAAATCATTCATACGTCATTTCTGACATTCAACTTGAATCAGTGGATAGACAAAAAGACCTAGGCGTTATTTTCGATTCAAAGCTATCCTTTAATTTTCATCTAGACTACGTTATTTCTAAGGCTAATAAATTAGTTGGATTCATTATGCGAAACTCAAAACAATTTCTTGATCCTTACACGATGAAATCTTTATATATATCACTTGTAAGATCACTTCTAGAGTATGCATGTTGTATATGGTGTCCATTGTATTGGGTGGGTATAAATCGTATTGAATCCGTTCAAAAAAAAGTTTCGAGGTACGCTTTGCGTAAACTAAATTGGGTTGATAATATTTTACCTAGCTACAATGTAAGATGTCTATTAATAGATTTAAAGACTCTCGACGCTAGGAGGAAGTATTATTTAGTTATGCTTGCTAGAGATGTTCTCTTTAATCGAATTGATTGTCCTAAACTTCTCTCTTTTTTTTCTTTATATGCTCCTTCAAGACAGTTGAGGACGAGGCCGATTCTGTTTTTTGTTCCCCGATCTTATACAAACTACGGTAGATCAGATCCGATTTCACGTTCTAGTCATGAATTTAATTGCGTTTATCAAAATATAGACTTATGTTTAAGCATAGATGTTTTCAAAATTATTGTTTTGAGTCTAGTATCGTAGCATGTTTGTATATATATGTACATATGTAAGATATTTCTTTTTGCTACTTATTGTTTAATATTTGCTCTTACTTTTATCAATATAGTTTATGTAAATATTGTTAAGTCTAGAAGAGTTATGAACTCGATAGATGGTAAATAAATAAATAAATAACTCTTGCCAGCCGTTGCTTCTTTGGGTTAAGAAGGCAATTGAGAAACAAAACCCTCATCAGAAAAATCAAGGTAGTCCTGTATAGGACCTTGATCATTCCAGTCCTGTTTTACGGCGTGGAAGCATAAACCTTATAGAAAGCGGATGAGGAAACCCTTGGGCGTTTCGAAAGAAAAATTCTACGAATGATCTTTGGTCCCGTATGCGAAGACAATATGTGGAGAAGAAGATACAACAACGAGCTGTATGAGCTGTACCGCGATATGGGCATAGCCAGAAGACTACGCATCGCGAGGCTACGATGGTTGGGCCATGTAGAGCGGATGGACCCAAACGCTCCGGCTCTTCGGGTTTTCGAAGCACATTACAGGGAATTCGCGGAAGGGGATGGTGCAATCAAGTGGATGAAGACCTCAATAAATTACTGGTCTATTGGAAGGAAGGTGGGTTCGAAGACGAATAACAATGTAAATAAATGATGATACTTTTAGACTAACCCGTCTAAGGTTTTCAGAAATAAGATGGAAGCATTTACCTGCTTTTGATATGAATACAACTTTGACTTCGCCACCATTTCAAGGGAATGTAATTCATTTTCCTGCACGAGGTTCAGATTATCCCTAAAGAATGGCATAATAATATCGGAAGTTCAACCAGATTTGTATTGGTTAAAGCTGATAAAGGCCCGCTATAGTTTCTCTTTTGTAATCGGACCTAGATTGTTTATTTGTGTTTCTTGATTTAGTTGGATCAGAATTACATGTTATCTGAGAGCTACCTTGAAAGTGCTGTCAACTGTTGAGTAGCAGGCTTAGCGACTCTTCGTAGCAGTTAGTCTAGGATCCATTTGGTTTCTTAAGACAGGCAAATGGTCTAAAAAAGTGTTAATGACTTGGCAGAAAATTTGAGGATTATCATACGTTGATCTCAGCTTCGCCATCCCACGTATTGTGTAGGCCTTAATCCCTCCACTATGTTTAGGCATAGGCAGGGCTTATGTGTTATGTGGTTAAAGACGAGACAGTTGAAATTTAAACGAACATTACTTAGCATTCAGGGGATTGGAATATTTGAGGTAGATAATATACGGTGGGCGGTAGATTTAGAATGACCATTTAGATGAAATCGTTACCCATCTCTTTTGAACCTGCTTTGCCCTATGCCAATTTATTACGGCTTAAAAGCTCTAAGATACTCAACCAGTCAGAGAACTAAAAGTATTCTTGTTCAATCTCAAACTGAGAGCAACCTTGGTCTTGGCTTTTTGTTAATCCATTTCCTTCATAAGTTCATTCCGATATGAGGTAGTTGAATATTTCATACAAGATTTTCACTTTGGATTTATGCCCTGAAACTAGATTCTGAAAATGCACTTCAAGCAATGAATATAACATCAAGAACCAAATACATAACAAAACAAATTAATCTTGCCTCATTTCAAATACACATAGCTCAGTGTTCAATTATGCTTTCATACTAAATAACAAATTGATTTCAACTCAATATGAATTTCTTAGAACTTCATTGGCAATACAAATAAGCTAGCAGCTATCTCCAACAGAATTGCAAAAGATTTAACTGTTTTTCTTCTATTATTTCTTAAATCAAGACAAACATTTTTAATTAAGAGCTACCTCACAGTGATAAAATTCGTTTAACATTTCCCATGCAAGTGCTTTGAACTCATTCAAAAGCACTTGAATATTAAATTTAAACTGTCTAAACCGTTTATCACCATAAATCCAAAGAAAGAAAAAAAACCTTCCATCGACTATAAAGCGAAATTTTCCGCCTGAAGTAGTTAACAGCACCATACAGAAGGTAATTTCCTTTAGAGCAAAGCTTGAATGAATAATAAAGAATTCCTTCACGTTAAAATAATTTGCCAGCGATTTTATGCTGACCTTGGTCTTCAACCACCACGATTTGCTCATCCGACCGAAGACATCAGGCGATTACTTAACCGTGTTTTATATGATAACAGCTGATGGAGGTGGGTCATTCGGATATAGTTACGTTTTGTTTTTTGTTTTTTTCTTGCATCACTTACCTACTCAATTCAGCGGACAGGAAATTACTATGGGGAGTGAATCGAACTGGATTTTTGTACATGCTGCAGACAAGTCGCTCCTTGCAATGATTATCCACAAATCCAAGTGTTCCTAGAATTTTATCAATTTTTTCCAGAATGGGAGTGTAGAATTCATCGTAGTTCTTCGGCTTGATGGGCTGAGATGTAAGAAAAGAAAGAAAAAAAGTTAAAAGTCTCAAGTATAATATAGGTGAGCTTTTTAGGGTTCTACTTACAGGTCCACCTTGGACGAAGGGTTGCTTTTCGAGAATCTGTTGTTGTTGTGAAATTAACCGTTTTTCAGCTTCGATTCGCAGTGCTTCCTTCATTTGCGCTGACATTTCAGGCTGGAATGAAATAAATCGTAATTGAGTTTTTGTTTTGTGTTTTCTTTTCTTTTGAATTGAATCATTTTGTTGTTTAAAATGTTATTGGTAATTAATGTCTGTAAGTAAAACTATGTGGTCACCTAACAATCTTTTTAGGGATATTGGAATGGTTCGTAAGAATCTAAGCCCACATTCTCTCTCTACCTCAGCCAACTCACACAATCTATCTTTTTGCAAGACTGTTAATATTTGATACTAGAGCTTTCGACTTAAGTTGTGTACCTAATTAGCTAGATGTGTAAACGTGTAACTTCGCACGTGTACACTTGGCGCCTGTGGCGTTATGGTTAGCATGTCTACATTTCACGTGGGTGGTTCAAATACGGAAAAATCAAAGAACAAAGCACGGGTATCGTGAAATTTTCGGGATGGCTCTGATTGATGTCAACTTGGCAGCGCCCAGATGTTGCACATTATGGTGTACATCAATTGTGCTTACTATAGCCCCACGCGGTAACCACTGGGAACTGAGATGCTCCACCCGGACATGACGACCTACTAAACTAGTAAATGCAAATGTTAACAAAAAGCCGAAGAAGAAATTTATATCTACACTTTAATGCTCTGCAAGTTATGACTGACTGCCCGAACCTCAGTGGTCTACCAGAGCTTTTTGGGAATGTCTAAGCGAATAAATTCAACGGTGTACTTAAGCAGTCAAAAAACCAGAAACGCCAGAATGAGGTACTCTGTATTTAGTTTAAAGGTCTTTCAGGATACTGTAGAAAAGATGGTGGTGGACGAACCCAGCAGCAGAATATTGCTTCTGGATTATCCGGCCCTATAACCCTTTGAGTCGTGCTATTTTTGCTGCATATTTTGACCTGAAATTTAATACTCGGTGGTTTTTATAATTATTATTATTTTTATAATTTTCAAATCCAAGATGGCGGATCCAATATGGCGGTCCAATTTTTTTGAACTTCAATCAAGTTCCACTAAAATTGGTATACAGAGGTTTTTGGGTCGCTGATCACGAATCTGAGGTTGATTTTTTATAATTTTCAAATCCAAGATGGCGGACCAAATTTGTGAACCTCAATCAAATTCCCCTGATCCCGAAATCCTATAATGTACTTACGTTGAATTTTCCAAAACTTATAGTGGTTTTGTAATCAACGGCCCCGAAAAACCCCGAATACAAATATCTAGACCAAAATATGCAGTAGAATAAAGTTTGATTGGTTTGTCGAAATGATTAGTTCGATTTCACACATTTTTCCGCCATCTTGGATCCGCCATTTTGAATTTTGCAAAAAATGTAACCTCAGATTCATGTTTAGCAATCCCAAAACCCCCGAGTTCAAAAATTCAGACCAAAATATGCGGTAGAACATTTTTCACAGCGGTTTATATAGGTGATACTCTGAGAGTACCACTGTGACTCAAAGGGTTAAGTCCAAGGGGATCCCAAAAGGACCTGGCCCTCCAGGTTGGTAGTTAGGCGTGTGCCTAATTGCCGAACCAAGCAAATACAACACGGTTCCAAAACAATCAATTGCGTCGGAAAAAACTGTCAGCTCTTCGATAATAATTTCATGTCATGAAAGGAACTTTCTCCATTAGCCGTGCGAAATCGGAAAAAAGTTGTAGGTCTCTTCCATTCCCTCACAACTTATAATCGAGAGAAATGCGCTATACTCCAGAAAACGCCATTCTACTGCACTGTTCAACTCTTTTGAGTGGCAATCAGCCCAATCGAGGTAGCCATCGAAACGGAGATTTCTCTGCAACCCATCCTTTTCGAAGATTCAATTTTGTTTCGAAATAGTTGCCATCGTTAGAAATTTTTTACAACTGCGACACGCATTGCATTCCCAAAACTAAAACTTTCCGCAGCAAAAACTTATCGGAGGAGGTCGGATCGGCTGATCGGAGAACTATCACGGCAATTGGAGAGAGTCCCGCTCCATCGGTTATCTCGATGGGGCCGAATATCTAACCGTTAGAGTGCTGGATTTCCTGAAATGTGTGTTTTCTAATCGATTTGCCTTGGTTTTTTTTTGTGATATTTGAATAAAAAAAAATGGAAGCCATGTCTGGGAATCGAACTTGAGACGCTGGACTCTGACGATTTTACATACGGTGAGCCAAAAAATGGTGTCGGTCGCGAGTTCAATGTATTACCCCATCGCAAAAGTGCTTTGACGCGCCCATAGAAGTTTTCACTTCAAAAATTGTTTTCGTTCATTTGCACGTGTGATACTAAAAAGACGTGTCTTTCTAAAATCATGTGTAATACAGGATAGGCCATCCAGTAGTATCTTTTAAGCTCATAAATTATTTTCACACTGACAGCTGTTTTCCGTTCAAGATCATGACAGGAATCTTCACAAGAACGAAATGTCGCCTTACACCAAAAAAAACTTGGGGAAATATTGAAAACTTATTTACAAATTACTCCCGGCTGCTGTACTCTCCAACACGACATGGAGAATAGCTTCAAATGGTTGTCAGTTGTCACCTCAAAACGAAAAATTAAGTCTCTTTAAATAAGTAGAGACCAAACGTTTTATTACTTTGTCAGTTGATTACCAAGATTCGTTGCTGTTACTGTTGTTGTCAATACAAAAAACACGCAATATCGCCCCACACAGATGTTTTCGCATCAGTTAACTTAAAGCAAGTCGTAAAACAAAGTGAGGTTCAGTCTCGCTTATACGATGATGATTATTATGGTCTGGTTTCAAGCCTATGCCATCCCGGAGATAGCATTTGTGTTTTTTTTTTGTTTTTTGTTTCCAACTTTACCACTTCACATGCGAGAAATTGCACGCGTTTAACTGACACACTTTCGCTAGATTTGTAGTTTGGTTGGGTGATCTGTCGGAGAGAGGTTTTTGTTTTGTTTGATATCGAGAAGACGCAGACGGCCGGCGGTTCGTCGGTACGAGAGCGAGACTGCAACAAGGTACAAACTACGAACTAATGATGTAAATGCTGTTCAAAATGAACAAAACACGTACAAAACACAGTACTTAAGGCAATGCTGGGTCTTTTCATCATGTAAGCATCTACTTAGGTACATTGACTTCTGTAATAAATTGTTTTGGTTTTTTCTTTTAGCTAAGAAAAACCTTTTCAAGGTCCTAGTTCACATTCGCAGTGTTAGTTTAATGAGTGATAAACTTGATCGTGGTAGTTGCACGATGCTGCGAAGGTTAATGGAAATAAATTATCCCGATAGGTGTCTAGTGTCTTACTAGCTTGTGGCTGACGTTGGTTGTATATTGTCAGCATCATGTATGTTAATTGTTTTGTATTATGAGACTTGTTTGGGGAATAATTCAGACGACCGGTGACGATGAATCACGATAAAATTTTCACTGTTGTTGATTTACTACAAATTAGAGAAGTTGTTTTGTATTTTTCATACTTTATGCTAAGCGAGTTAGTAAAAGGACTGTTTCACTACTACATAAAAAAAGAATAATAACTGGCTGCGGGTAGGTAGTTTCCCGGTATATGCGTTTTTGTGTTCAGCAAACTATTGTCCCTATTCCACTTTACAGAAATGTTCTTGGTTTAATTGTAGGAACTGCTTGGGTTCTTTCTGAGTATAAAGAGCAAATGGAGAGTGTGCTAAAGCCATTGCTTTGAAAGCAATGCGTTTTATAAATTAATTTTCAGAAAAATAAAAATTAAATCTTTGCACTACTTTAGTTTCACAAAAATTTTGCTGTCTGAGCTTCCCTTTTCCTCATAGTATAATCGGGCTTATTTCCTTAGCCCGATAGCAAAAAATATTCTACCAAACTATTTTTTGGAAATGTTGTCGAAAATGGCAAAAGCTGGTGTAGCTACAAACTCTTAATATGCTAATAATAATTGAAAAAAAATCATGTTTCTTGAAAAAAATTTAGTTCACAAAAAAGTGCAATTTTCAAACTCACCGAACACACCCAATGCACCAAATGACGTTTCTCATTCAAATTCCTCGCGAAATAAGTAAGACTTATTATAAACTTATTTTCGTATTTATTTCGGCTATTGGCTCATCTCAAAAAATCATAGTTTACAGACCAAATATTAATATTTACCAAAGATTACGGCAGCTCGCGTGTCGTCACCGTGTCAATTTACATTCCCGCAGCAGCATAATCAAGTTGTGGTTTGTGAAATAAATAAATAAATAGGGTGGCACAACAAAGCGAGAAGTCCCAGATCCCAGTCCCAGGGCCTAGCGCATTTCTCACAACTACGCATTGTGAGGGAATGGAGGGCACTTATACAATTTTCTGCCGGTTCCAAACAGCTAATTGAGAAAGTGCTGTACATGGCAATGAATTTATTATCGGATGTCTTGCCAATTCCTCGCAAAAGGCGATTCACATTTTTGTTTCTGTAGGGATTCGAACCCCGAGCCTATGGGTTAACAGACCTACACATGTTGATCACCCCACGGGTGGCTACAAATACACAATAGCTCTGCGACAAAATGCAACCGACTTGCCACCTTTCCACTTAACTTGCTATCGAGTTCGATGTTATTTTTCTTTGTACTTCAAATATTTGATAGAAGCTAAGAATCTTGGAACTAGCTTGTCTAATTTTAGTATGTTGGTTAGTTCGGGAATTCGTCGTTTGGCCTATATGGCTATATAAAGTCTTTAGTTCCATTATTGAAGTTAGTAATGGATTCTACAATTTGCAATGAAAACACAGAAGTTCACTTTGGTACTTTTGATAGTAGCAACTTTTCTCGGAGTTGTTCTGAGTTGCCTTGATGAAAAATGGGTGTCATACAAAGCAGGAGATATCAAATAATTTCCTTATTTGAAAATTTGAACTAGCTTTGGTTTTCAAACCGAGTTCAACAAGAGCCAATCAGGAGCAGAGGACATCCATCTTATGGGATACTTTTGCTTTGCAAAACTGTGAAAAGCATAGAAAAAAAATAATTTAGAGTTCGATAACGGAACTTACTACACAGACCCAAGGAATAAACCAGCTCACTGGCTTGGAGCCTGAAGAGATTCCCAGTTCACACAGTAATCGTGGTTTTGAAAAATTAAATAATTTTTTTTGAAATATAAATGAACGTATTATTTACTTCCTTTTTTCTGCCGGGGTTGGTTTGAAATCTTTAAAGATAAAATAATAAACCAGGAGGCTTTCCGACTGAGGCATCGTTTAGTGCTAACCGAAGGACAGAATTCTGTTATAGACTGCATCCAATTTATATAAAATGTTGGAGAAAAATCTTGGCTTGCTGTATAAGAATTGAAGACACGTGGATACTGGATATCTTCTACATTTCTTGAATGGGTTCGAAACGATATTGCAGTTGAACTCGACGATCGTACATTTTGGCGACAAGTGTTGAAGGAGATAAGGTCAGTGTTGCTGGTAAGAAGCCGGTGAGTGAAAATGATGTCAAATACATTCATTCGGTCTTCTGGGGGATGGAGATCAATAATTGACAGACGTTCGTAGGTAAGGAAGTTTCTAATATCTAAGGTAACAAAGATCCCAAACCGAAAAATGGATGGCAGAAAACGTCATTGAAAACTTTCTGTTCTTGAGGAGTGAACTCGATCGAAAGCTCGATGTGGTACCCAGACTTGTGAAGCATACTCAAGGAGAGGACGAGCATCATCATCATTTTCATTTCCGGCGTTACGAGTAGTGATCTTAAAGCGATCACAACTCTCCCACTTTTCTGCTTCACACTAGTGATCCGCTTGTGGGGTACGCCCGCCGCGTTGACCTCAGAAAGCGTCGGCAAGTCTCCCGGTTTTGGATTGTTCCATGTCTGAGGCCAATCAAATGCTGCTGTTTTTGCATTTGCTTGTACCAGGAGTGTTTTGGCCTGCCTTTTCTTTTTCGTCGCGAATTTGTTGAAACGTTGTATGATATTGCCTTTTGGACGGGGTTCTGCGGATCTCTCCTTTGAACATGACAATACCAACTGAGCCGGTCGTGCTGAATTTTGTCCAAGATGACACTTTTGACATGAAGGCTTCCAAGGAGAGGACGAGCATAGGCGATATAAAGAGATGTAGAAACAAGAGGGTGGCGGAACTCTTTCGATCACTTCTTGATAAAACCAAGGGCGTAGTTAGCTCTTGATATAACTTCATTAAGGGGGGGGGGGGGGGGGGGGGGGGGGGGCAACGTATTTAAATTATTTTTTTGCTGCTTTTTTTATTTTTTGTTTAAATTAGTTCCTAATATTTTAAGAACATTGTGTCAAAATTTAAAGTAGAATGGACCAAAATTGACAAAGTTACGAATAATTTTATTCCTGTCAGTATAGTGTTTTCTTTGTGTTTTTCTTAGTGTTCAAAACTTTAAAGCGTTTTTCCCACAACTCACTTTTTAGAAGTCGGTGCCTCTCATAACTTCGAAAATACTGCACCGGTTCTTTTGAAATTTTGAACACTATTTCTGTAAATAATTTACAACGTAGTGACAATGAGTTTTTTCAAATTTGTTGATAATTGTTATTTTACAATAACAAATTAGCCGATTTTTTTCTCGAAAAATTGCGTTTTCCCTTCAAAGTGTTCCAAAAAATTGAAAAGTTAAAATTTCAAAAAACGCCTTCGACATTACCTGGTGAAAACAATTATCTAACGAATGAATTAAAATTTTTTGATTTCCGATGATCCAGCACCAAGTTATGAAGGGCACCGCAACTCGCCTTTTTTTAGAGGCACGTCCGAATAATTGCTGCCACTGCCGTATTTTTAAATATTTCTTTGTGAAAATTTTACACAGCATTCTTGAAATGTCATTTTTCAATCTGTAATTGGTTTTTATAAAGAAATTTGAACTGGTTTCTCAAAAAAAATTCGCAAAAGCATACCTTTTCTTAACGGGCACCTACATTTTTATGCCGGTTGCGTACAAATTTTTCGGAGGTCTCTTCATGGCAATTAAAATGGCTTTCGGAGTTCTTGCCATTTCCTCGCGACAGCCTCTTACCGTCAAAAAAGGCACGTTTAAGAACTCCGATACCCGTATCTTATATATACCTTTTTGAACGGTTCAGACATCAATATTAAAATTCGATTTTTCAAACCATAAAACATTAAAAATATTTTTGCTAACCGATTATTATTTATTTATTTCGATTTCCCATTCGTTTTAAACACTAACTGCCGTATTAATAAACGCGGAATAGCTGGGCTGTCTTATTCCATGGATTAAGTGGAAAATGCTATGGCATAAGATAATACAGTTCATGGAATAAGACTTAGCCCAGCTATTCCGCGTTTATTAACACGGCGGTAAAACAAAAAACCAACATGAAAAAAAAAAATTAAAATAAAATGTCTATCTGCTGATCAGTGGAGTAGAAAGGTATACCAAAAATACTCGGATACCATTAGATAGTTTTTTAGTAGAAATGGATTTTTCACTCTGCTAAACGTTTAACCCGTAAAAAAAAAACAAAAAGCTATCCGGATTATTATACGCCCCCAAACAGTTTCATAATTCTGAGTTTCAAAACTCACAGACATACTATCCATCAACCACGGGCACCATACACAGTAGACGAAGCCCCTTAATTCAATTTCACTCCTTTTTTTTCACTTTAATTGAATTTATAGTTTCTGAATATCTGAATTATTTCTAAAGTCTACTTCTCTTGCATAAGCAGAGTAGATGCCATATTGATCTTCAGGTTTAATTATGAAATTGTTTTCCTTGTCTATGTCAATACTGAACGTATGAATTATGTTTTCGAGTAAATACGTTTCGAACCACGAAACTCTGGGTTAACAGGCAGACATGCTAACCACCACACCACGGGTACCACGTTACGTTTTCCTACGACAGATAAATCAAATAATTATTTAACGGAACAGGCTCACTCACATATGTAGATGTCTTAAAATTGGTATCAAACGCACATTTTCAAAGCATTTTGAAGCAAATACGATGAAGCATTTTGAAGCAATGCGATGAGCTGAATGAACTAACATCAAAACTTTGTGTATACATTGCTTTGAACATTGAAATCGTTCACAGTTTTTACTATCCATCCTTCCCACACCACACATTTTACAAAATATGGACTTTAACATATCGACGTCATTTTCACACCCAAAGGTTGTGACTCAACTAAGAATATCAAGCTGTAAGCACTGAACTTAAAATGGCAACAAGGTGTCAGAAGTCAAGTGGTTTTTGCTATCCAAAGGTTACCAAATAGCAAACGTCGTTCTATTCCTATGGCTTTCTATCTGATGCTGAACTATCATAAAATTTCCCTCTGCAAGTGCTCTTCAGGTATGCACATCATGAGCAGAAGAATAAATATTGACACTTTTCCATCATCGTACAATGAAAGCAAATTCAGTAAAAACGTCATGTTAACATGCGAGCAAAGCGAAAATTCCATCAGGTACAAGAGTTAGAAACAGGCTTTCTAAATCATTTAGGTTAAAATTTCCAACGGAAAGTGTTTGTTCGGCTCTCGATAGGTGCCATCGTGTTAATTCTTATATTGTTTGTATTTGAATTGACAAACAGTCAAATTGCTTTTGGACCTGTCATAAAATGATATTCTTACTTACCGTAATCTGCTTGTTCCGGTTTGGGTCATACTGTGCGGCTATTTGTGCTGCTGTTTGTGATGGAGATGGTGGCTGGGCAACATTTGAACTTCGTTGCGGAACGTACACTGGGCCTTGTACTCGAACTTTACCCTGGACGAAGCTAAAAATCAAATTTCAATTTAGAATAGAAATTGTATATCATGTGTATCTCTGAGGAAGGAGAGTAGATAGAAAGTACCTCTGTGTGTCTGTAATGAAAGGATTTGTATTAAAGTTTTGACTAGTGGTTTGGTGTTGTGGGCGAGGTTGTTGTTGTTGTTGTTGTTGTAGCGGGTCACTTGTTGTACCCAAGCCCCATGCGTGTAATTCATGTGCGTCTTCGGGTTTTGGTTTAAAGTAATTGCCATCAACTTGAGCACTACGATTTATATCGCTGATGTATCTGAAAAATGTGTGTATGTAAATGTTGTTTCAAAAGAGTGAAAGTATGCGAACAAGGTTTTAATCAATTTGTGTGAATAAAGAAGACCAAGGTTAGATTTGAATTTTCTACTTTTGTCGAATATTGAACTTACTCAGAACCTAGTCCGGGTCCAGAACTGACCCAATCATTGCTTCCGTAGTCTTCGTGATTCGTTCCGCCATGGTTGCCATGTCCACCATGCAAAAAGACAGATGGATGGACTTTTGGTGGATCGGTGTATATGACTTCCGGTGCACTGCCGTGTCCGTGTAGTGGTCCGCCGTGACCTACATGCGGTAGGTGAGGTGGTCCTTCAGTATGATGATGAAGGAACGGAGGAACAATCTGAAAATCAACGAAAGATTTTGGTTAGGCTGTTGCTATTTGTTGTAAAAAAAATCGCTGACTATAGTAAAATAAATAAATAGGCCCTAGCGCATTTCTCACAACCCTGACTTGTCAGGCTCCGAGCGGCTAATCGAGAAAGTCCTTTCATGGCAATGAGCTTACTAACGGAGGACCTGCCAGTTAATCGTGAAAAGCGGTACCGGTTGGGATTCGAACCACGAACCTCTGGATTAACAGGCAAACATGCTAGCCTTCACGCCACGGGTACCATTAGACTACAGTAATACTCGAAATATTTTGTTTATTGATTCTTTTATTCCAATTAAAATTCACAGGATAATGGAATCCCTGGCGTAGCGAGAAAAACAATTTCCACCATTCACAGAGAGACTTTTACTTTATCCATGTTGTTAAAAAACTACCGTCTAGTTTCTAGAAGTTTTATTGGAAAAGTTCAGAACAATTAACAAACTTGTGAGGTTATCTTCCGAGCTGAAAGACGTACTATAAACAATCGACCGAAATAAATTCTCTCTGGTTTCCCTATTCGAACTGAATTTTCAGGGTAGACAGTCATGGTTTAATTACAAACCAATTTAATCCTTTCAATGATAACCAACAAACTGATTTCCATAGAAAATTACGAGAACACCATCATAAAATATAAACAAAATACTGGTATAATTGAATCGAATGGCAATTTGTTTTGCATTTTATTCCAGGAAATGGGGGTTCCAACAAAAAGTGATGAAAACATCAAAATGCCGTATGCTGATGTCAGTGAAGTCTAGTTGATTTTTAAGAAAAAGATTAAACTGTGTTTTCAATTCAAATTGGTTGAAGCTTTTGATAGGATAAAGCCGATATTTTTTGTATTCGTGGCTGAATGTAGAGCCCATCCGGAGCTGACTCGCCCATGTGCAGTTTCATGTATCAGTTTACTGCAATTTATTGCAAACTGACTGATGAGTGAAAATACTTGAATAAATCAATCTCAAAATCTGAAAATACCTGATCGAAATATTTAAATTTTATTTATTTCTGTCTCAACAGTTCACAAGAAATTTTAAAATATCAAATCTCCGTGGTATCTCGTCTGTGGCTTTGGGTGAGGTTTCACTTTGTTTTCAACCGAATTCGAGGAAACCAAATTTAGAACAGTTGAAACAACAAAATAATATCTAATGTGATTATGCAGGGTAGTAGAACTCGGGCCAACTGGCTCAGGCACGAGGGCGTACCAATTCACTAGAAATTATCCCAGGCAAACATATTTTCGGTTTTCACAACAAACAATCGCATATGGTTTCAAATTCAGCTACGTTTTTCAGAATTTATCTATTTTTGATTTTTATTAGAAAAAATTAATAATATCCACTTTTACCTGCTCCCCCATAGCAGTACGTAAACCAAATGATCTTTCATTATACAAGCCGTTCATCAAGCTTAACTTTGATTTGTTTCGATGGTTATCGTCAACGCCTTCATAAGGCTGTTGTATGGTGTCTTAAACTTAAAATATCAGGTGCTTTAGACACAGTATCTTTGGACCAACGTTGCGTTGTCACAGATTGAAAAAATTTCCGAAGAAAATTTTTTACAAAAAGTGAAGTAGATTCCATTTTTATGCAGTAAATTTTTTTTTAACGAAAATCATTTATAAATACACAAATAAATACATCGATCTCTTTTCAAATCATAAAAAAAAATTATTTATGAGTTGATAAATAAAAAGAACATCAAATTCTCTCCAAATAATCTGACACCGGCCGATAGCTAAGTATTACTGTAATACGGGTGCAATTGAAAAATTTTTGCATTCAGTGCGTGGATTGAAAATGTATTTGAATATTGCAATTGATGGAGCATAGTCTTTGTTCGTAGAACCAAAATCTCAGGACATTTTTTAAAAGGCAGTAGAATCGTTTTTAGAAAAAAGTGCAGTAGATCTACATCAACTGCAGTAAAATCACAACCCTGCTCTGGACACAAGACACAAGGAAAAAAACCACTAGCACGGTTTTCAGCCACACAGTTTTTCATTGGCATGACTAGCATGAACTTGCGACTGATGATACGAAATAAATAAATAAATAGAAGAGCCTCCGGAGCCTAGCGCATTGCTCTCGGCCATGTCTTGTGAGGCAATGGAGGGAACCTACAATTGTCTCCTGATACCGAACGTGAAAGCGCTTTTCTTGGCAAAAAATTTACTAAGCCTTGTGCCCCACTGAAGGTTACCTACTACAAGTTAAGTTAAGTTCTAAGCTCACTGAAGACAAAGAAGAATAGAACAATCTTGAATTGGAATGCTTCGTTACGAAAGCTTTAAATCTTCTTCTTTTTCTTTTTCTAGTGTTACGAGCATCGTAATCTCCGCGAAGGTATCTTATCTCATTAGCTTAGTGCTTCACACTAGACATCCGCTCGTGGAATTTGCTGCGTTGGCCTCACATTGCATTGCATTTTGAAAATGACACTGCCTGCTTGACCAGCTGTCAATGTAAACTGTTACTAGAAACTAATAATGATAAGGGAAAATTTCGAAACCTATACTTCGCTCTTCTATCTCTGGAAAAAGGTTTGTAGCACCAGAACATCTGTTGCGGCAATTCTCAAGTATCTCAGCTGATGCTATCCATGGCGCAATGGTAAGCATGTCTGCCTATTGCACGGGAGGTTCGTCGTTCGAATACCAACAGAATTCAATAACGTTTTTCCACGAGTATTATCTTTCGATAGGATTAGCCATTCTTTTGCGATTCTTTCTCGAATAGCCGTTCGAAACCGGCAGAAAATTGTAGGTCCCCTCCATTTCCTCACAAGGCATGGTTGTAAGAAATTAGCTATGCCGTAGGGCTTCTCGACTGTTGTGCCACTTTCGGTATGTACATAATGTCTAATGTGAAAAAGGGAAATCTTTCTGTTTACACTACTACTAAACGTACGCACACTTGAACGACAGTGTCTGATATTTGATTTTATGACTTCATGATTTTAGTCTGTTCTATTGGCATTCCTTGCCAATAACAAAATGTGTTTTCGAAAACTTACTTTAATTCCAATGATCATCATTACCATAGGTAGCATAATATGTCCGATGTGCATGCTTTCTAGCTGTTGTTGTTCCGTGGTATTAGTGAAGCTCTTCACTAATGCCGATTTCAAATTCTCGTTAATGTTAAAATTTTCTGACATTGTAACAACATCAAAAAGGAAGATACTTAACCTGCTTCTTTCCACTGAACAGTTATTTTGTTTTATATCCACTTCCGTACACTTCATTTTAAATCAACCATTCATCCTCGACTGACTAGGGTGAAGCCTTCCGTAGCCAACTATGCTCTCATCTTGCAATGAGTGGCAAACGAAAACAATAAGAGGTCGGAATTATATTCCAAACATGTTTCGTCACTCACTCAATTCTGAGTTAAGATAAACGTAATGTTTTTTAATTGGTCCATGAGAAGTGATTGCACGGAAAACCAACGTGACGACGACGGACGGTCAAACAAAGACAAGTAGCCTCAACATTTCCATTTCAATGTAAAAGGCGACATAATATTTCTGGAGTTTAAATCAGAACAACACTACAAACTGTCAAGATATTTTTCGAAATTTAGATTGATGGCTTCCACTAAAGTTGAGTGTAATTAAACCGGACAACAAAGAAAATGAAACGCTAAATAAATAAAGTGACAAGCACCAATACAAAGTGATAGGAACATTCTTAGATTTTGTTTTCTTTTTTCTGTGGATGAATCGACTAATTAATATTTACGAACCACAATAGTGACATTTAGCTACATGCTATTAGAGTGTGTTTGTGAACTTTGGTACTTGTTCTAAATTATTAATGAAACACCTTTAAAATAGAAAACAATTTGAAGTGAAGTGCTATTAGAAAAAAGGGCACAACGAACTTGTGATTGGGTTTTAAGTACAATAAAAAATTTTCAAAGTGTAATACAAGGTTTTGTGTAGTTCTTAAGATATTTTTTTTAAGCTTTAAAATGTACATATACTAGTGACCCGCCCGGCTTCGCATGGGTACAATGCTGATACTAAATACACTACAAAAAAACTGTGAACATTTAAATTTGGAGTAAAACAATTCCCCTTCCTATATGTACCATGAAGATTTCCTGCTATCTTTGGAATATTCATACATAATATTTTTACTTATTTACTTTTTACATTTTTACCTCGCAATTTTTAAGTCTGTAATATCTTCGAAAATATTCATTTAGATCACATGCTGTAAGGAGAAATTTTGATCTACATGAAATGTACAACCTATCTAATGTGTTTTATTGGATAATAAATGAGATACTGTATCGTTTAAAATAGCTTGGAAAATGACCCATATTTTTTTTTTTTTTGTAGTATGTAAAAGATAAAAATGGTTACTGTGGGTTGTCCCTAGGAGATAAACATATGCTGTCGCGGACTTTTTTTATACATTTTTCTAAGATGTACAATCCATAGTACATAAATTTAATCTATCTCGTAAAGTTTAGCCAGCGTTTGCAATGTAAGCGCAGAAAAATATGTTTGTTACGACATCACATTACAAATCTTTAAATTTCTCGCCTTTTTTCTATTATAATATCTAATATGCATGTATCATACATATAAACCTTCCGCTTGAATCACTCTATTCATTAAAAAAAACGGCATCAGAATCCGTTCCGTAGTTTTAAAAATCAAAGAATACATAGGGACAGAGAAATCGAATTTGTTTTATACTATGTAGTGATAGTGATAGTGATATTTACAAGAATGAGTAAATACTACGTTCTGCATTATACATTTGGTGGAGTAAATGTAAAATTCGGAGTGAGTTTGGAACAAAAAGAAGAGGGCTGGCCATCTAATGGCTATTTTCACATTGTAGGTCATTTTTACTTTCACAGCTGCTTCCCGTTGTGAACTTATGACGGAAAGTCAGTATCGTAGCTCCGCGAAACGAAATAAGTTGGTCTGCTTTTGAACAAATTTGGGAGATGTTGAGAACTTATTTCCAAAGTTAGTGCTATGTGCCCAAAAGGTGAGTTATTTTGCAAGAAGCTTTAGCTTCTTACATCCCAGCGCACGGATGTAATAAGAAAGTAAGTTTGTGCAGAAAGTTATAATAGTGGACGAATCCGAAAGTAGGAGAGTGTGAAACTCTTTCCACGAGCACCTTTCTTCGTTTCGGTTATCGGTGATCGATAACCGAATAAGAATGATGTCGTTTGATTGATGTCGATTGATTTATGTTGTTAACGTAGAAGACCTTTGGTTCATCCAAGAAGGCGAGTTATGCCAGACAGCCTATACAACAATCACTCCGAATTGCCAAAACGTGTTCTTAGTCAAATAGGTGGTGTCAATTGGCCGCCCCCGTATTTTTTCGGAAACAATTCAATCAAGTATCAATTTTCGCCAGCAATTAGCAAATCAAGAGAATTGCACTGACATGAAAAGCACCATCGCACTCAAGCGTTCGAATTTGGCACAAATTTGTAGATGCTTGAAATGCGATAGGCCTTGAGACTGTCTGAGTTTCAAATGTCTGGTGTTAAGGTATCCAACATTTTTAATGTTGAAAAAGTAGAGTAGCTACATCTCAAAAAAAAATCGGAGCGCCTGAGTAGATTTTTTTTTTTTTTTTTTTTTTTTTTTTTTTTTTTTTTTTTTTTTTTTTTTTTTTTTTTTTTTTTTCAAAAGCGAAGCAAATTTGATCTAGTCGGAGAAAAGTTTGAGCGCTAGTAGGTAATTATAATCGCAACAACCATTTGAAATTTGTATCAGTATGTAGCTCTAAAAAAAAAAAAAAAAACATTGATAACAAATTTCAAGTCTCTCAAAATTAGAACCAAAGTGAAAAAAGTATCAGTCGCGTTCCAGCTTCTAAAAAAACCTTAGTGGCTGTTCGATCCTGATCTTCGATCCTAATCGTAAAAAAGACGCACTGCCCTACCTCATTACAACTCTCAACCGGAACGCGAACTTTGACAAGATTGGTGAACTGGCGCAGGGTTCCAACATAACGAAAAGAAATAATTTCATGTACAAATACAAATGTCACATATCTTTCCATTGATTTTGTTCTCTCGATCAAAAGCTGCCATTGGAGTTGGACGCAATAAATTTCCTTTTGAATAAATTAAAGTTGTATGTTTTTTAATATTTGCGGAAGTAAATTACTTTTCTTTTAAATAAAAAATCTTTTGTATGACTTAAGTGTATGATAAACCACGAACAAACACACTACACGACCACATGTCCATAATTTTCTTTACTTTTTTTCCAAAAAAAATATTCGCATAGACTTTAAAAAAGTATAATTCTAATGATGTAGAAGTATACTCCTCGAACCTTAGTATCACTATTCTCCGATGATATCATCGCTATACTTTTTCAAATCATAAAAAAGAAAGATTGAATGTTGTTCTGTGATAGCCTCAGCAGATTGACATACCCAACCTTAGTTTTTTCTTATTACATGTTTTGTTAGTCGAATGTGCTTATATAACTTGGGTAGAGAGAGAGAGTTGGACTATCTACGTTGAAATATTTGAAACCATTAAACAAAACTATCCATCAGTTTCTTGACACGTTCGTAAAGATTGATTGGGACAAAGAACAATTGATATCCTCCCAATGTGAAATATTTGAGTTGGACGTTGAGAATATAAAATACGTCATGAATACAAATCGGCTTATATATATGTATGTATGTATTCAATTAAAAAAAAGAAGGAAAAGCAACACAAACAAAGGTTCCTAGGATAACTTGTCACCCAAACCATTTGCGTTTGTTTCCTTTTACTTCGACTGCATTCGAACTGTTATAAGCCCCCCTTGACTACTTCATTTCCACAAATCTGATTTAAAACCATTCATCAGTTTTCCGACCTTGCACCACATTTCCCAGACAATAAATCTAATAACACTTCACCGGGCACCATCCATTCAGAGCTCATGACCACTTTCACTCTACAAAAGCGTAAACTATCAAAACAAATAAGAGAAAACAAAGAAAAACAAAAAGGCAGCACAAAGCACAAACTATTTCTGAATGGAAATATTTGTACTTCGATGTGTTAAACAAAACATAAAGCTTGTCACCCACAGTCATTATTCCAAACCAAAGAGTCACTTTTCAAGAATTTCAAACATTGACCTCATTCCAAGGCCCAGTGCTAATTCTGCTTTCCTATCTTTGTATGACATTCAACCATTCCCGTAATGTGTGAAACTTATCACGTGCATGTAAAGATTTTAAATAGAACCGGTTCCGTACATACACAAGGTGCCATACAGCAGCAGCAGTATTTCCTTAAACTTTCATTTTCAATTTCAACAACAGTTTGCCAGAAATAAACTTACCGTATGGTGATGGTTGATGAGATGATGATGATGGTGGTACTTGGTCGAATGGTATTCCTGTTGGTAGTACGAGCACAGTTTGAAGAGATGCGATAATGCCGGGAAGAGGAATAACAGAAACTTGAGGAGAAGCTTCTTCGCCGTGCCCACACCCACTATTAGGGGCAATAGCCAAAATATTTTGATCTTAATGATTTTCAAAATGAGGATTAGTGCGAGGAATGACAGCATCAGCTTGCTTTTGAAGAATTTCTCTGAAAGTTGAGATGAATTATGCATTAATGTGAGAAATATGGATATTTAATCTATGACATGAGTTGTTTCTTAGAAGTGTATATTGTGTAATGGGTGGCGGTGGAAAGAATTCCATTTGATTCTGGGTCATGTTACAATATTATCACATTTCTAACCATTTCACAAATCTTATGTAATGAAAGCAACAAACTTGTGGGTGGTCGGTTTTAGTTGGTACCTATAGTAACTTACGGATTTTCTTTTTAATGAACAGTTTCCCAGCATTTCGAGCTTCAACTTCAGCTTTGGGTATCAGTTCCAGTTTAACAATAGCTCCATTTCCCTCGAATGACCTGGGCGATATCCGGAACGTAGCTCCGTCAAAAACCATTTCCGGTAACTTCAATTCAACATCGTGCGTCATTACGAACTTGATACTTTTGCCGTAAAGAGAGTTGGTTACTTCTTCAATGGGAGAATCAGCTGAAATTAAATGGAATTACAATTATTCCTTAGAACGTAGAAGGTACTGGAAGCTGCTGTAGAACATACATATGTATACACAATTAGTTGAAAGAGATTTATGTGAAAGTGACAAGCGAAACCATCTTCTGATTAGATGACTTCGTTAATGGTTCGCTGTAAGCTTGTAAAAGACCAAGTTCGTTAAACTTATTAAAACTTAATTTATGTAAATCCCTTTTTCAGTTAAGAGGGAAAGTCCAAAAGATTTTTTATTTAATTCTCTTTGATGGTCTTGTTATGAAATGAACAAATTTGTGAGTGAGGTCTTTACAAGCATGGGTGCTATGATTTGGAGTAGTTTAAGCCCACAGTATTGTTGAGATTTCTTTTGGAATGTTCATTGGGTTGGTCTTTTACAAACTTAACGACGCACAATTTGGAATTCATATCTTTTATGACAAAACCATGCGTTTTTAGATAAGAACTTTGAAAATTTAATGTGGTTGGTCACTTAAATTGGATATAAAAAATTAAAAATTCAAATTGAGTGTTTTTAGGGAAAGCTTGCAGGCCTTAGGAATTTTCCAGATAGAGTTTTCTGAGGCTGATGTGCAGAGAAAAGTTTCTGCTGCTTATGTATATTTTTTTTTGTATGTAACTCATACGCATTCTAATATTATTTCAAAATGGTGGCACACATTTAAGTAACCTTCACAGTGAGACCAGCATCTGGTGGTGTTGTTATCAATCATTCATCTACCAAGGTGGTTCAGGGGTGGCTTACTACCTTCTGAGGCTTTGAGTTCTACAGCAAACCTGATTTCTCGAAAATTTATACTCAATACATTTTCAGAACAGAGGAGATAATAATGCTCGATGTAACTTTGACTGTAGGGAATATCTTTGCTAGCTTGGTTACTGCAAAGTTTTTTGTAAAGCTTTCATCAAGTAGGCATTTTTACCGCTGGTGCGGTGAAAAAAGCGGCCCTAATGACTGCGTACAATGTCTCTCATAACGCCTTTAGTGGCAATTTTTAGTGAACACTATAATCTACGATAATTCACGTTGCTCTATCAAGGTCGGTAAAAAACTCACTGAGACCATTGATATCGAAAAAAGCTTTACGCAAGGCGACAAACTGTCATGCGATTTCTTTAACATCATACTTGAAAAGATTGTACAAAGCTCAAATTTCGACACCAGAGGAACAATCTTTCAAAAGTCTATACAATTACTCGCCTATGCAAACGATATTGACGTAATGGGCGGGAAAAATGAGTTTGATTTAAAATGAGGGCAAGGCGAAGTGTATGCTGTCATCAAACAAGGACAGTGAACATTGATGAATTGGACAAACTTCACAATAGACAGACATATCTTCAAGGTAGAAGGACTTCGTCTACCTTGGATCCGCTAAAGAAACGGATAACAACATCAGTGCGAAGATCAAATGGAGAGAGCAACTCCTGCCAACCTTTGCTTCTTTGGGTTAAGAAGGTAATTGAGAAGCAGAACCCTCTTAAAAAAAAAAAAAACCAAGGGAACACTTTACAAGACCATAATCATGCCATTCTTGAAGAAATAAAAAATAAAATAAATAAATTGGGTGGCGCAACAGCGCGAGGAGCCCCTGGGCCTAGCTCATTTCTCACAACCATGCCTTGTGAGGGATTGGAAGGGACCTACAATTTTCTGCCGGTTCCGAACGGCTAATTGAGAAAGCGCTTTTCATGGCAATGAATAATAACGGAGGACTTGCCAATTCCTCGCAAAATGTGATACCCGTGGAATTTTTTTTCAATCTGTTGGGATTCGAACTCGAACCTCTGGATTAACAGGCGGACATGCGATCAATCACACCACGGATACGTCTTGAGGAAGCGTGGACTAAATTAACAGTGGACGTGGAAACCATTGATTGTTTTGGAAGAAAAATACTCCGAATGATCTTTGTGGACTCTGGATTAACAGGAATTAAAGAAGAAGATACAACAACGAGCTGTGTGAACTGTGCCCAATATGGGCATAGCTAGAATAGTAGGTATACCTAAGCATCGCGAGTCTAGGATGGCTGGCTGAGCCATTTAGAGTGGATAAATCCAAATGCTCCGGCCCGACAGGTTTTTGAAAGCCACATTGCACAAAAATTGCGGAAGGGGAAGACCTCGCCTGAGCTGGCGCAACCAAGTGGAAGAAGACCTCAGGTTGGTAATTCATACCAAAAGATAGATCATGAGACCCGCAAGGCATTCAATGATCCTAAGTAAGTAAGGCTAACAATACTTTCCTTACTTTTAAAACTTCAAATGTGTGTTATGTCTAATCAGGTAGCAGATCACTTAACGATTTAAGCTGGTATACGTCTAAGCTCTACGATTAAGGCTTGACATCTCTGCCTTAGAGGGGGCCGAAGGCCAGGGCACTTTTTTCAACAATCACCTTTGAGAAAATAAAGTGGAGAAGAACCAGCATTTCAAAATATAAGTAAAAACAGCGTGACACAACAGAGCGGGGAGTCTGGAGCCTAGCGAATTTCATACAATCATACCTTGTGATGGAGAGAAACTACAATTTGTTGCCGACTCCGAAGGGGTAATCAAGAAAGCGGAGGGCTTGTCAGTACCCCTCAGAAGGAGATAAATGTGAAAAAATAGTTAAATTTTTTTGGAAACCCGAGCTCCCACAGCAAAGACATACATTGGCAACTTAACGGGTTGGGTGAAGTTGGATGTGCCTTAAGAAGTTTTCGAGTGTAGTGAAGTGAATCTTTAAATGCTCTGCTTTAACGGAAGATGCGATTTGGGTTTGAGTTCATTTAGCCCGGTTTACTGAAGATTTTTTATATACTCAAGGAAAATAATAAGAACAATTGCTAGTCAAATAAACGGGTACAGAAGTAGAAGCAGGGAAAACAGCACCGATGCAATATATCTCGAGATTTGTGGGTGCAATATTGCCTTTTTGACTGCTTTTCTGTTTTTTACTTTAAAACACGATAAACACATGAGCTAACACAAAAAAAAACGGGTTCCTTTTGTATTAAAATGCACATCTTGCGTCAAAGACATTTGCAACGACACGATGCTCACTTATACAATAGAAAACTATTCTCTTCAAATGTACTCACTTTATTTTGATCGTTTTTAAATTTTAAGTCTCAATGGTTAATGCGGATCCAAACATATCAACTGAAAGCTGAAAAAAAGGTGTCGCAACAGAGTGAGGAACCCCAGGGCATAGCAAATTTCTCACAATTATGCCTCGTGAAGAAATGGAGGGAACCTACAATTTTCTGCCGGTTCCGAACGGCGAATAGAGAAAACGCTTTTCATGGAAATGAATTTACTTACGGAGGACTTGTCAATTCCTTGCGAAAGGCGATACCCGTGGAAAAACATTTTGCGATTTGAATTACGAACCTCTAGGTTGACAGTCAGACATGCTAACCATTATGCCACGGGTACCACTGAAAGCTAACGTTAGATCAAACTATTTTTTGTTCTGTTTGTTTTGAAAAGAAGTTATTAGGTGGGAGATATAGAAAGGCTGCCCTATTACCCGTGGTGCCATATAACCCGACTTTACCCTACCACTTTCAAGTTACATGTTCAAATTTGTCCCGATTATTATTGACTATACCTTTACAGTTTCAACTTTCAAACTCTGCAATCGTTAATTGAGGTAATTTTTCAAATTGACAATCAGAAAAGCATGTACTCCTCAAAACAAAATCTAAATGAAAAAAGTAGTGTTTGAACCATTCATTTGATCGCAATAAAATCACAAGCCAACATTTTTAAAGTCACTACATTTTACCATTTTTTATATTTATATCCACTTTAGATTTCCAGGCACTATGCTTTTCGACGCAATACAAAAAATGTGTATAGCGGAGTTCACCCTATATTTTGACTTAAACGACCAATGTTGGATAATGTGAACCCTCAGACGACCGCTTAACCAACTTGTTGGATGGTTTTCAAATGTTTTTGAAAATTTAGAAGTTGGACGGAGTGGAGGAGTATATGACATAAGTCTGAACGCAAACTGCATCCGACCATCCAACATCTGTCAAACGAAGTCTGTTTAACAAATTGTTTAGTGTGAACTTGGCTTATGGGACAAACTCGCCAGAAAAGGAATAGCGCTTATAACAGTTCACTTGTAGGAGCTGAAAGAATTTCAATTTGAGTGTGAATGAAAGTACTTTCGTACTGTTTACATCGAGCCAACCGAACAAAAGCCTATTAGACTGCATGACACCAACTTTGCGACTTCTTATGATAAATTTGTTTCAAAAGATTTCCTTAGCAAGACCATGTCTGGCATACCCAAGATCGTGGCAATTACAATTCAACACAAAGACCAATTAAAGCGCAATTAGTAAAATGAGGTTTCGACCATAATGTGAAGCTGTAAATCTGAGCATTTTAGCGAAAAAATTGTCCATCTCCTATGCCGCTAAAATGCCCGAGCCAGGAAATAAGGTTTCAATTTACCACCTCGACGATCTTGATTTTGATAAATTACTTAGCAAGGTTGACGGAAACCTCCAAAATTAGCATGCAGTTAGGCGGAACAATGGCTCTTGGAAGTGAGGTTGCACTCGCGGGATTGCCTCTCATTTCAATGTAAACAAACCCCATGGTGGGTTATTAGTCAGGGTATTCGACCAGTTCTTCGGAAACTTCCCTACCCATCCGCCTATTAACACAGTAAGTGAAGTTATGCATAATGTAAAATGAAAATGAAAATTGAGTACCAATCAAGGGCAGTACCTGCTGACGATGAAGGTGTCTACCTGCTTTTCAAAACAAATATTTTCACACAGAGCAAACATTAAACTGGTGGATCGATTTTAATCAAACTTTGAACTGGATAAGCATAAATCATTGAAATAATGTGTTGCGTTTTGTAAGTTTTATGCTTTTAAAAATATTTTCTATAATTATAAGCCATTTTTATAGTTCTTAAGCAGCTGGCAGCCCTAGAAAAAAGAGTTTCAAAAAATTTGCATCTTCCCATCCCAAACTATTTCTATACCAAAGAAAGCTCCTACACCTTTTCTTGTATTCATTGCTCGACTGCAATTTTGAAAACAAAACGGCACTTTCTGCTGCCAATTGAGTCCCTGTTGGCCACCCAATTTCTTTCAACCTGCAAACTATAGTTTTTACGACCCTATGTCACGTATGTTACGTAATGTCAATGACTCCTTTAATCTGTCCGATCCACATACCTCAAATTCAACTCTTCGTAAGTCTCCTGCTTCCCACTCACAATGAATTGAAACCTCTTAATTTCATTTTTCTATTGTAATTATTTTTTAGTTTAGATTTAAGTTATGCTTGTACAAAGTATTAATAAATTAAACCTAACTTTGGTCAAATTGCTAATGAAATCAAAGAACATGTTCGATGTACATCTAACCCAGTCCTGCATTTCATTTTATTTTCATTCAAAGAATGACAAGTCATTCTGTCTGCATTAGCAAACAAAGCCAATAAAGTTGTAGAAAGCAAAAGTACAACTTGAAAGATGGTAAAAGTGCCAGTGTAATAAAAAGTCTCATCAATTGTCAATCCATCAACCCAATCAAGACTTGATTGAACTTCTAAAACAATTGCTAAGCCCATAGGTACGCTTTCAATTACGCCATAAGCATCAATCTATTAAAGATATATAAACAAAAGGCAACCATTTACACATCAATGATTTCAAAGAGATTTATAAAATCGTTTCGGATTCTTTGTGCTTCCAATGTTCAACTTCAATCGACACTCCTTCCATCACAATGTTCTTTATTGGATGACTTTGTTTTCGGGTGAAGCTTTGTTGTACGTGTGATGGTTTCCAAAATTCGAAAGTAAGTTCATCGGATGCTCACCATTTAAAATAAAATATAAGACCCTACCCTAACAGAGAGTGTCCCTCATATACCTACGTGGTCAGTAGTTGGAAAATAAAATAAAACATGTCACATTCGCACACAACCTTTCCACAATTTAAGATGTGATCTCTGGAACTTGATAACACATTACCATTACCGGCTACGAGACTCGTTATCCATGCAATCCACGTAATAAAAAAACCATTCCATCGCCCCAAACCCTCCCAAAGTCAAACAGTAAAAGAAAGAAAGAAATCCAAAATTAAAGTGAAAGCACACCTCGCTCTCTCATCAGATTCAAAAAAAGATGCAAATAAGCAATAAAAGTCAACCATAAACATTACTCACCTGCTCTCGATTCGTTTGGAATTTCATTTGTATCCAAATGTTCGTCATCGTTGTCTGGTGATGGCTGTTCATTCGCCTCGAGTGTGTATTTCGCATAGTCCACTTTATTTTTGAACAATTTCAAACGACCTGTCACATTGACATCACTTGAATCAAGGGCGCCATCGAGAAAGGTGTAAACGTTCTTCTGAAAACACGACACCATGGGACGATGATAACAGTCCTGAATGATGCCATCCCACAATTCATTGCCCGTTGACAGCTTTGAAAACCATTTGCCGTTATTCGTCGTTTTATTACGAATTTCTTGTGCTTGGATGGGCACTATCCTATCAGGTGTCATCGGCGTCGTACTGTAGGGTGTATTTTCCGACGCACTTGTTGTTGCTGTAGTTAAAAGCAAAACCGAAACGAACACAATAAAGAACTTCATCGAGTTTGATCGTATGAGAGCTCCACTGACCACCTTGCGATGTGTCATTTTAATTGTCGTTGGCGTTGTTGTCGCGCTAGCGTTCACTGACGTTCTGGTCCACTTCGAAGTCGAACACATTGAACTTGTACAGTTCCACTTGCTGAGCCGTCTGATGGGCTTTTGCATAGTGACACACTTAACTTGAAGATAATCCTGACTTGGTTTCTTAATTAATTTTTTTTATTGTCGCTGAAAATCGTTTTGTTTTGTCAACACATTTTTCGATACGACGACTAGCGATTGAATCAATATACACGCACTTCCGTTTAGACGTTTTTACACCCGCTTCACGAGTAATGGCCGTTATACCGCGCTGTTCGTTACCAACTAAGTGGGACTGTGGTCAAGGCGGAAGATTTACTTGTTTCTCGAGTCTATACCACGAATGGTCGAAGTGGAAAGCTGAAAGTAGTAGTTGTTTTATTTTTTCTCTCACTATACGTCTTGCAGATACTTCGTTAAGTCTGCAAAGTGCGCTATCGCCGCACTGTCGCACCGTTTGCTTCTCGGAAATGTCTCTAGTGGATGCGTCAGCTGTTTATTTGATTAGCGTAAACCTGAAACAAAAAGTTAAAAAAATTGCAGTGTTATAAATACGAGGCGTGGTATAATGATATGAATATAAGTGAATGTGGATGCTTCATCGGAGACGACGACGACGATGGTGCATCTCCTCTAGTATTACGTTCATCTTCACCTGGGCAAAAACTGGTCAGTGGACCAATTTCTCTTTCTGTTTGCACGAATAGAAAATCTGAAACGGCCTATTGCAAATATTTAGAAATCTCATCCATCAGATATTGACGGTATAGGTTTTTGCGGTGGATGGGAAAATTTGTGTTTTAAGTACATACACTTGACACAATGACAGGAGACTCAAACAAATTAATTGCAGACGGTTAATGTTCAATTTCTCTGTTGCAGCTAATAAAGGATCATCAAAATATGGAAAATAAAAAATAATTAAATGAGGGGAAACTATAATGAGCAACGTTAATTTGATTCAATCCTGATTATCAATTAAACGAGTTTGGCTTACAGTAAACAAATTGAATATTAGCGAAATTATATCAGAGAATAATTGGTTGACTCACGTTATTAGCATATTAATGAGAACTTAATGCTTTGTGACAATCTCATGTGCTGAGAATTTCCGAAAGCCTCCTAGCAGTTTTTTAATTGGAGTTTCATAATTGATAATCATTTGAATGAATTTATTTTATTTTATTGTCTTTGGTCCTTGCAAATAAATTTATTGCGTCGTAGAGTCGTAATCAATTTTTGATAAAAGCGATAAGAGAGAAAAACAGGTAACGTTTCGACAATGTCCAAGAGAACCCATCGATTCTACGGTTCAATTATCACCTATCAATTCAAACGCTCTATTTTGTCCCCTTTCTAGCAGGCGCAAAGATGTTTGAGGATCACCTGACCAGATGTGGGAGTTATACTCCAGTTTTGGGCGGATGAAGGCCTTATAAATTGTAGCCAGATCAGAAGGGGTGAAGAACTTACTGCATTGTCTTAAGAAACCTCAGCATTTAGCAGCGATTTTGGCGACTTCAAATATGTGGTCATTGCAACGAAGATCATCGTTTACACACATACCAAGTACTGACAGCTTTTCGGTTTCTTGGATGCAGGTACCATTCATGGATAATAGCAATCGGGGAGTGTTAAGTTTCAACGACAAGAGAGAGCATTGAGTTTTCGAAGCATTGAATTCTACTCGGTTTTTATGACTTTTTTTTGGTTTCCCAATAAGATTTGCACTTGTTGATTTTTCTTTGATAGCGTCTGCGTTCGATATTTTGTTTTGTGTGTTTTTGTGAATGGTGATGTCGGGTAAATTTCGGGTCGATTTTAGCAACATTAGGGGGTTGCGATCGAATTTCTTTGCTGTGTACGCTCACACTGCAAAATGCAGGCCAGCTGTTTTGGCATTAAGTGAAACACAGGTGGGAGTTGGTTCTGATCCCTCAGAATTCAACCTGCCTGGATATAGCTTAGTGCCACTATTCTTTTCCTCCCATGGCCTCGCCGTATATGTTAGACATGATATTGCTTACCAACTTCAACCACAATACGGCCTATGTTCTAATACGAACTTTAATTTCAAGTGGTTAAAATTCACCGTCCGTAAGCAAATCATTCATTATTGTTTTATTTATAGAAGCCAGAATTTAGATAGCAATTCAACCTCCAACGAGTTTGATGCGCTATCTGACTCCATAGTAAGAACTGTTTCCCTTTATCCTCACACTGAAATCGATTTCAATGTACACAATTCAGATTGGCTTCGACATTCTGGCCAGATAACACCCGAATTAAAATATGTTGAGATCTTCGCCGAGTTTAACGAATTAACTCAACTTGTTGATGAGCCCACTCGGGTTCCAGATATAGAAGGCCATGCGGCCAACACTCTTGACTTATTTCTCACTTCTCATCCCGCAAAATACAGGGTTGTAGTATCATCTCCTTTAGGCAAATCGGACCATTGTGTCATATCGGTAGATTTTTCGTTTTCCGTCATGGTAAAAAAAGATAAAGTCCCCAAAAGAACTGTGTGGCAATACGAGAAAGCCAATTGGGACGGCCTGAATAATTTCTTTCGAAATTTTAATTGGTCATTGTGCTTTCTCGACGGAAATGTTGATGCATCAGCTGATATGATATCTAACGTAATTCTAAACGGCATGAGAAATTTTGTTCCTCACAGAACAAAAAGTATCATCCCCAAAGAGAATTCGTGGTTTGATTCAAGCTGTAAAGAGGCGATTCGGGATAGAGAAAGTAGTTTTCGAAAATTCAAAGACAACCCTACTGTAGAAAACCGAAATTTGTTCAAACGGGCCAGAAATAGCTGTAATGCTCAGATACAAAGGGCTAAGTTTTTACATGACCAAAAAGTAAGGCAAAAAATACTATTGTGTCCAAAAGGAAGTAAAAACTTTTGGTCTTTTGTGAAGAACATTAAGAACTCGACCACGTCATCGGTCCCAACGCTCGTCTTCAATGACTCTCCGTATGTCAGCTCCATCGACAAAGCCAATTTGCTGGCAGTTCAATTTGCTGCCAACTCGACACTTCCTCATAGCATAGTGGCTCCACCTGAGCTCGAGTCTGCAAATTCTTTGATGAAGCAGATATTTTTTCGAACTCGCTCGGTTGCGAGAGTCCTTAAAGATCTCAACATACATAAATCCGCTGGTCCAGATGGTATCCCCGCCGTTATTCTGAAGAGGTGTTCTTCTACGCTGGCAAAACCACTGCGCAAACTTTTCCATCTTTCCTATTCTGCTGGGATTTTTCCGAGCAGATGGAAAACTGCATTTGTCCAGCCCATCCCTAAAAAAGGCGAATCTTCCTCCCCTTCCAATTACCGTCCAATTGCACTAACGTCCCTTCTTTCCAAGGTCATGGAAACGTTGATAAATCGTCAACTTATGAAATATCCTGAAGAACGAAAGCTTCTTAATGACCGTCACTACGGCTTTCGTAGCAACCTGTCCACTGGGGATTTGATGACATATCTCACCGAAAAGTGGATCCAATCTTTATATTGTTTTGGAGAAAGTATTATTATTGCACTTGATATTTCTAAAGCATTTGACAGAGTTTGGCATCAGGCTCTTTTATCGAAAATGCGTGCTTTTGGTATCGATGAGTATCTTCTTCGTTGGATTAGAAACTACCTTTCCGACCGTGCAATACAAGTTATGTTGGATGGCTTCAAGTCTGATACCCACTTCATAAATGCTGGTGTGCCCCAGGGCTCCGTTTTGTCTCCGACTCTCTTCCTCAATTTCATTAATGATCTCTTGTCTGAAACTTCTAATCCGCATAACTGTTTTGCTGACGACTCGACCCTCAGCTTTTCATATTCGTTTCCAAATCAACGTCCCTGCTCATCGGATGTGAAACTGGTACGGCTGCATATGATAAGCTCATTGAATTCTGACCTTGACAGCATTGTTGCATGGGTTTTTTTTTTATAATTGGCGTGCACATCAAGGGGCCGGCTGGACAAATGTAGTTTTCCATCTGCTCGGGAAAACCCCAGCAGAATAGGAAAGATGGAAAAGTTTACGCAGTGGTTTTGTCAGCGTAGAAGAACACCTCTTCAGAATAATGGCGGGGATACCATCTGGACCAGCGGATTCATGTATATTGAGAACTTTTAGGACTCTCGCAACCGAACGAGCTCGAAAAAATATCAGTTTCATCACAGAATTCGTTGACTCGAGCTCAGGTGGAGCCAACATGCTATCAGAAAGTGTCAAAATAGCAGCAGCAAATTGAGCTGCTAGCAAATTAGCTTTACCGATGAAGCTTACATACGGAGAGTCATTGAAAACGAGAGTTGGGACCGATGACATGGTCGAGTTCTTAATGTTCTTCACAAAAGACCAAAAGTTTTTACTTCCTTTCAGACACAAAAGTATTTTTGCCTTACTTTTTGGTCAAGTAAAGACTTAGCCTTTTGTATTTGAGCACTACAGATATTTCTGGCCCGTTTGAACAATCGATCTTCTACTGTAGTGTGGCCTTTAAATTCAGACTCGTGGAAAGCTACAAGTCTCCAAGTTAAGAGCCACTTGTAGGATTGTCTCGATTACGCTTGTAGAAGGTGGAGTAAACTTGTAGCTTTGTCTTAAAGAAAAGCCCTACACTTGTTATAATTCTTTTTTATTATAAGCACTTAAAGTTTTGTTTTACAGGCCCCCAGTAAGTCGAAATGAAGATCTCGATCACTACCCAGGATGTCAAACAAGAGTTTTGTTATTTGAAGAATGCTCACAGTAAGAGCTAACGTAACTCACCTCTTCTCTAAGACAACTCTGCTTACGTAAAACTGAGTTTGAAGCCGCATCGAATCAAAACCCAAAACGAAGTGATGAAAGTAATGAATAAACATTTGTGTCCAACGCTATCATGGGTAAAGTATAGGAATGCCACACCATTCTAATTCGTTCTTATTTTATAAATTTAAATAATTGTGGATCCAGAATTCAAGTTTGACCACTTCCACCCGTCATAAGGGAACCAACAATAAATGCTCTTGCTTGTGACCTAATTATTTACTAATTCTAATAATAAGAATTCTTTAAAAGCGTTGACACAGTTTTTAATAAGGAAGGGCAATTATTATATCTATCAACTAAGCAGCAGAAACGAATATAAAATTTATTAGTATTCCGTTCGGTAATGTCATGCTTTCACGTTTGAGTTGGATAAATTACAACAAACAGTTATAAGAGAGTCAACCACTTCTTGGCATATTATTTTTATAGTGTGTTTAGAAAAAAACATAAGGGTTTGGTAAGATTACTGATTCTGATATGAAATTTAAACTGAAGAGCAAGTCTGTAAGGACCAGCTGAGAAACATAGAAATAGAGACGCAGTCGCTATTGCGGATCTGGAAAGATCACTTCTGCAGACTGCTTAAGACACAAATTCCGCCGTCACGTCAGGCAGAATCCCCGATTCAACTCGGACGATTTTCAAGAATGCAGTCTTTCCGACCAAGAAGTAGTTAAGCTTGCCACGCAAACTTAAATCAATTAAGACTGCAGTTGCAGATTGCCTTAATGCCGAACTTTTTCAGGCAGCAGGAGATCAGTTGAAAAGAAGCATGCACTAGCTGATTTTCATGTATATAGTCTGAAGAAAGTATGCCTGATGAATGAAATCTCAGTGTCGCATGTACGATTCTTAAAAGATCGTCACAATTGCGCCAATTATAGAGTGGAATATGCCTCCTTAACGTCGCTTACTGCTTATCTTGTCTGCAGTAATTAGTGAACGTCTGAAGCCCCACGTCAACAACTTGATAGGTCCTTATCAGTGTGGTTTTAGACTAGAAAAGTCGAATTTTCACAAAATTAACCGAAAAAAACGTCGATTCCACAGAATGGACTATCTTTTCAACATGTGTGTAATGTACGTACTGATGTTATGTATCTAGCCTAGGACAAGTTTCTTTTGCTTTTAATTATAACCTGTTTGACATCTCTGACACCGGATTACGGCATTGCGTTCTTATATAATGTTATTAAGACTTTGACCTACGTTCTAACAATGAGTTGCAGGCGGACGATTAATGTTGCTGTCGGACGTTAATTTTTATTATAATGGTCTACCTATGAAGCATTCTTCCTTTTCGTAGTTGTCACAGTAATAAAATTTAATAATTCCGAAGAAAGCCTCAATTGGACTGAACTACGTGAACACGTTATAATGCTAGAGTATTTTATTTTTCCACTTTCATTTTGTTTTCCTTGACAGAAAACATAATACGCAGCAATTTTGTTTCTTTTTGTTTTTATTATTGAAATGTAGACACTTACGTAAAAGACATAAAGATGATGATTTTGTGTTATCAGATTGAATGAAATGTTTTTTTTTTTTTTCTGTAGATTGTTGTTATGTGCTTCTTCAAGTACTTGGAAAGAGTTTATGTACTTCTTAGTAATTAATAAATAATTCAAGCGAAATACGGTTAGGTCAAGATATTGCTTCTCACCGGAGAAACTACGTATGTATGAAATGTAGTGAAAAAAATGTTGATGGATATCTTCAAAAGATAATAAAAAATTTGAGAGAAAAACGGTAAGCAAATCTGAATTACATTAAAGAAATACATATATTGACTATTAGACTGTTGACAAAGACTTTTTCTGACTTATCCACTATGGTATAGCTATTTTTCGGAAACAGGCTTAGATTGAATGGTTTGAGGTTATTTCGATGTGTGAGAATAGAGACTTTGGAGCAATTGAGTTTTTCTTTCAGTTTCCTAGAATCTCTTCTGGCTAAACCACAATGGTTATGTTGAAAAATTACTCTGTGCTTGTTCCTACGATTGAGAAGGAAGCTTTCTAAGTACTAAGGGTGCAAAGGGCATGCAAAATCATGAAAATTAATTTGTGTCGTGCAACAGAGTAGTTATTAGGAGAACATTAAGAACCCTTCATTTCACTAATTTAACTTATAGATGCTCTGTAACCCGAGTGTGGTTTCTGTTGTTGCAACTATATCCTCATCGAACCTAACCAAACATTAAAGCACGCTACACGCTAACATAATGACTCTAAGCACAGACAATTGAAACTATTAGCTTATTTCCCAACAACAGTTATTGCAGAATTAGGAAACACTTTAAAGCACTATAAGTCTTAAATATTAGTTAAGGAGCCGGTCGGCAGTGGTGTTGTGACAGAGCGTTTAGTTGATAAAGGTCTGAAGCGTGGGTTGAAATAATGCTTATGGGGTGTCCTAGTTTCCTTTTATGTCGCTTTCGATGTAATAAGTGAAATTACAACCAACTCAAAAAAAAAAAGAAAAAAATGATGGCAGCCAATCTGGTATTACAATGAACCGGCAATCAGTCTGAGTGCTTTGATTGGCAATAACCCTTATTGAAAGAAACCCAAAAACTGGGTCAAACTTTAAACAGAAATCATCTCATGATTATCTCCTGATCATTTCATAAAGAACTGCGAAGATCTCATTTATTAAAGACAGAAATGGTAAATTTCACACTAAAGATATAGAAACCAACAAACTTCCCTTAACGTAACATAGGTCTTTGAATTCATCCAAGCAACTGTATAAATTATTGGACGATCTTCAACATAGCATATAAGTGGAAGTGCAATATAAAGCTCTATTAATAATAAATAAATACGTATAATGTTGCGCAACAGAGAAGATCTTCTTTTCGGTTGCCTAATCTTGTGTCATATTAATGATGTCAATATAGCGAAATTGATGAAGTGAATATCTCAGCAATAACAACCATAAGCTGCCCACAATCCACAAGGTATGGTCCTCTCACCACTTATTTGGTCGATTGTTGTTGAAATCTTAATAACATTACTTGAAATTTAAGGCACCCATGCAGTGGAATTCTCAGATGATCTAGCTATTGCCATACAAGGTTCACCAGAAAGACTTATAGGAGGAAAGCAACAATCAGCTTTGAACGTTGTTGCAAAAATGGTGTTCGGACAGTTATTGTCCTTTTCACAAAAAGAAGAAAATTAGATCGCCGCAAACGCCCTCCTCTCTATGATAAATCGCAACTATTCTTATACGGAGCCTCAACATGAAAAATCTTACAACTTAGACCGGACTACTAGCCCCTCTACTTTAAAAAACCACCAACAGCAAATAAGGTTGGTAGTGGACTTGAATTGCAGACAATGTTTCGAAAGTGAGGAAACATCTCTGCACAGCATTACAGATTGTCCAGAGAACTCCACCCCCGTAGAAAGAAGACACATTACTACAAGATTATTCATTTGGATAAACTCAAAATCATTCACCCACTTCTGGTCTAGTTTGCAAAAGAATTGCTTTGAAACTATACGCACAATACGTTTCACCAAGACATCGCGTGCCGTGCCCGGAGCTGTATAAGCTCAACCCGTCATAAAAATCTTATCTAATCTAATCCTGTGCCAAGTTGGTTATTATATCTGGTTTAGCTAGTGTCCTGAAGTTTAGACTAAGTTTGCTTTCAAAAAAAGGTTGGTATACTTTTTCTTAAGCCATAAATTCTCATTTTGATCCTTCTTGGAATGGAAAACTACGTAATCCTTTTGACAGCTTTACCATGAAACAGCAAATTAAAATCGGGACTATGACTGAAATAATCGACCTTCCCCTTTAAGAAATCATTTTACTGAGACCACTTAAGACAGAGCCTTTCTCGTGAACATGCAATTTATTCGTGAAAATGTCGAAGAATTCATTTGGTCTCATGTAAATATTTTTGATTGCTCTTGCATTTTCATTCAGACTATTTCAGGCATTTCCAATCCGTTCGAGTTAAATTTTTCTTTGAAAAGAGGATCAAAAACGACCACAGAGCGCTACAAAAACAAACGATCCATGAAAGTTTTTTAATGATATGGATTTCCGACTTGTGAATGTGATGGCAAATACATGGACAGATGAATGTTTAAACAAAGTTCTTTGTAAAAATTAAATTTAATTCATTTGGAATGAAACAGGCTCAGCCCTTTGAGGTTCAAGAGAGTGCACATAATAATATGCAAATATAAATACAAAGTACTTACGTTTCCGTCTGATAAATAATTGTTAAAAAAAAGTATACTCCACATACACTACAAGAGTATCGTTGAAAAGAGTTACTGTAACAAACAGGCTCTTGTTTGGTGGCTGATCAAAGGGAATGGTTATTGAAACAGCAGCTTTATGTATACATTAAAAGCACTAGTGACGGTGCAGTTGCACAGAACATTAAACGTAGTGTGTATTTGCGAAATTCGGTCCAAATTTCAGAATGCTTGCGTTAATGAAAAAAAGTGCTCATACGTCATAGCATTTAAGGTGCAATTAAATCAGCCAATGAGCCGTTCACAAAGAGGAAATTTGTTCTGTTAATAACTCAAGGACTTTAAATGAGTTCTGCGAGTATGGTCAATAGTATGTATTTTTTACCCTTATTGGGTATTTAATTTGTTTGTTTTATGGGCTACAGGTCCTGTATGATCAATATTTAACTAGTCGACATTTTTCGTTCACTACACATTCAACGCTGTGGGCGGTGAATGTCAACTCGCACCGGATTTAAATTGGTTCGAGTAGGCAGGGCTATTTTTCTCATCAGAAAGACAATGGGTCAAAAATTGTATCTTTGGGCTCCTAAAAAAATATGAGTTTTTAAAAATAGAGGGAAAACCCAGCTTTATTATTTAAGCAAAACAAAGAAAAAGGGATATCTTTAACCCGCATAATATAAACTGAAGGAGGTCGTCAGGTTTGCTAGGTTGAATCTAGTTAGATATACCAGTCAGTATAAGTTTAGAAGTTTCAACCATCTCAGTAAAGATGATCCATTCTCAAATCAATAGTCCTTCTGCCATTTCCAATTTTGTTCCTGTAGTCTATGCAGCCTTGAAGTTATATCGGGAGCAACTCCGACAAGACATTAGAACCGCAGCCATTGAAAGTTATGGGTTCCACTCTCCCATCAAAGCGTTCTCCTTTTACGTCCTACTTACGGTCCGTACAACCGTACAAGGGAGCTCGAGAAAACTTTATATTGTAAGGCCATCCCTTTAGCCCATGACCATTTTTTGGTCACAGAAAAAGTTAAGCCTTCCCGTCCACTCTACGCTTACTCGTTTATTGATGTCGGTTTCATAAATTGTATTTCAATTTTTTTTTCAATCTTTTATTTCGCCATAAATTTTATACAAAGGATGTGACCGCACGTTTTTGTATTTCAATTTAATATAGATTCTAGATTTAGTTGAGCTGTTGAGTAACTTCATGGTTATCTTGCTTAGATTTTACCTGTGAAAAACATAAAATTACTCGAATATTGTGTTTCTCCGAGAGTTCTTAAAACCTCCAATGGAAGTCACAGTGCCATGTAAAGTCCCTTCGCATTTAGTGGCCAGACTCTATGGCTTCCATAGCTCTGTTGCGCCTCCAAACTTTTTTTATTACACTTTTTAAGCCCATTTCCAATCAAATAAATGTGAGGAATAGGCATGCGGTCACTTCAGGAGAACAGCCCAAGCATTTAATTTTTTTTTTCAATAATGCTTGATCTTCAGTAAGGAACAGTTGACGTTCTTTGCGGTGGTCGTTATTTTGGTTTTCTGCATGCAGTCTAGAACTGTAATAAGGAACAGAGAATTAATCACACTTCCCTGGTGAACACCTTGTAGTTCTTTGCGGTCGCTTTAGCTAGAAATCTTATATTTTTCGAAATACCCTGGCTTGTATTCTCAATCCTAATCCTAATCCTAACTTCCTAATCCTAACTAATATTATAAATGTGAAAGTCCCTCTGTCTGTCCGGCTTTCTATGTTACCATCTCCCGCCCAAACTACCAAACTGATTGATATGAAATTTTGTACAGAGATAGTCTAGAACCAGAGGAAGGACATAGGCTATATATTTTATCCCTAAATTCCCACGGGAACGGGAAGGTATACGGGAATTTAGAAACTACAACACCGATTTCAAAAATTTTTCCACCGATAGAATGCTTTACTATCCCAAAGTAACATAAACTTTAATTCATCCACATATTCCTACGGGAACGGGAGTCCTTACTAATATAATAAGTGTGAATGAAGCTCTGTCTGTCCGTCGTTCTATGTTACCATCTCCCGCCCAAACTAATAAACCGATTTAAATGAAATTTTGTACAAAGATTGGACTGAACTTAAGGCTGGACATAGGCTTTATTTCATTCGAATATTCCCTCGGGAACCGGTCCTCACTATTATTATAAATGCAAAAGTAGCTCTGTTTGATCACCTTTCTATGTTACCATCTCCCGCCCAAATTAATAAACCGATTTAAATGAAATTTTGTACAAAGATTGCTCAGAACCTTAGGAAGGACATAGGCTATATATTTTATCCCTATATTCCCGCGGGAACGGGAACGTATACGGGAACTTAGTAACTACAACACCGATTTCAAAAATTTTTCCACCGTTAGAATGCTACATTATTCCTGAGTAACATAAACTTTAATTCATCCACATATTCCTACGGGAACGGGAGTCCTTACTTATATAATAAGTGTGAAAGAAGCTCTGTCTGTCCGTCGTTCTATGTTACCGTCTCCCGCCCAAACTAATAAATCGATTTAAATGAAATTTTGTACAAAGATTGGACTGAACTTAAGGACGGACATAGGCTTTATTTCATTCGAATATTCCCTCGGGAACCGGCCCTCACTATTATTATAAATGCAAAAGTAGCTCTGTCTGTTCACTTTTCTATGTTACCATCTCCCGCCCAAACTAATAAAGATTGTTCAGAACCTGAGGAAGGATATCCTAACTAATATTATAAATGTGAAAGTCACTCTGTCTGTCCGGATTTCTATGTTACCGTCTCCTGCCCAAACTACCGAACTGATTTCAATGATATTTTGTACAGAGATAGTCTAGAACCTGAAGAAGGACATGGGCTGTACATTTTATCCCTATATTCCCACGGGAACGGAAACGCATACGGGAACTTAGAAACTACAACACCGATTTCAAAAATTTTTCCACCGATAGAATGCTTCACTATCCCAGAGTCACATAAACTTTAATTCATCCACATATTCCTACGGGAACGGGAGTCCTTACTTATATAATAAGCGTGAAAGTAGCTCTGTCTGTCCGTCGTTCTTTGTTACCATCTCCCGCCCAAACTAATAAACCGATTTAAATGAAATTTTTTACAAAGATTGTTCTGAACTTAAAGACGGACATAGGCTGTATTTCATTCGAATATTCCCACGGGAACCGGTCCACACTATTATTATAATTGTAAAAGTGGCTCTGTTTGTTCACCATTCTATGTTACCATCTGCCGCTCAAACTAATAAACTGATTAGAATATATTTTTGTACAAAGATTGTTCAGAAGGAAGGACACAGGTTTTATATTTTATCCCTATTCCCACGGGAACGGGAATGTATACGGGAACTTAGAAACTGCAACACTGATTTCAAAAATGTTTCCACCGTTAGAATGCTACACTATACCTGAGTAACATGAACTTTAATTCATCCACATATTCCTACGGGAAAGGGAGTCCTTACTTATATAATAAGTGTGAAAGTAGCTCTGTCTGTCCGTCGTTCTATGTTACCATCTCCCGCCCAAACTAATAAACCGATTTAAATGAAATTTTTTACAAAGATTGTTCAGAAACTGAGGAAGGACATAGGCTATATATTTTATCCCTATATTCCCACGGGAACGAAAACGTATACGGGAACTTAGTAACTACAACACCGATTTGAAAAATGTTTCCACCGTTAGAATGCTACACTATACCTGAGTAACATGAACTTTAATTCATCCACATATTCCTACGGGAAAGGGAGTCCTTACTTATATAATAAGTGTGAAAGTAGCTCTGTCTGTCCGTCGTTCTATGTTACCATCTCCCGCCCAAACTAATAAACCGATTTAAATGAAATTTTTTACAAAGATTGTTCAGAAACTGAGGAAGGACATAGGCTATATATTTTTTTCCTATATTCCCACAGGAGCAGGAACGTATACGGGAACTTTGACACTACAGCACCGATTTCAAAAATTCTCCCACCGTTGGAATGCTCCATAATCCCCGAGTAACATAAACTTTAACTCATCCCCATATTCCTTACGGGAACGGTCACCATGTTTCTACAGGAACGGGAGCTTTTACTAATACTATAAGTACGAAGTTAAATCTGTCTGTCTTTTTCTGTTTGGTACCATTAACCGCCCAAATTATTGAACTATGAAATTTGGTACAGAGACAGTCTAGAACCTGAGGATGGACATATATGTTATGCAATATGTTTTATTCCTGTATTCCCATGGGAACGGGAACTTGGAAAATACAGCACACATTTCAAAAAATGTCCACCGTTAGAATACTACACTATTCCCGAGTAATATAAACTTTAAGTCATCCTCCGGAAACGGCCCTCATATTCCCACCGAAGATGGACATCCTTACTAATATTACAAATCCAAAATTAACTCTGTCTGTTCGTGTTTCTTTGTTACCATCTTCCGCCCAGACCACTGATAATGGAATTTTATTCAGAGATAGCCTAGAGCCTAAGGAAGGACATGGGCTTAATAAGTAATCAATATATATATCTACGGGATCGACACCGCAAACGGGAACCTTAAAACTGCTGGGTTGATAAAAGTTCTTTCACTGCAGGGTGATTTCTGTCAAACTGTCTAAAATACATTTGACCTGAGAAAAATGTCTATCTTGATCTTCAAATAAAAATTCCCAACCGGGAATGGCTGTGGTCGATTTCGGCGCCGACTAATGAGATAGTTAACCATATAAACTAATAAATTATGTTTGACGTATTGTGGGATGTTGGTGAATGTGCATCAATAGACAATATTATGGACACTGAGCAAGTCACATCATACCCTGCAAGTTGGTGTTCCAGTGCCAATAATGAGTAATCTAGAATTTTACACAGCTACAAATTACACATCTGAGATGCGGCATTATAAAAGATTCAATAATGACTGGAACAGCGAAAGGAGAAAACGTTTTGATTCCCCGTTTTCCTTCAATTCTCACTGATTGGTCATTATAAATAAGGCTGAGACGCTTTAAGTTGCAGATGTTCGCTTAGAAAAAAATCCCATGGCAACTTTATGCAGCAGAATCACGTGTATCAATCCCACAAAACCTTCTTATTTCGCAAAAGATGGAAAAAATAAGAACGTCGTGTGCAAACATATACTTAAATAAAATAATATAACAATGGTTTACTAAAACGCATGAATGTGTCTTATTTGAAAAATAAGTAGCCTAAAAAATTAAGAATGCTGCCGAAAGTCACTATTCCACGCGGACGAAGTCGCGGGCACAGCTAGTAAAATACTAAAAGCAAGCAGCAGCCAGAAAATTGAAACTCTTTCTGCGTCGACAGCTCAGATCTAGTTGCGGAAGAAAGAGATTTTTTTTTTAAATTGTGTGGCGTGCGCGCAAGAAGATGCTATTAAGGAGCGCCTTACAATCACGCTCTCAAAGCAAAAAAAAAAAACTTCAAAACACCGATGACATCTTCAAAACAATTCCATTTTTCTTTTACAATACGAATTTGGTATTTAACATTATCTAAATCATTCCAAATATTTTAAACAATTCTAACAAATTCTATTCGCCTTTCAGTTGAGGCACCCTGGCAACCCAACCAACAAGCTCTCGAGAGCTAAGCTTTTGAAATTAGGAAAAGCTTGCATAAGATTCTTTAAGATCATATATGTAGCTAGACCTTAGAATAAAGATCTTGTTATGGGACTTAAATGGCTCTCATTCTCATAACAGTTTTATTATAAGAGTTAATCAGTTTTGCATCCATAAGTACGATGTGCTTTTAAAGAAATTAAGAAATCGCAACTTCGATAATAACTTATAACAGGCTCTGGAAGATTATTTGTTAAGATTTCCCTATGTTATTGACAGCTTTTGCAATTTTCTAGGATAAAAAAAATATTGGCAGATAGCCTGCTTAGAAAACTGCCAGTATTATAGCCCGTGTATTTGCAAATTATTGACAAGTATTCGACACACACCTGCCGCGCCAAAAGGAATGCATATTATTTTAGAAGGTTTGGCACATTTGCCATTATTTTTTTGGCATTATTATTACAAACATATGCCTTGCTCATACTGGATTTGCACGGTTTACATTTTGTCAGAATTACTGCAATTTTTGTCAGTAAAAGAATTTGACATAATCATTATGCTTTGCAAAAAATTTGTGACGATAAAATACCAGTATGGAAGCACAAAAAAAAATAGAATTTTTAATTTTTTGGTAGGTATGTTTTGATAAAAATTTTCTAATTAAAATTATAAATAATATTCTTAAAATATGTATTACTAGCTGTGCCCGCGACTTCGTCCGCGTGGAATAGTGACTTTCGGCAGCATTCTTAATTTTTTAGGCTACTTATTTTGCAAATAAGACACATTCATGCGTTTTAGTAAAAAATTGTTATATTATTTTATTTTAGTATATGTTTGCACACGACGTTCTTATTTTTTCCATCTTTTGCGAAATAAAAAGGTTTTGTGGGATTGATATACGTGATTCTGCCACATAAAATTGCCATGGGATTTTTTTCTAAACGAACACCTGCAACTTAAAGCGTCTGAGCCTTATTTATAATGTCCAATCAGTGGGAATTAAAGGAAAACGGGGAATCGAAACGTTTTCTCCTTTTTTCGTTCCAGTCATTATTAATGCCGCATCCCAGATGTGTAATTTGTAGCTGTGTACAATTCTGGATTACTCATTTTTGGCACTGGAACACCAACTTGCTGCCACTCCTTATAATCCTAAGAAATTGAGAAACTTTATAGGGTATGATGTGACTTGCTCAGTGTCCATAATATTGTCTATTGATAGACATTCGCCAACGTCCCCCAATACGTCAAACATATTTTATTAGTTTATGTGGTTAACTATCTCATTAGTCGGCGCCGAAATCGCCTTTCAAACAGCCATTCCCGATTGCCAATTATTATTTGAAGATCAAGATAGACATTTTTTCTCAGGTCTAATGTATTTTCGACAGTTTGACAGAAATCACCCCGCAGTGAAAGAACTTTTATCGACCCAGCAGTCTTAAGGTTCCCGTTTACGGTGTCGATCCCGTAGAAATATAGGGACTACTTATTAGGCCTATGTCTTTCCTCAGGCTCTAGGCTATCTCTTAATTAAATTCCATTTAAATCGGATCAGTTTTCTGGGCGGGAGATGGTAACAAAGAAACACGAACAGACAGAGTTAATTTTGGATTTGTAATATTAGTAAGGATGTCCATCTTCGGGTTCTAGACTATCTCTGTACCAAAATTCATATAAATCGGTTCAATAGTTTGGGTGGTAAATATAAACAAAGAAAAACAGACAGACAGAGTTAAATTCGGATTTATAATGTTAATAAAGTCTTCCATTCCCGTGGGAACATGAGGGCGTTTCCGGAGGATGACTTGAAGTTTACATTATTCGGGAATAGTGCAGTATTCTAACGGTGGACATTTTTTGAAATGGGTGCTGTATTTTCCAAGTTCCCGTTCCCATGGGAATACAGGGATAAAACATGTTGCATAACATAATATATGTCCATCCTCAGGTTCTAGACTGTCTCTGTACCAGAATTCATATAAATAGGTTCAATAGTTTGGGCAGTTAATGGTAACAAAGAGAAATAGACAGACAGATTTAACTTCGGACTTATAATATTAGTTAATACTCCCGTTCCCGTGGAAACATGGTGACCGTTCCCGTGAGGGATATGGGGATGAATAAAAGTTTATGTTGCTCAGGGATTATGGAGCATTCCAACGATGGAAGAGTTTTTGAAATCGGTGCCATAGTGTCAAAGTTCCCGTTAACGTTCCTGCTCCCCTGGGAATATTGGGAATAAATATATGGCGTATGTCCTTCCTCAGGTTCTGAATAATCTTTGTAAAAAATTTAATTTAAATCAGTTTATTAGTTTGAGCGGAAGATGGTAACATAGAACGACGGACAGACAGAGCTACTTTCACACTTATTATATTAGTAAGGACTCCCGTTCCCGTAGGAATATGTGGATGAATTAAAGTTTATGTTACTCAGGAATAGTGTAGCATTCTAACGGTGGAAAAATTTTTGAAATCGGTGTTGTAGTTTCTAAATTCCCGTATACGTTTTCGTTCCCGTGGGAATATAGGGATAAAATATATAGCCTATGTCCTTCCTAAGGTTCTGAGCAATCTTTGTACAAAATTTCATTTAAATCGGTTTATTAATTTGGGCGGGAGATGGTAACATAGAACGACGGACGTCTGTCCTTCCTTGAGCTTCTTTCACACTTATTAAGGACTCCCGTTCCCATAGGAATATGTGGATGAATTAAAGTTTATGTTACTCAGGAATAGTGTAGCATTCTAACGGTGGAAAAATTTTTGAAATCGGTGTTGTAGTTTCTAAATTCCCGTATACGTTTTCGTTCCCGTGGGAATATAGGGATAAAATATATAGCCTATGTCCTTCCTAAGGTTCTGAGCAATCTTTGTACAAAATTTCATTTAAATCGGTTTATTAATTTGGGCGGGAGATGGTAACATAGAAAGGTGATCAGACAGAGCTACTTTTGCATTTATAATAATAGTGAGGACCGGTTCCCGAGGGAATATTCGAATGAAATAAAGCCTATGTCCGTCCTTGAGTTCAGTCCAATGTTTGTACAAAATTTCATTTAAATCGGTTTATTAGTTTGGGCGGGAGATGGTAACATAGAACGACGGACAGACAGAGCTTCATCGCACTTATTATATTAGTAAGGACTCCCGTTCCCGCAGGAATATAAGGATGAATTAAAGTTTATGTTACTTTGGGATAGTAAAGCATTCTATCGGTGGAAAAATTTTTGAAATCGGTGTTGTAGTTTCTAAATTCCCGTATACGTTCCCGTTCCCGTGGGAATTTAGGGATAAAATATATAGCCTATGTCCTTCCTCTGGTTCTAGACTATCTCTGTACAAAATTTCATATCAATCAGTTTGGTAGTTTGGGCGGGAGATGGTAACATAGAAAGCCGGACAGACAGAGGGACTTTCACATTTATAATATTAGTTAGGATTGAGAAGGCGCTTTGTTTTTTTTTCGAAGTAAAATGTTTTAATAAATAGATAAAGTTTTAATCGCATGAATTTTTTGGGGCTTCCCGTTTCAAACAGTTAATATGTTATATGCATCGCCCTTGACTAATCAAAATCATTTTAAAATATACATAAATATTTTCGCACACCATTATCAGTTTATTGAAGAAGACATGCAAACAAAAATCAAATAGCAGTTTGTTTCTTTCTTTCGTCTTTGTTTTTAACAAGGCATAGAAACACAAATTAAAAAGTCGTTTGTTTCTTTTTTTTATAAAAAAAAGTTAAATGAGAAAAGTATATGACTTTTTGACGTTTAGAAATATGCCTTCCTCGTTTAAGCTGCTCCTATAGGACGAGACACCCTCTCATAGCAAGAGTAAGCAGAGCTTTATAAGATTCTTTCCAGAGGCATTTGATTCCAAATCTGTCATCTCATAAAAAAACTTAACTCTGTTAAGGATACAACAAGTATCGCAAAGAGAGTCTAGCTCTTGCTATGCGTAGCCAAGAGCCTCTTATAATTAGGGCATTTAAGGCTTATAACAGTCTCATAACAATCTTGGAGAACTCTACATGATTACATTTAACTCCAAGAAATAAGTCTAGTAAGGCTCTTGGAGAATCTTATGAGAGTAAAAATGTTACTTGGGAAGGAAAATGAATTTTTGAGTGATTGGGCTAGTTACGCCCCACTTGTTGAAGAAATTTACAAGGAAGCATCCCAAGACACATCAATAAATGGTTCGTTGGAATTTAAAAAAAAAAATTATAATGCAAGTAAGATCTATGTTTTAGTTCCCTAAGTGTTATTTTAAAATATTTGTTAGATATATGTACGCAAAAATAGTTAAATAGTAATTAAAAATAAAATAAAATAAATTATTATTTGCTGCAAAATTGTATCTATTTTTTATTAAAATTTTTTAGTTCCAGAGATAGTTTGAGTACTTTCCTAAAATCTTTCAAGGGTCTATTGATTTTTTTAAATTGGTTTGTATGCCCTTATATAAATATTTACTGTCGTATCTATAAAGAATTTTAGAGGATGAATCGTGAAAACCATTAGTCATCTACATACAATTTCTTCCAATTTTTTCTACTACTTTTATATCTAGTGTGGGGCGGCTCCTTTGAGTCTTAAGAGCTCTTAACTGGCTCTACTAGTTCTTTGGCTGTTTTGTTCTGCATTTTTCCGTCAGTTTGTTTTGAGCCTCTGAAAAATACTCCCGATGAAATTGTTCGTTCAAAAATCCATCAAAATATTACCGCCACCTGTGCAGAATGTTAAAAAAAATGTCTTTGAGCATCGTTAATGAGCTTCTGCAAATGAATCTCTTCACCTTTTCTATTTCTTTGAAAGACGGTAACGCTTTTTTGTTATTACAAATAACTTGGTTTAAATCAAGAGCCGAGACAGATATTTCTTCCAGCTCTAGAAACAAGCCCTCAGTGCTCTTTTCTTGAAGTTGGAAACACTCCTTGTTCGCATCTTTCTTACAACTTTTGTGTACCTTTTCGAAGTGAATTTAGGGATGCTTCGACCATGCTTTTAAAGTCGCTTTCTTTTTCTTGTCACTGCAAAAACTCCATCATTCTATAATCATGTTTCTTTGCTTGTTCGTGTTGTCCTTTAGAATCTTTCTTTTAGAAAGTTTTCAGTAGACAATGCTCCAATGTTACATACTCATATAAAGTGCTCCCAACATTTTTGACTGTATATTAATAACGTTGCACAGATGTCTCTGCATGTTCCAAATAAATTGCTCACCTTTTCCTTTCTAAAAAATTAATTCTACCACTTTATTCTCCTTGAACACCTTACTTAAATGATATCCTTCATCGCTTCTATGAAAAGTTCGTTCAGTGCAAGGTGCCAAGAAGGTGACAACTTTACACAGCATCACTTTACAGTACTGTATCCAAGATTACATTAATAATGATCTCAAATTTAAATGTTTACCCATTTGGGTTTCATTTCCACTACTGATGAAAGTGACAAGGAGTCGGTCTTGTTTGATGAACATGGCATTTAATGCGATAAGGGCGTGTTACTTCCACAAGCACATGTTAAGGATATCTTCACCAGGAAGGTACTTGGAACTGTTACTCATATCTGGTTTTTGATAGGACTTAATTACTCATGCCATTTATATTAAGTCTTTGAAGCCGGCTGAAGAGATCCTGCTTATCATCCTATTCACTGGATGCTAAAGAGTATAATGCTTATAACATTGTTTTAGTTTTACTTCAATGTCCTTCTACCATCCTATCAATAGTCACCCTTAGCCACTCAAACCTTAACTTAACTTGATCATTCTAAGGACATAATTAAAAACTTAAAGTTAATTAAAATTTCTAAATAAGGATCTGAGAAGTATTGTCATTTCTAAATAATCTAATTACAACAGCAATCAATTGATTTTTAAGAATAAAAAAAGTGTTTAAAGTTTCCGACGATTTTTGTTTTGGGGTGAATCATTTAAAATTTATAGTTATACTAGATGACCCACCCGGCGTTGCTCGGGTCTAAGTTATTTAAAGTGTTGTTCACACCAAACTGTCTAGAAACAAAAGCTAAGAAGACTAAGTCTAAGAATGCCCGAAAATGTCTAGCTTTCCCGTTTCTGTATGAATTTGGTCATGAAATATAGACTATGTAGGCGGTAGTGTAGGTTTTAGAGTTCCCGTTTCCGTTACGATTCCCTTTCCTTTTCCCTACCCAATTAAATTATCTGGAAGTTAGAGCTCTTATAAGTGAACCAAAAAATTAAATTGCCCAAATCTAATAAAAATGTAACTTACACCGAACTTTTTTATCACCCCACCAATATTTTCTATCAAATGAATAAGAATCTAATGTATAAAATTTCCATGTCATATGACATTTACACTGAGACTGTAAAATCTAATATATAAAATTCTCGATTCACAGTGTAAATTAAAGAAACAACGTTAAGGGTAGATGGCCCTTATCACTTAGGGGGTTGAAAAATAATTAGTAGCCGATTCTCAGACCTACTGAATACGCATATAAAATTTGGTAAAAATAAGTAAAGCCGTTTCGGAGGAGTACGGTAACTAACATTGTGACAAGGAAATTTTATATATATAAGGATTGGCAAATAATGCCAATGTTTCAAATACATGATAAAAAATTAAAACATTATGAGGAGGATCAAAGATGTAGAAAGAATTGAAATTTTTGAATGAGTTTGTTTTTGTAACCAAACAACAAAAAATACTCGTATAAAAAAAGCTACCAAAATGAGCACGGTGGCAATATTGGATGGCACTTACTTTCCACATTTCTCCGGTGAAGTGAACTTGTCCAACATCTTAACTAATTCAACAACTGGACTTTCTTTACTTAATACGTGAAAAAAATACTTCCACTACCAGATATGCACTAAGATCAGCTTCTGTCCTCTTTCTCTGTTTGTTTTGATTCACTTTTAAATTTTAGTAAACATTTTTGTGTATTGGAGCGCGATTGTTGTGCACGTAGAGCTTGCAGTTTTTTTTTTTTTTTTTTTTAAATATGGTTTAATTACACTATTAGAATGGAACTTACTTAGCCAATTTTCACTCACAAAAATAGCAAACAAGGCTAATTGATAATTGATTCCCAAAAATAGAAAAAGCACACCCAAAAGTCAACAAATTTTACAAATTTCAGTTTCTTTTCAGGTCAATTGAATTGAAGTTCCCAAACTATCTGCGTAAGTAGCTTACTATGGATTAACTAGTACGTATCTGTTTTATTTTTGTATATCACTGATGCGTGAGTTTAATTTTAACAAAACTACTGCACCAAATAAGGCAAAACAATAAGCGATTAACTTGAAAAATTATTTCACGTGTGCGCGCGTGCTCTTCTTTGTCGACTACGTGTATGGAGCGATAGCAACCGGTTAACTGAAGAACCAAACGGGTCTTCAAGTCGTTTTATTTCAAAGCCGAAGAAAGGTGCTTAAAGAGTTAATGCTGTTTTGTCGAATGGATGTTTGTTTACCATCGTTCACGATAAAAGAGGTTCGTTAAGAATGTGGTCTAAGTGCAGACTTGAATGGTATAAAGTTGCAACATATTAAGAGAAGAAATTTTGAGAGTGTCTCACAGAAAGAGGCTCTTACTTCTGCACAGCAGTTTCTTCCTCGGAACACATTTTATTTGATATTTTTCGTTGTCTATGCTCTTTTAAACTTTTTAAAGTGATCATCGCCTTTTTAGCGCGTTGAGTTGATTGACGTGTTTAATAAGATGATGTTAACGACGAGATCAATTTGCTGGGTTTGATTGAATGTTGAAAACAAGCAGTATCATAACAGTTTTAGATGCGACAGATGCTGGAAAGGTTTATTTTGGTTCTCAACAAGCATTTCGTAGGGGATGGAATATTGAAATTGATCAAAAGAGTATATTGAAGTGACTCGCTCTTAAGTTTTAATAGGTGATCCGAGAAATAGTTTGCCAAAAAGTGTAACGTGATACTAGCGAAACGAATAATAAGCAGGGAAAGAAGGATGTTTGAAGGAAGAAGGATGCTCTGTTTAGATGAGACTTATTGTCTTAACTATCGAGGAGGAAGTGAGCGAATTATGTTAATTTTGTTAACGTTATCTATCAATTTAGTACCATAATTTGACATTCTTTCTTCAGTAATCGATCGGAATTCCACTCGTACCTATATATAAAGGGTATATATAAAGGGTGATTTGATTATATTTTAAGGGCCGATGTTGGTTTTGAATATTACACAAATTATTTAAGAAATTATTGTCATTTCTTTTTATTATGACAATATTGGTATAGTTCAATTATTATGTATGGAACAAAATATGGGCCTAATGGTAGCCCTCGGCCGCACACCGACGATCTTCGTTGGAATGACCACAGATTCGAATTCGCCAAAAACGCTGCTAAATGCTAAGGTTTCTTGAGTCGGTACTAGAAGTTCTTTACCCCTTCTGATCTGGCTCCAATTTATAAGGCCTTCATCCACCCAAAACTGGAGTATAGCTCCCATATGTGGTCAGGTGCTCCCCAAACTACTCTGCACCTACTTGATAGTTCAATCTTAGAATCAATTGATTCTCTTGAACATCGCCGAAACGTCACCTGTCTCTCTATCTCTCTTTTATGGTTTTTTCTTTTTCACAAACAGTGTTCTAGTGAAATAGCCAGCTGCATTCCTTCCCTGAAACAATTTTGCCGTAGAACCCGCCTTGATAGGAATGCTTATCAGTTTTACCTTGAGACCAACTTGGGTCACACCACTCGGATGTGGAATGCTCTACCTGACACTGCTTTTCCCTTTCATTATACGATTCACAGAGGTTCAAGAGCAACGTGCATTGGTGTTTCCTTTCAAATCCTCTCCTTTTTCTTAAATGCTCGCACTCTGTTCTATAACATTGTAAGGGTAGTCATAACAACTTGATGTGTGCGCTAATTTAAAAACAAACCCCTCTATCCGATGGTCGAAAATGTCAATGACGCTGAAGCATAATTGAGGTTCTATGCTGTCAATGTGCCAAATTATCTCGTGCTTTAGCTCTTGAATTGTTGCTGCCTTATTGATTTACACCTTTTCTCTTAGATAACCCCTTGGCGGCTAGTTGAGATCGCCACGAAGTCCGACAACACTGCCATTGAATTTGTCGCTCCAAAAAGCCATTGTTTCGTTAGCTGATGTGTGGCAAGTGGGACCGTCATGTTGAAATCATATATCGTCCGCATCTATGTCTTCCAATTAGGGCCATACAAAGTTCGTTTTCATCTCACGATAGCGAACACCATTCACAGTAACATCAACCGCACTAAAAAGTCACTCTTGGATTTATCATTCGCCCAAAAGTGGCAGTTTTGCTTATTGACGAGTCCACTGAGGTGAATATGTGCCTGACCACAAAGATGATTTTCTTCTAAAATTGAGGGCTCATTTCAAAAATAAGCCTGCATAACTAGTGCGTTGCACGATTGTGTATCTTTTTATGACTCAAATTGATTTAGTCCAAAATTTAGGAATGTCAAAAAAAACTTAAAGTTAAGGTGTGATCCACATTCAAAGCCTTTAAAATTTAAGCACTCCTTACAAGCAAATTTCAGGAGAAAAATGTAAGAATTTAATCGGTAACTTTTGCTCAATTTGTAGTCTTGTTTTGGTCAGTTGCCTTCTGAACATGTTAATTGGGCTATAATTGTATGCATTTTCTTTTTTTTTGCTTCTTTTGTGAAATGTTGCTGAAGACTGGACGGTTTCCTTATAAGTCCTTTTTTTAATATGAAAAATATTTAAAATTCTTTTTTTTTTTGTCTACATATTGCAGGGTAAGGGAAGCTATCGTTTCGTCCTTTGTTTTATTTCGCATTTTGTTGCTTCGTTTCTAACACAACAACCCGCCTTATTTATCCTCTAGGTGCTTTGCTTCTCTGTTACTATAATAAAATTGCATACTATATCGCTGGCCTTGTATCAAAAGTTTATTTTGCAATTTCCTAAGAAGTTTCATAGAGTATGTTGACTTGAGTTATTAGATTTATTATTTTTATTGAAAAATGTATGAGAAAAATCTGTGGTATTTGACAAAAGTCTGGACCCTCAACTTAAAATTGTTCTGTTATTAAAATTTTACTTGAATCGCTATTTCGACATCGGTTGCAACCAGTTTTTGAACCTAAAAGAAAACGAAGTACAAATTTATGAAAGCAAAAGCCAGACATTCAAAGGGATTGATAATCAAAAATCAACAAAAAAAAGCAGACGAAACGACAGAAAAAGTCCAGAAAAGGGGAAACGAATCATACCCGTCAAGTTCATAAAATGATAATAATGCTGGTTAAGATTCAAGCAAAACTGTTTTTGCATTTTTTGCTGATTTCAAAACAGACACCATTGACCAGACCTATACAACTATAGATGAAGTAAAAGATTTTTTTTTTATAAATCACGTGCACTTCAATATAGATTAGGAGTTAGGATAGGAAAGGACATGCCGATGCACATTATTCTTGAATTTCTGTGCATTGTAATGCGTGGCTAATTTGACTTCGGTAAAGCACTCCACATCCTAGTGGAGCGGCTAGAATATGAATCTCTGTACTTAACTGTGCGATCAAAATTGAGCTGAAGAAAGAACTGATGCGCATTTCTTGTTAGGTGGGTATTGCAGCAAAATTGTTTAAGGGTAGAAATACAACTGTCTATTTTACTTCGTCTGTCAAAATAGCGATAAAAAAGAGAGAGATATGAAACGCTACGTCGAGGATCCAGAGAGTCAGTTTAAGCAAAAACTGAGCATTAAATTAATTAAATTAAAATTTCTTTCTCGCTTCAACGTCCTTTTGTAAGATTGCGCAGCTTAAGAGGTAGAGGAAACACGTCCGATCAGTATAAGTAATTTATTCAAGTGAAAAAAAGTGATAAAGAGAGTTTGTCAATTGATTGAGAAATCTAGCACTATTACATTTGGGTAGGCAATGTGTATAAGTGTGATGCTTTTAATCCAACACCTTTAACTTTCCAAAATATTTAACAATGATTAAGTATGCTTGAGGTGATTTGAATTCATGAAACTCTAACGAGGTTGCGAAGCGCTGTCTAACACTCTAATAGTTTTCAATAGTTTCATGCATCCTTAAACAAGTCAAGAGTGCAAAAGTAACCAACCAATTATTACTATTAACGTTGCACTTCATGGAAGCATCAACACCATTGCTCATACCAAAACTGTCTTTTGTCAGTTTTTTCGCAGGCCGACCATAACTGCAATGATGAAGCGTTCTTTTATTTTTTCTCCCACAGGAAATGCTGGTAATGACTGCTAAAGAACGGAATCAACTGACTTACTGACCGAATCAGTTCGCATGGTATAAACGTCCACAAGGTTTTCTGACAAAAAACTTTATCCGCTACTAGGCCATCAATCAGAAGAACAGTTTCTATTATGTTTATTCCGTTGATGAACGATTTTCAATGCCTCAGTATATTGAGTCGCTTAATTACCATGAGAAAAACTTCTCACCTTCTTATTGTCCATGCATTGGTGTAAAAAACTATGAAGATCTTCGCAAAAAATATAAAAAAAAAAAACTATTCAAAATATTACCAATGGCTGTGGGTAGCAAATTTAAGGCTTGACTGCAGACTGCAGTAATTGTTTCATGGCTTTCTACGAAAGAATTTAATTACAAATGTGCATATGAGCTCCGGGGGCTAGATGCAAGTAGTGTTCAAGTGATTAATCACTTTGAATTTTCTTCTGTAAAGGACAATTCTTATTGTAATGAGTCGAGGTTTGTTTTTATATATATTTTGTTTTAAATTTATGAAATTATGAAAATGTGAGAAAGAAGAAAGTTGTATTGAGTTTTCTGCAGGGCATGGTCACAATTGCAATTATTTCTCGCAGCGTTGTCACTGAACTTTCAATTGCGTTGTCGTTTAAAAAGTGTTCATGTTCGTTCATATGCATGTGGATTTAATTGGTTTCCAAAGTGTAACACAACTCTCATATAAATTCAATTAAATTTTCCATGGAAAATGAGAAAAAGTTTGGTGCCACACATCTCTTACTACACATTATCCAATTGGAAACACTGAAGTTGTGAAACCATTACGAAAGACAAGACTTGTATTTAAAGAGATGAAAAAATGTTGCTAAGGAGATTTTTTCTTATTTTGAAAAAGAACCAGCCCTTACTTAATAACAGACAAGGCGTTCTAATGAATTCACTTCAATGTTGAAATTCAATTCAGCATGAAAGAGCACATGAAAGAGATGACTATTATGTGAAGTCTTATACTGCATGTAATGAAGGTAATTAATATTCCCTTTGATTTCCTTTATTTTAAACGTAAACTCAGTTGTCTGCCTTTAAATTCAATGTTTTTATTTATATTTTTTTGATTTTCTGGCCATTATCAGTTGTCTGGTGTGGAATGGTTCTTTTGGGGAGATATTTTTTATGCGTTTTGTATTTTTGAATAGCGATTAGTCGTCTCTTCAGCACTACTCCTCAAACTTATAATTTACTTATACTTCTTACAATGCATTCCCCAATTCGTAAGATTTCTGTAGAGCACTGTTAATCTTTGCACATTTTGCCTGTTGAGGTTCCTTGTTTTTAAGCTTTTGTTAGTTGTTGTGAAGAGGCGGACCAGAGTCCGGTAAAGCATTCCACATACGTGTTGAGCAATTAAGATACGAATCTCTGTTTTTTGGCACTGTGCACTCTGGTGTTGCATCTAAATTGTTTCAATGGAGGAATGCAACTGGGTATTTCACTGGAGCACTGTTTGTAAAATGAAGATTAAAGGTAGTGATACAGGTAACATATCGACGATGTTCGATTCTACGATTGAACTACCATTTATCAATCTTAGGGCTCTGATGCTTTGTAAAGAGTACAAAATGGGAGTTTTCTTTTCAGTTTTTGAGCGAATGCAGGCTTAATAAATTATGGTCAGATCAGATGGCGTAAAAAATTTCTTCCAACGGAAGCTCATTGCTCACACAACTACAGATTTTCTATTTCTTAGATGATGGCAATGGGGAAATGTTTAGCACTAGCAAGAAAATACATCATTTTGTTTCTGAATTATTAAATTCTGTTCGGTCCTTACTCCCGATGTAAATGCGCTATACATCTGTAGAGCAAAGACTTAAATTTGGGAACGAATATGAGAAGCTGAGTGGCATTCAAAACAGTTTAGAGGACTAGATGTTTCAAACAGGAGATCGTTAAGAAAATTTGGAAAGAGAGTCGGAGACAAAATAGGGCCCTGAGTTATGTTTTATATTTTATTCCGGAAAATTAAAACAACTTTTTCGTTTGAATGAATATTTTATAATGATCTCCTCTTTTTTTATTTTACAGAATAAGTCATAGTTTAGAATTAAAGAACTTAAAAAGGTAAAGTGTTTTACATTAACAAGTAGAAACATAAACAAACACGTATATAAATAAAAGGTAGTTAACATGATAAAAAGATAACATAAAATGATAAAAATAACACAAATAAAAGAGAGCCTTTCCCACTGCATTATGCATTCATTATATTACATTTTTGTGCATTGCAACTTGACTCATCAGGAGTTTTGGTCTCGACGATGTCTTATGACCATAATTAGTTGCAAATAGGATAGAAGCAGATGACTTATATAACTCCTGGTGCACACCAGCGTTTATAAAATGAGTATCAGACTTAAAACCATCCAATAGAGCATGTATTGAACGTTCAGAAAGGTACTACAACTTGGTGCAGCCACCTTACATGTCTCAACCTTCCGAATTTTCCCACAAGTTCCCAGTGTTACTTGTAGTTTGCGAGCCGGAGAGTAAGTAAACATCAGCTCTAAATTTTATAACCGTCGTTGCCTCACAACGCTTACTCTTCAAGCTTCAGCTCATACAGTTCTTTGTTAAATACTTTTATCCACCCATGAAAGTCACACACTTGACGGTCAGTTCGTGTGTTCTTCTTTCGAAGTAGTGAGGTTTTTTACGTGCTCGTAGAAAAAAAAATTTCAATGGAGTTTTTATTTTTCAATTGCCTTTTTAGTAAAAAGTCACTGCCATTGGCAAGGGTAATAAATTTTACATTCAATCTTCAAATTATGACCATTTTGTCTGGTTAATCGATTCATGATTCATGTTTTATGTCCTTCTATGATGACGACACATACTTTCTTTTACACTCGCGTGGTCAGCCATTCTCACCGATTCTGCTCCCACTGGCACAAAAGCACTCAGAACATCTCGCTTGTTATCTAGTTTCATATCAAAACTATCTGAGTCAGTGAGTTAGAGATGAACGGATCAGTGAAAATATTGCTCAATCAGTTTTTGTAATGATGTTCAAAAAATGATATGAAAGTGTGCGCCGCAAAAATCATCCTACAAGGTCATATAAGTAGCCCCATTCCTTAATTATGCTTTCTTCCAATCATGCTTTTAAGGACAGCTGTAATTTGTAATTTTGTTAGACTTCAGCTAAAATTTGCATGCTTGAGTTAAGTTCGTCACCCTAACATAGTATTTTTAATTTTCGATAAGACCTCTCGTATTCCATGGTCTTTCTTTTCTTTCCTTCATGCCTTTAGTGCTAACCAGCTGACATCGCTATCATATCTGGTCTGATTTTCTTTGTGTGTTTGTGTACCATGGACCTTGTTTTTGGTGGCGAGTGATATTATGCCCAAAACCTGGGAGTCTGCCGATCAGAAAGCTCATTGGCATTGCTGATTGATGATTACGGCATAGAACTCAACACTCTTACACTCAATTGAAAACACCACCACTCGCCATTTTTTGGGGTTGTAGATTCCCGACTTCACATATCCATGCACAGCAATTCTTCTTTCTGGAGGTGAGTAGAATATCTTCATTCGTAGCGTGAACTACAACAGGCTCAGGGTATATAAATATCAGAGTCTAATTTGACTTTTTGGAATGTACAAATGGAAACCTTTTTTATTATTTATTTAAATGGAAACCTCAGAGCATAACAGCCACTTGCGCAGTGTGACCCATACTGAACAATTAAAAAAAGTTTTTAAATCTCACAACTCGGCTTTTACTGATGAAGTTAGGAAGCTTTTTCTGATAATCACAACGAAACTGACAGTTAAGTTTAGGTAGTACCAGGACATTTAATTTTTATTTGACTTATAACATATAAAAACACAAATTTTAATGCTTCGTGTTATTGAAAATTGGCGTTGTTTTATAAAAATTATGTTCGTGGATATGGGAATTTTATAAACAGTGTTTTATAAATAAAATATATTTCTTTACTCAACTGCTTTGTTATTTATTTGAATTCATTGAATTCACTTTGTAAACTTGCCCCCACCAATGGTAGGGTTTCAATAGCACATACCTCCTCAATTTGATTCTTGTTTCATGTTTAATTGCATTTTTTATATAAATTTTAAGGAATGGCTTGCCATCTGCCGGATTGAAATAAAATCACAATGAAAATCTCCACGCGTTTTCTTAATATTCAATACACCTGAATCTAAAACGCAAGAGGGAAGACTTACACATATATAAGGACGAGTTATCTGTCCTCAATAATAGAATCCGTTTGAAGTCCTTTCTCCAACAATATGATGCAGCTGTTTTGTAAAGTGTTCTCAACTCCCATTAAATTGTTTTCTGGATATGCTTGATTAAATGTTCAGTAAGCAAAACTATAAAACAGTGTTGTGCTTAAGTGTTGCATTCGAGCGGTTGACTGCGTTCAATCGATTTCTCTATCGTTTATGCTGTAGATTGTTTATGAAATGAAAACAAAAAACACTTTTGTTGAGGTTGGCGCACTAAAATTAAGTTCGCAGTTTAACTCTTTTGTTTTTGATCTTTTTGTGACTAAGAGTTTACTTAGCACATCGATCAGCTTAGCAAATAAATAGTTGGCTATGAAATAAAAAAAGTAATTATTTCATTAAAATTTTACTCTCCTTAGATCTATTCAAAGCCCCACATCCATATTACACAAAAAATCAAAAAAAAAAAAAGAAGTTACAGAACTGTTGGCAACATGAACCTGTTATTAACATTTAAAGAAACAGCCTGTAAATATGCAATCATATAACTCAAGTAAATTCTTCGCCACCTCTCATCATTCATTCATAATCACTGATTCTTTCCATTCCATGGCTTACCGTTTGTGAAAACTGCACTAACCCTTTGATTTTCAAGGGAGAGATGTGTTATGTTTTATTTTGTTAAGCTCACGCGTTTCTTGGTTCCTCAAACTTTTCTCAAGGTTTGCTTAAGTTGGAACCTCTTGAGTTGTTAACGTCGCCTTTGTTTTCATACTAACAAAATCCTAATTTTGTCCAGTCTTTGGCTACATACATCATGGTTCAATAAAGAATCACAAAAAATTTGAAATTGAAAATTTGAAATCCTTGCTAGGAGAAATTCAGTATTTATATAGTTGTTTGACATTTAGGGTGAGTAAAGTATATTTTGTTGAACGACGTTGTTCCCATGTCATAAGGACTAGTATGTTGCGTTGAAGGTTCGTGAATTCCAGAAGCACACAAAAAAAAGACTTTTTCATAGGTATCGCATTTCGCGAAGAATTTGCAAGTATTTCGAGAGATATTACACTGAAATTAGTTTTTTAGTTTAGCTGTTTGGTATAACGGCCTAATATTGGTAGGTCCATGAAATGCGTTAGGCTTAGAAGTACAAGTCTGTTGTGCCAAAATATTTTTTTCTTATGTCAAACGCTGATTATGTAATAGGTTGTCTATTCAAAATTCATTCCTGTAAATGAATAATTACGTGTGTGTTGAATGAAATAATTTCTTCAAATAGAAATCTAATGATGATCCTAAATTTTCTGTTCAACACATAGATTTTTTCTGAGACTAAACTTTAAATGTTTCACCGAAAAGAATGTTCATTAAAAGGTCATGCCCAAAATTTCAAAATAAAACATTTGAAGCTTTTTTGCTTATTTATTTTCTAAACGAATTCCCTTTCATTTGCAAGTAAGACACACAAGAAATGTCAACATTCGTTACTTTAAAGCTCAATTCATTTTTTATTTTTAGTAGAAACAAAAAAGAAAATCTTTTCTGTTACAAATACAGTTGAGGGAGGTAGGCTCCTGCCATTCTAATTTTTTTTCTTTCTGCCTTGTCCAGAACTGCTTTGTGCCAAAAAATGTTATGCAAACAATGTTGTGATAATGCAAAGTGCTGAATTAAATTTTGTAAACATTAACATAAATCAATCTTCTGTCCTATCGATTGAAAAAAAAAAATCAATATAAAAATCGAGTGTGAAAGTTAAATTTATACATCCTATGAAAGAAACATCCAAGAGATGTTTTTGGCAATTGGCAATTTTTTTCAATTGGTTTTCTCAAAGACTTGCATGGGTGCTTAAAACGCTACGACATGCCATCAGCTTTCAAATGGGAATAGCCAAAGGGTCAGAGAAAGATAGTTGCGTGGAAAGTAAAGATAAACATTGGAAGTGTACCTACCAACACTTTAAAAAAAGTAGAAGCAAGCCAAGATAAAGAGATATACAGAAGAAAAAAGCTTTTAAGGAAAGCCCCTGCTTCTATTTTCCCATCTGAGAAATATAAATTGAAAGGAGCAAAACAGCACAAAGGATTCGTTTGACAGATGTTTGTTAACAATGGTCAAGAACAGCTTCTGTGGATGTTGACAGAACTTTGTATAGCTGGTTACTTTATTGATAGTCATATGTCGCTTTTCATTGGTTTCACTCGGGGAAGCACTCATTTTAAAAACCAATGGAACACCCAAAATAATTTCTGTTCAGTTTAACGTAATTGCCTTTGTGTGAGTGAAACACCTTAGGAATATTCTTTGAAGATAATTTTCTTTTTGACATTTGAGTAGCATGTGCTAGTGCTTCTTGAGTCGATTCTCAAAGCGGCTGTCACTCCTTAGAATCATGAGAAGCGATCTTTTTGCACCAATGGAACGGCTTGAGAATGCTTCTGGACACTACTCGACGGTTCTTTTCGTCCAATGGAAAGTGACAATAGTGTTTATGTGTTTATGTGTTAATGAACTCAGTTTCCCGTGATGTACATTCCAATAGCTGCCTTTTATGAATGACGAAATCCAATGTCAGAATCGAAGAAGCTAGTGAAGCGGTTGAAAGCACCAGTACACCTGCTTTGAAACTATCGTATCGATAACATTGGTCGCGTGATCGTGGAAATGGGAACGAAATCCTTCTAAATTTCTTACAGAAGAAATTCTGTTGAGTACTGAAAAAGATGACAGTGTGGACACAATAATTGTCTTCCAGCCTACGGATGGGGAGCACTGACTAATCGTCTAGGGAAGTAAATATTCTCTCAGTGAAAATTTAAACTTAGGTACTCATTTGCTTTATTTGCAAAGTAATTATATATCCCAATCAAAAAAAATAAAACAGGTTTCCAAGGCAAATATATACCGCTACTGAATAGATAAATAACTAAACAAAAATTTATGGAAGTCCCAAAGTGGAGGTCTTCAGCGAGTAGCCGATTGGTAACAACAGTAAGGCTATCTGATAGTCAGTGGAATCCACCCAAATAATTTCACAACAGATGCAAATCAACGTATGTATGTATTTAGATCTTTGAGGAAAACAATTCCTTCTATGAGAATTCGAGTACGGCATTGGTTCACTTGTAAAAGAGATTTTAATGGACAACCACGAGATTTCAAAAACCTGGAGTTCACTCAGTCTTAAGACGTCTGCTGTTTGGTCAAGTCCTTGGCTACATATACTTGATGGTTAAATAAAGAACCCCAACTGCATCAGTTATTTCCTGCTGATGACGAAGTTAATGGCGAGAATTTTAAGCCCTTGCAACGAAACAGGAGTGACTATCTGTTTTCTGATGGACATGTTTATTTGAATAGAAAAGATTGCTTCAAAAGTTTAAATAGTTGACACTTTGCAGGATCAGCAACTTGCTTTAACAGCTTGTGTGGGGATTGCAGTACACTTTGTGGCGTCAGCATATAGGAAACGTGAAAAGTGGATTGAAAGTGGGAAACATATTAGTGAACAAATTGTGATCCCTTAAACTCATCATCTCAGTAGGAAGAGCAGAAAGGGGCGGCCGTGGTGCAGTGGTAGAGTGTTCAGTAGATAGGCCGGACGCGTTGGTTCAAATGCGGCTCTGGGCATCTACTTATCTTTCATATTCCCAGTTTCATATGGCCGCCGCCCTTGAGGTTATATGTGAAATTACTAACACCTTATTTCCAACTACTGTAACACTAAAAAAAGGGAAGGCTTATATCACATCACTTATATCGGATCACTTATGTGAAGCAATGAAGTGGGAGAGCTTCGATCCTTTCGAGATCACGATGCTGTTGGCGAAAAAGAAAGATACGAAGAAAAACACCTTTTTTTTGTATTCTCAAACGATTAAGCCACAGTTTCAGAATATAGGTACAATCTAACTCTTTATTTCAGTTCTAACGCTTTCTCACAAATAAATAAATAGATAAATAAATACATTAATTAATTAATAAATAAATAAACTATTTAATAAGCCAACAAATTATTTAAAAATCATCAATTTCTACAATAAAAATACTCTTCACTCTAATTTATTAAGGACCCTTCAAATGGTTGGGCAAGTCCAAATCCAGCGATCTAGCGTAACCTCCGCCATATCCACTGCCACTATGCCCACCATGTACGTGACCATCATCGTGACTCACAGAATGTGAATGTGATGATGTGTAAACTGGTTTGGCAACGATTTCGTAAGTTGTTGTCTTTCCATTTCCAGCTGCCAAAGCCTTCAAACCGATTACCCCAGAAAGTGTTAGGGCCATCAGACCAGTTAGCAGTGCCTTGCCAGCCAAAATAGCAATTGCACCCATCCCAAGAGCCATCAAAGTACCTTTACACAAATTAATTTTAAGTTCTTTTCCGTGTAAAAAAATAATTTTTTTTTATATCAAACCTTTCATCATAATGCCAGCTGCAGCGAGTGCTTCCAGACCGCCCTTCTTTCCAAATTTTCCACCCTTTCGGCCAGATATCGTAGGGTTATCCTCTTCCCTTTCAACTGCATCAAGTAGTTTTAATCGTAATGAATGTGATTGTAAAAAGTTCTTTAATTTGGCTTTTATAAAGCCATTTAAGCGTTGGTCGGGGTCTTTTGGAAAGCTGCGAGCTATTTCTGTAAAAAAAAGGGAAAAAGAATGTGAGTGCCTCTTGGAAGTGGTTGTGTAAAACTTTGTTGCGAATGAATTTTTAATTGTTTCATTCCAATTATAGAATTCACCTTCGAGGTAAATCTAACAATTATGCTTTTGATAAGTTTGTTGGTTTCATCCGCTCTTAGCGCACTAATTGTTCATTAATATTTTTCTTTATTTTCGTTGATAAATTGGAATGATTTGTGCATTTTTAATATTTAATTGCTCTTTAAATTAATTTAAGACAGCACATCAATCCATTTCATCAAGTTTTTCAACAGCATAATTATTTTGGTTGCATTTCCCTTTTTCATTGCGTAGCAGCGTGCAGAGTGGGATAAACCTCACTACTGAAGAGTTTGACGGTCGAATCCTGCTGTTGAAAGGCAATAATTAATACCATCTTTTAACAACCCGATTTTGATTTTCTCTACACGGCCTCAGATATTATACTATTTTACGGCATGGATTTTTTTTTTTTACAAAATTAAGTTAACAGCTATAAATAACAAGTCATTATAACATAAATTGAATTATGGGCCTTGTTGAAAATACTCAAGTAGCTACATATATGAATTGAGTATTTTTAATTGTGGTATTTTTTGTTACCGTTTGTTGTGTTTTACTCTGGATCTGAATTGTACTAGTGGAAAAGTTTTGACTTTTTATCAAAAAAAAAAAAAAAATATGTATCGAAATTGACAGAGACAAAAACTCAACTTATGCAGTCATCGAACTGAAAGCAAACAACAAAGAAATTACCGTCTTCCAAGACATTCTTCATGACACAGCCGGCCGTTACCTAACAGAAGTTAAAGCATTGTTAAAAAAACTTTCATCTGCACAAACTTGGGCAGTAAATATATTGACCTTCACTGAGAAAATCAAAAGCGCAACTAATTATTGCTCTACAATCAATCATATCCGAAGCATACTCCAGAATAACGCTAGCATAACTCTAGCGTGGATACCAAGCCATGCTGGTATTATTGGAAGTGAGGCTTCAGATACTGCAGCAAAAAACGTAACATACTATCCCTATTTAAAGGAACTTGCAATTATCAGCCGACTCATCCGGAAAGCCTTCACCACCAACGAAAACTATAAGCTAGATAGCTGTTGTCGTAATTCTCTAGTCGCTGCTACTTTACTAGGGATGCACCAGAAGATGAGTTCGAACGTTGCAGAATAGTTCTTTCAATTCGCATATATTTGATTGCTAGCCAAACTAGAGACACCGATACATTGTAACAAAAACGAACAAAATAGCTGAAGTATATTCAATCCTTCTGACCTGCTATCCTTTCAGCGCATTAAAGAAATCACAGTTTTGCATAATAAGTTTAAAGACATTTGAAGTACACATATGTGACCCGGCCCGGTTTTTTTAAAAACCGATAGAAGACATTTCACTGTTGCCGATATGCTTTAAGGGTTCCGTATAATACAGAAATACCTTTAAGACATCACGTTGATATTCGTTCGTCTGTCGCACATGTTTACCTCGAATGAAGTGACGCCGAAAATAGGTATTATATTAATATCCACTTCCACTAAGCATCTGAGTAGTCGAAGAATAACTCGCTGAAAATACAAAACATAGAAAATGTTGGATTGTTGCCATCGAGATCCGAAGGCAAAAACCAAATTCGTACCGTTTGGATAAATAGCCTACTTTGGTCTAGTAAAACACTGCCATTTGTTACTTCTTTATTCGCCATAGAGAATACAGGTTACAGGTTTCAAAGCTGAAAACCAATCTAGACAAAAATAAGCGTAAATAAAATGTGGCAATGTCTGGTGATCAGTAATAAGGGGCACTATATTGAATCTAACATCATAAGAAAACTAATGCACTCTAAATATGTGTCAAAAAAAACCATGCACACATATTTCTATTCATTAGCTCTTCTTCAAGCTCTTGTTTATATCAGTCACAACATTTGTAGGGTTTCAGAAGCAGCCATCTTCTGACTAACAAAAAGAAACCCGTAAAGTTAAAGATTTGTCACATTCTCGTTCTATAAAAACACATTTTTCAACCAAACCATATATTTATAGTAAAAGTTTAAGATGTCAAAATTATTTTTTCCACATACAAATAATGACTTTTTGTAGAAAAAAACTTGCCACCTATTAGTTATAAGTCCATTATACCACACGGAGAAGAGTCGTCTTAGCAAATCAACTACTCAAGAAGGGAAACGAAACGAAATGAAAAACAATTGTATGGTTTGAATTGGTTAAATAGCACACTTTATATGAAATTGCACATAAAGTGAATTTGGTGAAAATTGGTAAAATTGGAGTCCCAAAAGAGAGCATGGGAGTTTCCAGACCTAGCGCGCATTTCTCTTAGTCTTCCCTAGAAAAGAATAAAAGGAATCTATGAATTTTATTGCTGATTCCAGAGTGTCAAAATAAAAAAATTAGTAACATCTACAACAAGTGTAGAAAGTGTGTGCCAACGGATTTTTCGTGGCTCACGAGTTACAGCCCTGGAACGGAGCAGACACACGGAGCGTATACAAACATGTGCGAGCTTTCCAACGAAATTCTTTCAAAACACCGCTATTCGAAATGGTGACCACAATATTTCTACTGCGTTGATCTAGTTCAAATTTATAAAGCATCCTTACTATGTTATAACCGAGCTATTGGACTTTCTTCGATTATAATTTTTTTACAAGCAAAAATCTCACGAAAAATGGGAAAACTAGAACTAAGCTTTCAAATTGCTTCAAAATAGGTAAATTTTTTGGAATTTTTAAGAATATTCACTCTAGTTAAATCACCCGTTTTAAATATGAAGACTAAAATGCCCTTTGGTTTTTTTTTTTATTTAAGATAAGCACAGCATTCGCAATCCTGGTCACCGTCAAGCACCTCTCTTTCAGTTGGTGTCTTTCTGTGGGCCACTATAAATTTTATTCTATAAATATTTTGACTTCACAAAATTTGTAAATCTAATTGAAATGTATATTAAGACTATGCAAATACAATGAGATTGTCTTTTTTGATGGTTTACCCGTAAAAAATAATTGAAAAAGCCATAAAAAGTAGCCCAGAATAAGATGTTTCTTAGATTCGAACACCAAACGCTCACATAACAGACCGACAGGCTAACACCACTTTGCCACAGGAACCAGATTTTTTGGCTATACACTTCTTTTGACAGAAACTAGCTCAAGACAGTTGATAAACTCTTTCACTTCTATCTGAAACGTGAAGTGAAATTCTTTCTTAAACAGAACATAAAATTCAAGTTTAAAAAAAAAAAAAAAAACATGAAGAAAATTTTAGGAACATTATATGAATAAGTTTGGGATACCGAGCTTCGAAAATCGCTTAAGCCGGAAACAAAATGACTGAGTTTATTTGTCGGACGAAAAAAAATTGTTTTTAAAGAATGAGCCTATTTGTTTTAAAATATTAGCAAATTTGGTAGAATGCTCATAACTATCATGGCATTTGGTGAAAGTAAAAGTATAAAGTCTCTTATTTATATAAGAATGAATGTTTTTCCGCCTTTCGCAAAGAACTGACAAGTCCCTCCGTTAGCGCCATGAAAAGCGCTTTCTCAATTAGCAGTTCGGAACCAGCAAAAAATGTAGGTCCCCCACATTCAAAATTTAGTTGTGAATAACGCAATAAGCACTGGGGCTCCTCGCTCTGTTGCGCCACCCTATTTATTTATTTTTATATAAGCCATATGGCTTTTTGGACAAGGCAGTAATTTTTTGTGAATAGGAAACTGTTGGTTGTTAAAATCATGTAATTTCTTAACCTTAAATGCACACTAGAGAGTCCTGGGCCTGGGACGTTCCTCGCAATCATAAACTGAGCGGAATAGGTGTAACCTACAATTTTTGAATGATTCCTAACGACTTCGCTTCCGAACACCCTGATTCCGAACACTGCGCTTCGCATGGCAGTGGAATTACTATCGGAAGAACTGCCTATTCTTAGCGATACGTGATACCCGTGGAAATCATTCGAAACATTGCGCCACGGGCACCACCAATTTGTGAACGCACCCTTTCACTAAGCATCGAACTGTTAGATACTGTCAATTATTTCAGTAAACGCAACACGAAAGAGCAACGTTTTCCGAAATTCAGGGAACGCAACTTTAAGAGCGTTAACTCCAATTTTTGGTAGTAGGTAGTTCTTGCCCTAATATAGACGGGCAAAGACAAGTTAAGTGCACAAATTTGAGTCTTCATATTCGTTGGGTGATGTAGCAGTGTAAGAGAAGCAACGGATTGGTTGAAATATCGAAAATATTGCTGCCGTTCAAAGCGTCCGTAACAAATGATAGAAATTAATCAGCTCGATAGTGTCCGACCGTTGCAAAGCGTGCCGACGGTGGCCTTGAGCACTAAGTCAAGTTCCTATACCACAAATGTTTAGATTGTACTTCAAGCCAATAACAAAGTCTTAGAAGTATCTTGCGTTTTTGAAAAAAATTGCCAGGTCCTTATTGGAAAACCATATATAAATAAACAGTTAGGTTAAACTAAAAAAATTCTGTTAAACTATTAAATTCTTGGCGTGCAAGGTTTTTCCAAATTACATATTCTACACTTCCACTGTTGTTTTGGAAGATAAACTTGAACAGAATTGTTTTAATCTAGAGTAAGAATATTCCCTTTCGGCTCACTGAGAATACAACCCTAAGTTCAAAAAGGCAACTGTTTGTATACAAAAAATAAAGACTTGTTCTGTCTGCACCAGTTAACATAGTTTTGACATCCTGTAAATTTGAATCACTATACACGAATAATAATAATTGCTGAAACATTTTTACCTGCAATAATCTCTGTGTTCTTTTGAACAGTTGCGTTTGTGTCTTGAATCAGACTTAATCCGGGAAAAATATTCAACTCTTTCCTCTCTACTAGCTGCTCAAGTAATTTGATGAATTCCAACTTCAAACAGGTCCAACTAAACTCCTTTTCGCACTTATCCAAAGAATTTTTCATTTCCTTTTTATTTTCTAAACTACTCGTAGCAGCAAGTCCATTTCTAATGACCACAAATAAAACCAAGCACATTGTTATCCCTCTTATCACACACATCGTAAGTAAAACCTTTTTTAAAGAAACTCTTTGGCACCCAACCTTTCACAAAGAATAGACAAACTAAAACTAATAGTCAACTTTTTAAGTAGCTCGGATTTATAGCCAAACACGTAACTCATTACAGCCAAAGACAAAACAAAAACAAATCAAAGAAATGACAAAAAAAAAAATACAATCATGGTACAATTGCTACTGAGTTGGTATGTTGCGATGAAAGCAAAAAATAATTGCTCATCATTCATCCGTGGTGGATGGACCCTTTTGGAGCATATACCCATCCAGCAACGCATATTTCCATTATTTGCTCTTGGACTTAGCCCAATCATCGCACCTATTGTTGCATGACTTTATACAAAGAAACAATTTATTGTGGAAGTACTTTCCTTTATTTTCGAATAATAATTGTACCATGGATTGAGACACTTAACATCAAGAATTTTCAACACAATGTGGTCAGCTGTAATTAGACTGAGAATTTTATTGTTCTTCTTCTGCAGATTCTTCTGCATGGTCGAATTGTTTCCTCAAACATTGACGAAGAATGACAAATTTCTATGGGGGGGGAAAGAAAACTAAAGTTTTCGGCCAAATTCGGTGTATGAAATAAGAATGTCAACAAAACAGAGAAGCATGAGATTGATTACATACATATAGCTGCTGGTATAAATTGAAATTGAAAGTTACCTGGGAGACAAAACGGTTTGGTGTATAATTTTCCTTTTTTGACTACAAATATGTACTTTAATAACTAAATATGTTTTTTTGTCAAAATTGTCAAAGAGATCTCGTCTATGTTTCTCTTTTGATCCCTCAAATTTTCAATTAGGAGGTCAATACATCCTTCCTTTCTTGAGATAAATCCTTCTGCCACCTGCGACCAAGATCTCTGTTGCTCTCAGAATTAACTACCAGTATAGTTTGGGGTTGTTGGCTAATAAAATAGAATATTAAATTGAACCGTTGAATGTCAATCGACCGTTGGGACAGTTGATTAATAATCCGAATTATCTCATTTAGTTTCAAACCTCAGATGTCTGCCCAGAGGTAATAATATTGTCAAACAGAGCGATTATTAGTTGGTTTCCATAAATTAACAAACACTTCCACCGTTGCCACGCCCGGCCCGCCGCGTTGCCGATCCGTCAGTCGTCCATAGCAAACAGAAGCCGATGTCAGGTAATTTAAAATTTATGTATACCTCGGGAAGAGATTAGAGTGTGCAAATTAACGGTGTACACAATCAACCTTCAGCCTTTGGGATGAAGAAAGTAATTGCCTAAAGTTTGAGAATTTTACGACTTTGAGTGCAAGTAATTTGTAAAAATTAAGACTCATAAAACGTCTATGGGAGACCAAAGGTGTGTAAAAGAAGCAATTAATTATGTATATGTAGCCTAAAGAGGTAGTTGTGAAGTGAGATTTAAAATTCTAAGCCTAGTGCGCTATTGGCAAATCTGAGCAAATACAAAAGTTATTTTCAAAGCCGGGAAAGATAACGAAACAAATTAAAAAAAAGCGAAAAGTTATGACAAGTCTGCTACTTATGTAGATTAGGCTCAGCCACGTGAAATTTTATTGTTCAACTAATTGACAGATGTTGTGGGTGGGAGTTTTGACTTGGAGCCACTGATAATGATACTGTGTACTTAGTTTAGTGTCTGGCATTGATAAAATATTTATTGATACAAACAACGTTACGTGCTCCGCACCCTCAGCGCTTTCCGCCCTTTACTTTTATTTGAAATATAAAATATCGTTTGAATTTCTTGGGAGCTTGTAACTGCCACCAGCGATGGAAAGACAAAAAGTCTATATTTCCATTACTTTAATCAAGTGACAGTTACAAGACATAAATTTCTGAAGAAAAGCTTCGGGCAAGTGGGAATTGATGCTTACTTTGAAATAATTTTTTTTTTCTTTAGTGCTTTTTATAGCTGGTGATTATGGTAGTGTGGTGGCCTCGATGGTGGCCACGATGCTACCGATGTATACACGTCAATTGTGCGTACTTAACCTCGGGTATTATAGAGGTCCTGGGCCCGTTCAAATGGAGGTGACATTACAGACTAGTAAGTGACTATTGATAATAAAAATAGTGTGCGGTCCGGTAGAGCTTGGGGAGTTTGAGGCCTACAGCATTTCTTATTTCTTTTAATCAGCCTTGTGAGGAATAGAAGTGGACTTAAATCAAATCACTGATATTTTGATTTTTTGGTTAACAAAGAAAGCTTTAGCTTGAGCAGCTAATTAACTCTGAAGCTATATTTAACATCGTACCTACATAAATAGGGTGGTGCAACAGAGCAGGGAGTTCCGGGGCCTTGCGCATTGCACACAACCATACCTCGTGCGGGAATAAAGGAGGCTATTTAAGTCCCCACTAATTTTCAGCCAGTAAGGCACAAAAAAGTTTTTAATGCACGAAGTACTTTGGCTTAAATGTTAAGTAGTCCTGTCTCTAAACCTTTAAACCATAGGAGGTAAATACGTACATATTTAGTTTTGAATATTTTTATTCAATTGCATAATTTGTTTTATTAGCTTCCACTTAAGGTTTTGTGATGATCCTGAGTTATATGATTACATTGCACACAACCATACCTTTTGTGTGGAAATGAAGGAAGCTAGGCCCCCATTAATTTTCAGCGAAGTGCTTTGGCGCTGTGGCTTAAATGTTAAGTAGTCCCTTCTGTAAGCTTTTAAACCATAAAAGGTAAATACGTAAATATTTAATTTTGAATATTTTTATTCAATTGCATGATTTTTTTTATAAGCTTCCACACAAACATTTGTGATGATCCTGAGTCGTATGTATATGATTTTGTTGATGAGTTATGAATGCTTGATGTCGATAAGTATAAATTAATAATTTCCATTAACGAATGTGTGGGATGATTTTTAAGGATTAAAAATAAATAATTTGCTTTTTAATTTAAACTATGAAATAAAATAAATTAATTTTCATCGGAATTATTTACATCCGTCTCTCATTTACATCCTTAGAGCTCTCTCTTACTTTTCCTTCTCTTTCTCTTTTCGTATTCCTTATAGTTTTGTGTACTTTGTCCTTGTTCCTTTTGCCATTTACGTCATTGCCTTAGTATCAACTTTCAGTTTTGGTTTAACTAGATCATTTTTGGGATAGGTGCTTACAAAATAATTTACAAAGTGTTGACTTTTTTGTTCTGTTGAGCGGGTATTTAAGAAAATGATTTAGTAGGGTTGGGTTAGTCCGTAATGGTTGTAGGCTAGGTCTTGGGCGGTAGCTTGTCCATTCCGACTCCAGTCAGAGTGTACGATCTCAGCGTTCAATGGGCTTCCGGTGATGTATGCGGTGGTTACATGATCCTTCTTCTTAGCCAAAAGATCCTTGAAGAAGGTGGCACCTAAACAAAAAAGAAAGGGCAACAAATTAGTGTAAGAAATGAAAGCCATTTGTAATTTAACTTACCGGCAAAGATGAGAGCTAAGAAACTGATAGCCAAGGCCTTGAGTGAAATGAATTTAACGATCATGAACAGAACCTTGAAGACGACAGCCTTTTTCAGTTTCAATGCCAAAAGAAGTGGTAACAAAACTTTCCTGACCCTTCTGGTACGTGATTCTGTTTGAAATTGAAGAAAGAAATATAAAAATAACTGACATTTAGGCTCAGTTGTATGAGTATATGGTGATGCTTCCTAAAACTATGCTATGCTTTGTTGAAATATGATTTTCCTTATGGTGTGCAATGGATAAACTTACTAATACGCGATTAATTTTATTTTTCAAATTGTTTTTACCTGCAACCGATATCCTATTTGTATGCAATTTGATCAGTGCTGTTTTGAAAGAAATGCAACTGCTGTGGCACTTTGATAGTCGCAGCATGATCAGTAGCATCACATTTTCTTTCGATAATAAGTGGTATGTCATTGATTGATCCCATCTAGTGTATGCGCCATGAATGTATGAAAAATGGAATACAAAACAAATCTAATTCTTGACATGTGAAAAACTGATCACTTTCGTGGATATACACAACAAATAAGCTCAACATAAGAGTTTTCTCTTCTCATCACTCTTGTAATTTCTCAAAATCTTCCCTTTTTATTACAAATAAGAAATATTACGATCTTTCACCTAAAATTGTTATCCGAAAATGAGAAAGATCAGGTAACTTGGCATAATAACCCATCATTTCCAATCCTTTTCCTTCTATTTAAAAAGTCATCCGTTCTCTTTCGTTAGTCAACTTTTACATCCACATGTGTAACCAAACCATCCTCGCAGAATAACACCAATAGATCGCTTCAGATTTTAATTTACTGTTCGTATTTACATTGCAAGATTTGAATGAACAAGGGTACTGAGCCTATTAAACTTAGAATTAAAAAAGTATTTTAATATATTTTACTGATACAAATATAATAAATAAATAATAAAAAGGGTAGTAAAGGCCAAATGAAAATAAATAAAATAAATAGGGTGGCGCATCAGAGCGAGGAGCCCCTCAACAACCATGCTTTGTGAGAGAATGGACAATGGAGGGGACCTACAATTTTCTGCTGGTTCCGAACGGCTTATTGAGAAAGCGCTTTTCATGGCAATGAATTTACTAACGCAAGACTTGCCAATGCCTCGCGAGAGGCGATACCCGTAAAAAAACATTTTTACCTCTTCTGGGTTTCTAACCTCGAAGCCAAAATGGTCATAAAGAAAATTGTGACGAACGTGGAACCGGTTGAATTTGTGTAAGAGTTAGACTCTTACGTACAAGCATAAGAAATCTTTACTAGGTATTCTTGCAATGTCTGATTTGGTCATGTTGTCTCTCTAAAAAACCTGCTAGAATAAGAAGTACTAAAATCAGTTGAAGCATACATTTTAACAATAAAATAGAAAATAAAGGATAATCGACGGAAATGGATATGTTTATTGTTCAAAGAAGAAATACCTACGAAAAAACCCGTGAAAAGACATAATCATACACGGTACGGTTCGTTAAGATAAATAGACGGGTACAAGAAGCTGAAACAGGCCCAGAACCAAAAGGTGCATTTACGCTATGCTGACAATCGGATCCATTTCATTCAGTTCTAATTTGGGTCAGTTTTAAGTGAGATGCAGGCCCGATCAGAACAGTTTTGAAAGGCTGAATGAGACAGAGCTTTGTCAATAAAATTACTCTGGGAGGAGTTGGTAAAAACAAATGAATGTTTCTGCGACTCGAACCTCACACTTCCACGTTACATACATACACGCCTACCACTATGCCTCGTCTTGTTAAGAAACATCATGTGTAAAATGTTAAATTTTAAAATGTTGTGAAGCTTTAATGGATTCTCAACATTGAAAAAAAAAGACTTTTAATATCGATCGGAGCAGAAAAGGCGCCATTTCCATTTCCCCGTCTATCATGGTTCTCAGAATCGGAATCGGTGACTCTGCGTCAAAGTATTTTTGTTCTCATCAAAAAAAGAAAGCTGAGAAATATATTTTTTATATAAAAAGATATAAAGGTAATGTTTAGTGTGCTTGGGAGAAGGTCTAGTAATATAAAAAGTGATTTTTTTTCCTATCGCGGATTTGAACTTTCGAGACAAATCAGTCAAAAGTAGCACTGTGGTTTCAACACCTTCTTTGCTCTCGCCCTGTACAACTTCATAGGTGGAAAACTCATCTCGGTCAATTCTTCTTCGATGATACTAGCGACTTAGCTTACATAGACCCTAAAAGCCTTTCAAAATACATGAAAAGTTCCGCGTGGTTCGACTAGCGGGTGATTAACCGGATTAAATGGAAGATTAATGGGTGATCAACTCGTTAATCTAACATCGGGTTTCTGAGATCAGTAGGTGATTGACTTGTTGATCTCTGTGGTATCACAATGGGCCCTTTTTGTCGAAGTGTGTCAGGCAACGTACGTAGGTATTACTCATTGGCTGACAGCCACTTCCACCTAACCTAATATAACCTAACCTAACACTGTGGTTTGCTTCCTCACTTTGGTTATCATTGATTGTCCATTCCGTTCCCCATAAGGGTGATTCTAAAAAACACACAAGGCTATAACTCATCCTAAGCTCTTTCACCCAAATACTTTATTTATGAAATCTACTCGTGCCTGAAAACACTTATTTTTCATACCCAATCAGTTTGAAATAAAGAAAATAGTTGACATCATCTGAGTAAATAAATTCATTTAATCAGAATAAGTTCACAATGAAAACAATTCAAAATATTAAATGCTTGCTTTTGTCGAGTGATTGCAGGACTTTGAATCAAAAGTTTCATCGAAATCCAGCCAGTAGTCCAATCATAATACTCGATCAAACGAAACATCACTTCGTTTAAGTAGACAATTTAAAATCGTTGGCCTTTATCATTTTAGAATAACGGAAAACGCAAGATAGCATAATTTAGTTGATATCATGATTCAGCAAAAAGTTTTTTGTGAACAACAATTCAGAAGAAAGTCTGATTCACAGTGGAGAAAATTCGCGGTTAAACTTTCCAATTTTTTGTTTATTTCCTTGTTGAAAAATTTATCACAACGAACCTAATATTGGTCTAAGTTTTTTAGTCCTTTTCCTGACATCCATTTAAACCTAAACTAACCTTCTCAAAAAAGAAAAACTGATAGGGCAGATATAAGAACATCGCGGCATTACTATAAATTGTGAATGTGACCAATTCACCAAAACAAATTTTTCTCCTGTTGAAAAAAAGTATGATATGAAGCTGTTATCAGATTGTTTACCCCATCGAAGTCCCAAGTCATTCAAAATACTTTAAAATCTTAGTCTTTCACTCTTAAAAGTTACGTTTTGTTCACAATTTCAAATTAATTGTGTTGTTCTGTCACTCCAATTGCAGCTCATTCAACTACAAATGACTAAGGTCCCGGACACGAACTTAGCGGCAATGCGGTAAAGCTGTAAGAAAAGCACTAAATCGGCAAAATCCGCAAATCTCTCTACCCTCTAGTTTTCAATTGCGAGTGAATTTGCCAATCTACTGCTTTGTCCCTCAGTGTGTGGCACTTTCATTTACCAAACTTGGAAATGACATCAGTCTTTTTTCGAAAATAAATAGAAGCGTAGAAATCATTGCCCAAGGAAATTTTAAAATATTTAAGATTCATATAAAGTATTAGCTCAAAAGATTACAATATAAAGGATCATTTACAATGAGGTAGAGAGTAAGAATTTATTTAGTTCACGGTAGAATTAACTGAATCTAATACTGATTGCTGTGAATATACAAAGTTTTCACATTGAATTGACTATATTATAGTAAGGCGTTTAGCTTGAGGACTGAATAGGACATTTCAAATCAATAGAAATAAAATTGAATGGAAATTCTTTTTAAATTAAGGATTAATTCAAACCATTTCAAAATCAGACTCATTCAAAATCAGGATGTGATTTGAAAATGTCATACAAAAGTGATTCATAATGAAACAAATATAAGAATTGCAAGACAATTTCAGTTATAAACTTAAATAACTGGATTTGATTTCTGTATTCTTATAGCCCCTGTGCTTCAATCCAAACCAAGCAAACCAAATCTACCAAATTGACCATTTTAATATTTAATTTCTAAACCTTTACTCGCTCACTCGTCAAACGACCAAATTCTAATATCCTGCCAATTTCAAATTTAAATGAGATCCTTCAAAATAAAAGCCACACCCCCGAGACTCAACAACTTTCTCAGTCATAAGCTATGAAAAGTCTGTTTTATTCATAACGACGCAATCATTTTTATATGTTTTTTGCAGAATCACGTTTTGCATTGCAAATTAGAAAGTAGATGTATATACACTCTTACATTCCTTTTAACCGACACCACGAACCACCTCAGCTCCAGATGATTTCTCTTAAATGGGTGTGACTGAGATGGTCAATAGTACCAAAGTAGTAAAAGATAAAAACAAAAACTGAAAAAAAAACTCATAAAATTTCACTTTGCAAATTGTATTCGAAAGTTGTTTTGAAATTTGAGCCAAACTACAAAACAAGTCAACAAAAATTTCTACTCACAGTCACAATACCACATACAGCAACAGCAACTCGTTGTTGGTTGGAACTTTTTTTATGATAGTGTAGCTCACGCTACCATGCTCTCGCAGTGAACGTGACCGCCAAACCAAATTGCTTTCTCTCTTCTTTCCTATTGACTGCATTTTAAGGTCTACGAACTTGAAAACCTTTTACACAGCAGTACCAATGCCTTGTGGAACATGAAACTATGTAGGAATTACTTCTACATCAACATTGTTTGTGGTGTACCCTACCCAAGTGCCATTACCCAGGCTCCATTCCATACAATGTGTGCGGCTTTAAAAATGTATGTAGGTGAAAGACGGCAACACGATTTCTTTTCTTCTCCCACTGCCCCAGTTTGACAAAAAAGTGGGGAGAGAAGTGACATTGTAATTTTTGTTTCTATTTGAACTAAGCTAGTGCCATCATCTAACATAAAGCTTAAGCCATGTAAGCCCACCTTTCTTGAGAAAGAATTTATGTACATATATGCACGAGTTACGGAAGTACAATACCTACCTATAAACCACCGTTTATTTTTTGCTTCCTTTTTAAGGAACTGGCAGAAGAAGACTTCAAACTGAGGGCTTACGTGGTGGATATGAAAACAAAGAAAATTAAAATGGAAGAACAAGAATTTTTGTGAAATGAATTTCCGGAATCACGCACACGTTTAAAGCCAAGAGATTGATGTAAAATAAATTTAATCAAAACGCAGCGATGGGGAAGTGGAAGCGTCTATCATTGTATTTGAGAAACGGAAAATGCAGTTATATTATTCTGGTTTATGATTAGTTTTTGTTTTGTTTTTCTTTAACTTTTACCTCGCTTACCACTCTTTCTTTGGATGTCTAAATTATGTTGCTTAGCGACTTGTATAGTGCAGAGCTTTCTAAACAATATACCTACGTATATACCTACCTACTCAATCATTTTCTTTCAATGCTTTGTATTAATTTTTTTTTTTGTCTTAATGCCTTTTATGATGGATGTACTTTTTTTGTCTTGAGTTGTCGTCGAGATTGTTATAGGAAAAAGAAAGTTGGGTAGGAATTATAGTTTTCTTATTTAAAGCAGCATCACGAGAACGTGATACTTCGCAGATGCTCTGGAGAGTGCAACCTGTGCGAATGGGCAGATCAATCGTTTGAGTCTGGCTCAAGTCCATATAAAATGATTTATATCGACAGAAGGCTCGTTGGCACGTATTTGTCTCGTCAGTAAATAAATTTCAAGGAACGTGCCTTGCAAAATTATTCGTTTTTCGTATCCTAGGACGCTAAGGCTTGAATCAGATAGACTCAAATTTACCACAGATGATGTAAGGTCTAAATAAAATAAATAAAAATAAATAGGGTGGCGCAACAGAGCGAGGAGCCCCTGGGCCTAGCGCATTTCTCACAACCATGCCTTGTGAGGGAATGGAGGGGACCTACAATTTTTCGCCGGTTCCGAACGGCTAATTGAGAATGCGCTTTTCATGGCAATGAATCTACTAACGGAGGACTTGCCAATTCCTCGCGAAAGGCGATACCCGTGGAAAAACATTTTTGCATTTTGCCTCTGCTGGGATTCGAACCTCGAACCTCTGGGTTAGCAGGTGTGTAAGGTCTGTTCACAGTAAAAGTTTGTCTTTATAATTCTGAACTGATTCAGGCTTAATTAGATAAAAAGAAATTTGAAATGGTGACCAGCTTACCATTTTTCTAATTTCAAATTTAGAAAACATTTCATTGGAAATTTTAAAGTATAGATCTTTAGAGTGGGGCTTCTAAGCCTCAAACGAAAGCTTTTGAGTTTGTAGTTATGGAAGAAGCTGTTTACGGTGCACCTGTTTTAAAAGTGGGTATTTTCTGCTGTTTGATGTAATACTCAGACTTCTCCGAATAGTTGAGTGGTGTACTTTTGAAAAGAAAAGCCAAAACTCCCAATTTCATTCAACTGAAACATAAAGTTTGTCGTTTTCGATAAAACGACACTTGAAACACTTTTCATAAGCTCAATATCTTAATGCATTCGACAAAACCAGCTTTATTTATTATTGTGAAAAATACTGCATCGCTTTTAATTTGTAATTCAATCCGCTCTTTCGAAAACATGAAAGGTAAAAATGTAAAAAAAATATTATTTCAAAAACTGAGCAGCTGGTCACCGTAAATTATTTTTACACTCTTTGTAAGAAAAAGAAAGGCTTCGCCAGGTAAAATGAAACTAATTTGTGAAGTGAAATGGTAACATTACAGTAACGTACTATACAACCTATTGCATTTCAATGCGTTTATATACGTCAAATTATTAAAGTATCAGTTGCATGCATTCATTTTTCTTAAAATTGAGTATTTATGAGCACACATAGTAGGTGGTCATGTGAGAGCACACCAATGCTTAGCTGAGGGTTTTTTAGAATGAGAAGCGTCATTGCAAAGACAAGCCTTTGAACTTGAAACGAACCACATGCAACCATGGCAAGCGCTTTATCACTTCGCCGTTGGAAATCGGCAAAAATGTGTAGGTTCCTTCCATTTGTCACAAGGAGCGAATGAAAGTAATACGCCAAATGGCTCTCCTCAATTATTTTAAGTACCACAACTGCCACTGTTTGAATTTCTCATAAAGTTGAGACTCAAAATGAATTTCGACTAAACTAACATTTTATGATCACACTGAAGTTCCTTGCATTTCAAAATATCACTAATCAGTTTAAGAATCAGACACACAAAACTAAAAATAAAAATCCCTCACCCTTACCATCAGCTGAACGTCCGGCGAATTCATCCTCGCTCTCATCGTCTTCACCGGGGAAGGCCAAATTCAATTCGTGCGATTCTAAATAACGTTCGGCACGATCCTCGAATGTCTCACCACCATTTGATTCACCAAATGAACGTCCATTTTCCACCCGTTCGATACGTAATCCTCCGAACAGTGGCAGCGATGGCTCGTTATCAATTTTGTTAAGGGCATTGATTATATCCTTATCACTATTATCCTGGTGTGGGAGGGCAACAGCGGTGGCGCACACAACAGCGAGAAGCACAATTGTATATTTCGAAAACATTTTTTAAATAATTTGAATCCTTTTTTCTATTTGAAATTTATTATTAATTAAAGTTCTGATCACTGAGCACTTAACCGGAGCGAGTGGACAATTTGCTTTGTGATTGATTAGCTATCGGTCAAGCTATTTATCTAGACGAAAGTTACAATCGTACAATCAATGAAAAATTCGAAAATACACCTGCCAAAATACAAAAGGTATAGCGGATAACGATACGAAGGAATGTCACCAAAGAGTAAATAATAAAAAAAAATATCTCTTTGGTGATGTATGGTGGGGGAGCGCAAAAGAAGAAGATAGTCTTCATTACAACAGTCCACCCGGTATCATTCAAGAAACTCTTTTGCGTTAATTAGTATTCATTCTATGAGACTGCTATAAAAATATGTTACACTACGTGACACCATTCTTTCCATCATCACCACCATCATCGTCATCATCATCCGTGTGGTGGTTGCCGCTTGTGTGGATATATCTTTAATAAGAAGCATTGTATCGGCCCTAGGGCGGATTCACCACCACCACCCATAACAATCCATCACTTGTGCGCGTGTATAAAGTCACCCAAACCAAACATGGAGGTTCTTCCGCGTCTCTTAACCGTTTGATTTTCATTTTCAAGTCATTGATATTTAAATTCAATCCACGACCCCGCACGCCATTATTTGTCGGATAGTCTACCTCTATCACCCTCCAAACAACCTTTAGGTGTATCTGTAGACACCCGACCCCAAAAGGCGCTCGAAAGAAAGCCTTTTCGATTAGGGCTATGAGCACACTCACAGAGTACAAATCATAATTGCATAGGCCATTTTCATCCATGAGAAGATAATTATGGAATTTGTATAGCTGGAAAATTTAAGTCGAAATTAATTTGCGTAATAAAACCGCCATGCGTAGATTGAGGTATTGGTATAGCTGATAGCTGGTTGGGCCACTCGTAGAAACTCATCCAAAGTATTTGGGTTGGGTGAATGGTTTTGATTTGCAGTGTTGGAATGGAATGTTAGAGTGTTCTCAATAATTTTTGTGTTATGGACAGTTTGGTGTTTATAAATTGCGAAAGTTTTCGAGAATGAAATCGGAGACACACGTGGAAATAATTGAATTGCGCTGTATAATGAAACTCTTAATGGGATTGTTATTTGAAGTAGTGTCCTCTTGAATTTGTAGTGTGTACTTTAATGTTTAGAGGATAGAGAAGTATTTGGCCCACTTAATGACGGCTTTGAGTTTTTTTTTATTATGAAAGTGAAACTAGAGGATGGGAGTTCGGGAGTATGATATGTGCTTGAACACGACCCCTGTTGCATACTCAAACGGTTTCAATCGATATTTAAAACTATTTGGAAATCAGGATCTCCAAGTTTATAGGTCAGGAATGGGATGAAATCAACATGAGAAAGTTGTTTTTAGATAAATTGAATTAAATGCAAAAATTCTGAAAACGAGAAGTTTTTATAAATATGAACAACGGTTGCTAATTGAGTGGAAAATAAAATTATATTCAAAAATAGACGTGGTTGAAATCATAGTGGACTAAACGACAAAATTTAAGCTCTAGAGAAAAAGAGTAAAAAACTGAAAATAACTGAAATATACTGAAAATAAAGATTCGGATTCGGAAAAGAACTGGCAAAAGTTAATGCCCCTGCCCATGGCCACCAACTGCCAAACAGAGAAGTAGTCAAGTACCTCAACCTCTGGCTAGAATAGTTTCTATATTTTAACAAATATATGGATGCAGTTCTGGCGAAGCCTAGAGAAGTTTTCGCTCTGATTAGATTAGATTTAGGGGACGGGTAGAGCTTGCTTAGCTCCGGGCACTGCGATGTCTGAATGAAACCTATTGTGCCAGTTTTCGCTCTGACAAGGCAACTGTTTTACAGCAGACAGCTCGATAGCAGGTTGAAGGTGATTTACTTCATGGCCCTCATAAGGCCGTGTCTCAAATGAAAAAGATTCGGTAGGTTGAGAATGTTTGAATACCTGTTTTGGATTGCTCAGAACACTAGAGTCGGAGTTCAAACACTATTATCCTAATGTGGCCCCTTACAACGCTTTGGTATATCTGTTGCACGTTGTTCTCTATTCAATATGGGAGGGTAGACACAGGCAGATTGGCGGTTTCACTGATCCACCACGTCTGCCGTAAATCTGTGGATCACTCCATTATACCGCGGCATAACCGCAGTAGATGGCGGTGTTGAATTGTTTTTTGTTTTGTCTGATTTCAGTTCATCATTTAAGTCTTTGTTTGCAATAGAATAGTGGTACCCGTGGAATCACGTCACGCTTAGCATATCTGCTGTTAATCCTGAGGTTCGTGGTTGGAATACCAACAGAAGCAAAAATGGTATCGCACTTCGCGAGAAATTAATAAAACCTCAGATAATAAGTTCATTGCTATGAAAAGCGCTTTTTCGGTCAGCCATTCGGAATCCGAAGAAAATTGGAGGTCTCCCCCACTCCTTCAAAACACAATGTCTGTTGGAAATGCGCTAGGCCGCGAGGCTTCTCGTTGTGTTTCGCCACTATATTTATTTATTATACAATTTTCTACTCACTTTTATTTAGAACTTTTTAGTTTTCAATATCGCTTCCAGTCATTTTGGATTTTTAATTTTTCAAAGTTGTGTTAAATATTTTATTCTATTCCCATATTAAAGAGTTTGGGAAACGAAAAAATAAATCTGTCATTTCCCTCGCGGCCATATTAGATTTCCATTTTATTTTCAAAGAGAACACGAAGAACTCTTCCTCCAATCTTTCATCATATACCAACATCCCACATTGAAGAAGTGAAAAAATAGTAATCGGCTGCCATTTTGTAGCAGCGGCCATCTTGGAATTAAATTGATACTGAGTAATGAGTATATTAAGTAACAAGAGATTCTGTCCAACAAAAGACTCGAGCGCTTTTTAAAAATTATTAATATTTTAGGGTTAAAAAAAAAATTCCTTTTTACTGCTTGTATCGGGTGTTTTGTTTAGAGGTTGGTTTCTTAAATAAATATAAAACTAACATTTTGTGGTCAAATTGGGCAACTCTAATTTCATTTATGTTCAATTTTGTTTGCCGTTTTATAAAGTTATTTTATTACTCTCTTCCCCATCCCACAAAATAAATAAAGAAATAAAAATGTTTAAAAAAGATAAATAAAAAATAAATAAATAGGGTGGCGCAACAGAGCGAGGAGCCCCTGGGCCTAGCGCATTTCTCACAACCATGCCTTGTGAGGGAATGGAGGGGACCTACAATTTTTCGCCGGTTCCGTATATCGGCCGGTTGTGTATATCAAAAAAAACCTGAAACCTAAGTTTTTATGCAAAATACGTTCCATTAATTAGAAAGATTGTCGAGAAATAGGTAAACCTTTTTCAAGAGCTTTTCATAGGATATTCTCTGTTGTTTTTGAGCGATGGAATCAGGTCTGATTCTTCACACCGGCATCACTCCCATCACTTTCACAATTGCTAACCAAGTAGTAGGTACTTCACTACAATCCACAAATGCTTTAGTTTTACAAATTTTGACCATAAAATGTTCACCATTTTTTGTATAGTGAACTAACTCTTAACAGATGTTTGATTCAAAATTGGTATACAGATTTCGCTGATGACCATCAGTTTAGTATTCTGTATGAGTTGAGGTAACGAAGTTAATCTTTAGTAAAAAGCAGTCCGCTTGTTAGCTTCTTTCTTTTTGTCATAATCCAAATAGAAGGCGAACGTTATTCAAAAGATGCTAAATAAAACATTAAACACAGTAAATAAAAAAAACTTATCAATTTAGGAAGTTTGTTCTGTTTCATTATGGTCAAAATCAGTTGCAGCTGGGTTTTCAAACAAGACATTTTACCCAACATATGATTTGAGGACTTTTTGAAAACGAATAATGTTTAATGGTTTAAGAAAAACCTTTTTAATACTTTTATTTCTTGTTCTTTGTTCAGTATTTTCGTTTAAATATTTCAGCCGATATCTCACGAACAAATGCATCAATGTTGCCTTCCAGTGCGTCAATCGAAGTGGACTTGTCGTTTTAAAAATGAGCCTCATTAAAGCTTCACAAAAATTATTCTCAAGTCGTTGAATTGCATGACCTAGGTAACCAATCGAACTGGACATTAAATAAGCATGACACCAAATTGGTGCCTCTATTGGCCTATTGTTATGCGTGGTATGTGGCACCGTCTTTGTGAAACCCCACATCATACAATTTAAGCTCTTCCACATTGCGCAAATACAAATTTGTTATCATCACCAAATCAATAATTCACGGTCATTACTAGCACTGGCCGACATTTTCATCAGTCCGCACTTTAATTAAGTGTGTTGGTGTTGTAGTGTCAAACAAAGTAAATTAAGTTCGAAATTTTGGTCACAATGGCCCAAATAGCCACCTTAGTAGGTCGATTAAACTAACTATAAAATGGAAGAAACGCACGATGAGCTTCTTGAACAGAGTAGGTACTCATTTTGATAATGAAATTCAATAATTTGCATGCTTTTTTCGTTTGTAAGATGATACGTACATCAGTTGTAAAAACTCATCGCCCATTAGCTCACATGCTGTCCTTTTTGCAGCGTTATATCAAAGGAGTGATAAATCAAACAACGGGAAAAAGTTTCGAAATGAAGTTGATATACTTTACTATTTGTGCTTTTGTCATAACATTAAAGTGAATTCATAAAAACTGCATTTCAGATTTTGTTGTAAATTTTATTTTTCTTCCTTATCCATTTCCTTATTTTTTTTCTTTTTCCCTTAGCATCATAACGAAGTTTGGTTCGAGAAAGCCATACAGAAACCATTTGTAAACTATTTCGGTTTCCAAGCAGTTCTTACAGGTACTGCTACAGAGAACCAGAAACATTCTCTGTAACAATAACTCAACAACACAAATTCCATTTTAATAATAAGTAACAAAATAGTTTTGTTAGAAATCGTTCTTTTGAAATCCTTTTATGACTGTTTTGTGACAAAAAGAAAACAGAAAAATAAGACTTAACAAAAAGGAATATTCAGCTGTTTGCCAATGTAATCACTCTTTTACTGTAATTTTAATACAAATAAAATAATTGCTCCTGATAATCAAGTTTCAGTAAATATATAAGATCCATAATATATTCCACCATGGCCTACATTAACCTTCTTTAAATCTTTCCTTAAATTTCATATAACTTAGTTTACAAACCATTTCACGCTAAGATACCTCTTAAATCAAGACAAGTTCTTAGCACCCATTGCTTGCAATTGAAAAGTGAAGTTTGGTACTCAGTTTTACGTAGTGAGCAATCTTTTCAGAGTTTCAATGCGGCAATGAAACAGAACACTGGCATTTTAGTAACTTCCATCTGTTGCTACTTCTAAATAAATAAATAAATAAATAAATAAATAATAAATTGGCGCAACAGAGCGAGAAGCCCCAAGGTCTAGTGCTTTTCTCAAAATCAAGACTATTTAGGGAATGGAGGGGACTTACAATTTTCTGATGATTAAGACTGGCTAATCGAGAAAGCGCTTTTCATGGCAATGAATCTACTAACGGAGGGCTTCCCAACTCCTCGCGAAAAGCGATACCCGTAGAAACTCTGGGTTAACAGTAGACATGCTGTATTTGTGTTAAAATGATAGATCTGAACGCAACCATCCAACATCCATCCAACTATGTCTGTCTAATTAATTGTGCAGTTTGAACTGCCCTTTTACTTACCTTCATAAGAACTCGCTTTTCTTTTTTCGACTCCAAAAATCTTTTTCTTTTATTACGTATATGTATGTACAATTTAGTACATGTGTACCTAGTTTAAATATATAAAATAGGGTGGCGTAATAGAGCGAGGAGCCCTTGAGCCTAGCGCATTTCTCACATCCATGCATTGTGAGGAAATGAAGGACACCTACAATTTTTTGCCGGTCCCGAACGGCAAATTGGCAATGAATTTACTAACGGAGGACTTGCCATTTTCTCGCGAATGGCGATACCCGTGGAAAACATTTTTGCCTCTGCTGGGACTCGAATCACGAACCTATGGGTTAGCAGGTGGACATGCTAACCACCACGCCACGGGTACCACAGTCTACCTAGTTTAGCATAATTTTGTATTCTCTTTTTACTTCTTCAAAGAAAGCAACACAAATGATTCAAGTACTTTTTTGCTGCTGATCGAAATCAAAAATGCAGCTTCATCAAATTTTTACCCAATTTTGCGTTTTAAAATAAACAAAAAAGCTTTGAGAAAGATGTCATAATGACGCAATTATAAATAAAATCAAGACTCCTTCACTATAACATCATTTAGTCATCCCACCACCTCATTAAAGTCAATAATGATAATAAAGTCCAATTAAATTTACCAACAAACTTGCTCCATTCAAGCTTCATCACCATGGACTCCATTAAAATGAGTTTATGCAAATGCGGTTTAACCTTGACAGAAAAAAAGTAAAATTTCTTTATTCACTATATGAAAGTTTAATGTATTCAAATAAAAATGAATGGACAGGTCACGAATTGAAAAGAAAAATAAGTTAACAGCCACAATTCATTGGCATGGTTTCGATTTTTTAAATGCAGCAATCATCTGTCCGAAGCAACATAAAACCATATGGCCTTGAAACTGAAAGCTTTATCCCCTTTAAGCCATCACGTTGTTTGAACATCCCACACCATCACAGTTTGACTTCAATTCATTGAAATAAAAAATTAACAAAGTCCTCGTGTTTTATGCGATTTTACAACAATTTTATTTCATGTTTCATTTATTAGATAAAAAATTAAACAAAATATGAAGGTACATCTGCAGTGCTTTACAAATAAATTAATTACTGTAATTAACTAGAAACACACTGGTTGATATCGTAATAATAAAAACATAAATGTAACTGGCACATCAACTGTCAGCAGATATTCAAATTTTTACTATTGCCATCAACGCACAATTGTGACATTTTTCACAATAATCGTCTCGACATCTTCTCATTATAAATAAATTAGATTACACACTAAAAAACAAAAGGCACAACTCTCGATGAAGATCTACTCTCCTTTTTCATATTTGCACAAATGCACAATCTACTGCACTGGCATCTGTCCTTTGTAGGCTAACTCTTGCGCATCATCGTCAACTTCGATGTCGCTCAAGCTACGGGCATATGGATATGAAGAACCACCTGATGACCAACCTTGTTGGGCAGGTTGTTGCCATCCAGCAGAGTTTGCTAAACCAGCAACACCACCGCCAAGACCACCCAATTTACCGGCACCGCCAAACAATTTAGACGCACTCACAGCCAAGGCCAAAAGGAGAGCGATCTTAGCGACAATGATGGCCTTGGTAGCGAGCAGGGCCAATCCACCCAGTAAAAGTGGCACCAGTGCAAACAATTTAGCACCAACAGCCAAGACCAATGGTCCCATGAGTTTCTTCATCTTGCCGCGACCTACAAAGACATTGCGATTGCGAACATAAGAAATTGGAAAAACCTCTCTTTTTCAAGGAAAACTCGTTATTACCTTCTTCGATGGCACGGGCAACCTCTTGAGTAGCCTCAGTGGGTACTTTGACTTGTAAGTTGTGTGTTCCGAAGAAATCTGCAACTGATTGCATAGCCATATCCATGAGTCGTCCGTTTCTATCTTCAGACTCTGCGGGGAGCTCAGCCATGATGTCATTTTCGGACAGTGCCTTGCCGCTGCGAGCAACTGGAGCTTCTGGATCTCTACACGGTCGATGAAAGGGAGAAAAAATATGCATTTTCATGAATGAACTCACATAACAAATTGCAATAAGAAAAAAAGGAAAGAAAAACTAGAATGCGTTGTGTGAATGAAATATTCGATTTGCAGATAAAATGTCGTGCCAACGTAATCTTACGCAATCCATGATGCTTACAAAAAACGAAAGAAGATCTGTGTACGGTAACTACATCACTTGAATGCGTTCTGACCGCATCACTTTCGCATACGTATCTCTCATTTTCATTGGACACTTTCAAACATAGACACAGACAGTTCAAATGAAACACAACGATTCGCACTAGTTTTTCCTTTCAAATGATGTAAGTCCTTCTTAATTCGCACCTTGTGAATGTTACTCCATTGGTAAGAACAATGCTGTTGCTCTTGGCAGCGCGATTCAATGCTGTTATTCCTTTAACCGCAAGACATGTTGTAATATCGTCACTTTCGAAACAGGCTCCAAGATATTTGGCTGCCCTCGATAGGGTACCTTCACTTTCGATTTTGTTATCGATAACACTAGGGGCAGCTAAGGCTGCAGCAAAAAGCATAACAGACACAATAAACACTTTCATTTTGAATTTGTTGTAATTTTTTTTTTTAATTTCTTTAGTCAACCGCACGACTCTGTTTTGTTTTTATTTTACTAAAAAAAAGTTACACTCAATGCTCGAACAACGAAAAACTGCGCTGTTTGATGTATTGCTTTCGAGATGTGAGAATGATTTGATGTACTTGTCCGGACACTGGCACCCTTTTATACCACTTTTAAAAAGTCACTTTTTCGGCATACAGCAGTGTCGCACGGTATGCAGAAGCAGCAACAACCACGAGGTATCGTGATGATTACGTATACGCCTTAAGTTAAAAGCCCCGCTAGTCCCCACCCCGATTCCATCAGTTGCATATACTCAAAAAGTTGCCATCCCTCATTGCTCCATACGATACGACGGCGATGCGACGCTGGCTCATTGTTTACCATTGTTAATGAACAAGAGATGGCTGATAACTTTAGGGGAGGGGGAGGGACAATGAATCGTTTTTCGTCAATATTTACTCTCGCGAAAAATACACAAGAAACCGTTAAGCAACGAACGAACCATAAAAATGGAAAAACAAATTAAAATTATACCGTCTCTGAGTGAGAGATGCTTTACCATACTCGCTCGGATGACAGTCAAGGTAGGTAAGGCAAGGTAAGGTAGGTAAACTGAGCGGCACTTAGCCCCAAATGACTTGGTACCAATATGTGCGTAAGTGTAACTCTCCCATCCAGATGGAGAGGAGTAACAGAGACAGAGTGTGAAAAAAGTCGTTTAAACAAAATAATACCAAAAAGCTGGCCTAAACAATCACGCAAGAAAACCGCGCTCACCACTTTGATCGTAAACAGAGAAGAGCATACTCGCATGCTTGGTCATGACTTCGTCTTGGTCTCTAGCCAATTTTGCTCTCAGTTAAGCTGGACTGTCCGTAGGTAATTGTGGTAATTCTTTTTTTTATCAGCAGAAAAAAAATATCTCGCAATTGTTATAAGCCAAAATGTGTGATCGAGTACCAACGTAAACATTGAGAGTAAACATTTCGGTTGGCATGCACGCACACACAGCCCCAGGGCGGAGCTCTAGAAAAAAAGTAAAGTAATGAGATAAGTTATTTGCGGATTGGTTTTTTCTGCCTTTTTTTATTGTTAAGGAAAAAGTTGACATTCCAGATCGTAAAAAAGAGAAATACTGATCTGAAAATAAAAAACCAAAAATGATTTCGGTCAGAAAATGTTTTACCTGTTAATTTGAATTATTTCCGCTGGATATTGAGTTCTCGTTGCCGATTTGATTGGAATTAGATAGAGACTATGTAGTGCAACAAAAACTAAAGTCAACATGAAGACATTACTTGAGTACCTACTACCTACCTATTAGCTTCAAGAATATGTAACTCAATCCATGTGGAAACTCTTAATTGAATCTACTGGAAGAAGTTATGTTCCTCTTTTTGTGTTCTCAATCTTGAGTCTCGTGTCTTTCGTGTCTTTCGTGTTTATGGTTTTTATTGACATTGTGTAGCAATTAGTTCTTAAAGCAACTGGCGCTGAACGTGTAAATGGAAAAACGGTTGCATACTAAAGAACATTGTGGTAAAACAAGGACAAGAGTTTTGTATTTAACGGTTTATGTGCACAATTTTGTTTCATTGTCTGAATTTGTATATAGTCAAGCTTTATTGTTTATGTTTTGAATAAAATTGAAAATGAGGAATGCATCTATTTTTAAAAGTTTGTGTGTATACGAAAAGACCTGGACTGGCTAAACAACTTATACTGATCGAATATTTTTGTAGGAAGCTTCTTGCTTTTTTGTATTAGTTTGATGCCTTTTCAAGCAATACTTTGATGACCAAATTTCATTTGTCATAGAACTATAGAGGTTATACTTTATTTTCCTTTCATGAGTGTCGTAAATGAAAATATTATTAAAGAAGACAGTTTTTTAAAAAGGATGGATTTCCACTAGTCCGGTTGTTCCGACTAGGTTTTTGATTAACTTGAAAAAAAACTAGGAAAAAAAGTATTTAAAGGAAAACACACAACTTCACTTTGTGACTTGAAAATTGGTTGTATTTAATTTCTAGAACTTTTCTAGTGATATGACTTTAAGTATAGTAACTTCATTAATTTTCTATACATTCTATGTTTTTGTTTATGTTTACATTTTTGTGGAACGTATTTTTAGTATTGTTTATTTTCGTTCTAAATGTTTCCATCCAGTTCCAAACACCGGTTGAGTGAACAAACTCGACTAAATTGAGACTGAAATACTTTTTTATCTTGAGTAGGATGTCAAATGTTATCGCATGACATATCAGAGCCACTTCAACATTTTGATGCAACACTTAAGCCCAAGCAACGCAATTGCCTCTTATCGAGTACTTAAAGTGTCAATTTTTAAAGAGTTTTCACGCTAAAGCATTCGTTAACAGGTTCAAAAGACCCAAAAGTGAGCAAATTGGAGGAGCCAGCTGCATGAACTGAAGAATTTTTAATATACTCTTTTTAGAACACTGGTTTTCGATGATCTTTAGAAGATGTATTTAGAAGGTCTTAAACAAGTCCTGCTAAGTGTTCATATGAAAAACTTTTGGCAACGAACTATTCAAGATATTCTTAACAATTTTTGGTTGCACCTTAAACAAATTCACTTACAAGGAACTAGTTAAGAGGCTTTTAAGTGGAACTACTCTTAAAGAGTTTGTGTATGGACTATGAGGCGTATTGTGAATTGAGATTCGGAAGAAACTTGGAGGATATGAAGAATACACAAAAAATCATGTTTCTTGCAACTTCTATAGACATTATCTGTTTTGGTTATTGCACTGCTTTTTTTGTCAGTTATAACTATTTTAATGGCGTTTTGTCAGTGATCACTTTCATCTTTCAATAATGAAACCATTGCTTATTTCCCTTTCCAGAGATTGAGTGAATTGAGTCACTTTTCAAGAAATTCAGTGAGTGAGTTAATGCAATTGGCTGTCAGTGACTCTACTCACTCACTAACTGGAAATTGAAATTAGATATCAGGACAGGAGTAAAAAAAAAATTAATAGAATTAGCTAGAGAAAATATATTTTTCCTTTTCAAACGTCCGGAGAACATTACGAAGTCTTTTTCTTCTTATTTTGATTTATGTTTGAAAAGCAATTTGGCAACTGACAGAATCTTTGTAGTTTGTAATCAGCTAATAACTGAGGTGTACGCATTTTTCTTCCACACCTTGCGACGAATGGGGGCACCTACATTTTTTTCCGATTCCGAACGGCTTAGTGAGCTAATTTCTCCCTGAGGCTAATTTATAATAACTTGTATTAACTTGTTAAATGCTGTACTTATCAAAAAGCAAACAAAACAGAAACATTCTCATCCCTACGCTTACTATGCGTAAAGATTTGACTTTTTTAAATTAAAAGAATCGTGTTAGTTCAACTTTTGCAAATCTTAAATTAAATGAAAGTCAGCCACTTTCATTGAGAAAACTATTAAATTGTCATTGGCATTGATGATTTCTCTCCACCTTCGTAATATTTAATTTGGTCTTACCCGACCCTAGGTGGGGTTCATATGCGCAGATTTCTTAGTATTATCGATACCGTTACAACACTAAGTTCATAAAACCATCTCTTATGAATTGGCTTTCGAAAGTAAATCAATGATCTACATGATAGTAAAATAGTAAATAGTGGTGCATGTCGCAAGGTGTCTTGTCTGTTTGTTACGAAAGAGCTAAGGGTCGAACTCGATAAATAATAATAAAAAAAAGTATTTCGCCTTTCGCGTGCAATTGGCAAGTCCTTTGAGAGTATTTGAGCTACACTATCACGAAAAGCGCTTTTTGAATCTGCCTTTCGAGATCAGCATGAAAGTTTCAAGTTTCTTTCACTTTTATCTAATCAGCAGTTACTGAAACTCATTGCAAACTTCAAATCTATTGATTTGGTTTTTTTTTTCATTGCAAGCATACATTAGGTGACGCAGAGAGTCCCAGGAAATATCGCATTTTCATTCGTAACCACACCTTGTATCCTGGTACTACTTTCTCCCTATCCCGAAAAACAATGCCGTGAATAGGATGACTATAGGCTCTTTTTTAGTCACCTTGAGATATTTTTTTTTGTCACCGTTTTCCTTTTCTAAAATGTTAGTCATGAGCTACTGCTTATAAAAAGAGGAACTCCCGACGATCTAGCAACGACTACTGCACTACCTTCTTACTTCCATGCACGAAACCATTCAACTCTAGCTGTCAAAATATTGCCCATTGTCTGTTTTCTGTGTCATTTTGACTAAGATTGTCTTACGAATTTCTCCCAAACGCACGACAAGCCTATGACTGTAAAACACAAAAAAATCAAACGGAACTACTTGTTTACTTTTATAACTGCCGTCAAAGTATGAAGAGTTTTCATTTCCAGTCACTCAAAGCCAGAAATCTATTTAATGTCGTCTCTAATTGTCTGTCGCACCTCAAAAAACGAAAAAAAGCAAAAAAAAGTAATACATTCAAGCCTAAACTGACATACATACTCACCAACGATTGTGGCCACGTTTTTGGTTTTCCTCTTTTCTTGTCGTAAATTCTAAAATGCTTGCCAAGAATCATACGACAAGCACGAACCACATTGTCTTGTGGTATTGTTGTCATTTAGAATGCCAAAACGTGGTATGTAAACAAAGACAGATTTTTGACTTTAAGGTTAGTAATCCAAATCGAATCACTTATGAGTGGTAAATTACAAATTCAGAAAGTTGAGCTTGATCTTTGTCCACAACTTGACAGGCTGTTACTTAGTTCATGTTATAGCCATCTTCTGTAGGAGCATTCGCACTTGTCAAACGAAGTTTTTTGTCTTCTAAGTGAATTATGCAATAAGTAGTCACTCATAGAGAGAGAGAGAGAGAATCAGACAAGAACTTTAGTGGCTTGTAGGGACACATGTTGTATTGTGCAACCAAATCGAGTTAAAATCAAATTTAAGAAAACTGGTCCTTCAGTCTTATTTCAACATGAATCTTTTCAGAAAAGGTTGTGCTTAATGTTTGAAATGGTTCACTGCCTCACCGTTTTGAAACGTAAGGATTTTGTAACAATGTGAATAGTACAGATATGACTCCTTATCAAAAATATTATAAAAAATACGAGGCGGGATATGTATGCAAAATCTTGAAGCGCATGCATTTGCATTTTTGAAATATGGCTCTGGTTCGTATCATGGACTTTAAAGCAAGCTATAATCGTTTAAAATTTCTTAGATTTAAAGTTTATAATCCATATTATGGTTTGAGGTAGTAATTTCAATATTTGAGGGGAGTCGAAATGACGCAGATCGTTGGATGTTCCTTGGATGTAAGATCCAGTGCTTCAGAGTAGATCAGGAGTATATTTAGGTTGTAGTGACTTGGTCAGATCACATCCAAACTTCCGTCCTAAGAGAAATGGGCTTATCTCAGTTTTTTTTGTAGTTTCGAGGGAAATGCATTTTACTATTTTTTGTTTTCCCTTCTAGCAGAGATTTACCATTTTAATTCGTGGTTTTGAGGCATTTATACTCGGAAATCTGTTTTTTTTTTACACAAAAATAAGACACCGCACCGTTCAACGATTTCAAATATGCCTCGAACTTAATTTTCACGTTTTAGCGCTTTCGTCGTTCTATGTAGGATGACAGCGACATACCCACACTTTTTCAGCTTTGTCGAGTGCAGCTGAATCTACAAAATTTTACTGTGACTGATACACGGCGGAAGATCACCTTCGTATTTTTTTTAAAGCCTTTTAGAGCCTTTTTACAGGTTTAAGTACATATCTACCTGCTTACTTAGGTTAGCATTACTTCCTCTGTGTCCTAGCTTGGCCCACACTAGGAAAAAGCCCTCGGAGAATACTTCTTCGACGACAAGGAGAAACTACCTTAAATTTATTATAATTCAACCCAATTAAATGCAGTTTCCAAATCATCCAAATCTTACGGTAATAGTGCACAGTTTAATTAGCCACATAATTTAGCCAAGACCGTGTCGAAATTCACTCATTCATGTTTAACACCAAACACTTTCGGTTGGGAAACCATTTCTCCTCTTCTATTTCACCATCATTTGCATACAATTTTATTGAAAAATCACTCGAACCATATCGTGGGATCAAATCGACAAGCTATTAACACCAAACATAACCATCAACTCGTTCGACAGCACTTCATAAATAGGTTGTCCATAATAATTTAGCCAATATTGCACCTTTTCATTGCGCAAAATATTTACTTAGCATTATTCATAAGTCCACCTCCTTATAGCCAGTCCCAATAAATGCCGATGCCGGTGCAGTATTATGAAATCAGCCTGCTCCATGAGCTAGCATAACATTATTCATTTCAAAACACTCGTATATGCGAAGTACCAACCCAACCCACTCGAAGAAAATCAATTCCTGCGTGTAGCCCTTTATGTCGGTCGATTGGGTTTAAATTACTAATTCGTGAATCGACCCAAAAGTAATGGCGCACCAAACAAAAATTCAAAAATTAAATTATCTTGTGCAATCTGAATTTAAAGGAAAACAAATATTGAAATTGAAAAATAAAAATGAAAGATTGAATGAAGCAAGGCCAGATACAATAATGATTGAAAGACCAGCAGACATCTCTGGTGAGAGAAAAAAGAAGGAGAAGAAGAAGACTTCAATCTTCAACGCTATACCATGTCGAGCCGTGTGCCTATGAAGAAAGTGTTTTCTTAGACGTCACTGCACTATTACATGATAGTGACCACTCTTGATCGTGCAAGACACCGTTTAGCAAGCAAATTATATTTGCATTTAAGTAAGCACAGGTTTTGTTCGTTGAGAGTGCATTGCGCGTGCACATCGAATAATTTAGATCCGTCTTGCAATTACCCGCTCACAACGAAAGTGTCAAGCAAAGAAAAATAATGTATGATGAAAGGCTAAGCCAAATATACAGTCGGTACTGTTTGCTAAGATTTGCTTTGGCCAAACATTGCTTATTAAATAGGCCCGTAAAGTTAATGCCACATAATTGGTTTCATGCTTGAGTGGGGCTATGATTGAGAAGACGGCTATGCCATGAATAAATAATAAGGCAGCCAACATTATAGGCTCTTCAAAAGAAGAGTAAGCGAAAAAAGTTAAATTTCAAACAAAATTCGTTATTTGTGTTTGATGCTCACTTTAATTACTTAACTCATATAAATTATTATCGTTTTTTTTTCTTAGATTTATGAATCTGTTTGTGCTCTTAGAAGAAAAGAAAACTTCTACTTTCTACTACATAATTGCAAATCGGGCTTTTAGTACGCACGTACGGTGATCATTTTTGACTTTTTTTTTGGTTTTAACTCATGCAAATGACAGAACGCACAGGTTGTCTTTAATTGTTTGGAAAAAATAATTTGTTTTTGTTAAACGTGTACTTTTTTCAACAGACCAGATGCAATTACGTTAATTTTTTTTTCTCAAAACTTATTTTTTTATTTTTTGGAAGAAGCTTCAATAGCGAGACGAACTGTCCCTTTTTTGTAAGCAGCTATTTTAAGCAAAAAGAAAATGAAAAAAAAAATCAAAAAAAAAGTAGAAAAAGAAATGTTTTGTGCTTTAGAAGAGTCTAACTCTCGTAATTTTGTGTTTAGAGATTGAATATCTTACTAAATTGATTAGCTCCAGCGTTTTGACTGAGTCTAAAGGCTTACACTTTAAATGGTTACATGCTTAAACGATGTCACTTTAACTTGCGATTATAGGTATGTACTATAAGGCAAGTTTTGCAATCGTACAGATAAAAAAAATTTGAGATAACAATTAAACGATGATAGAGAATCCGAAAAAAAATTTGGTCTTAAAATTCTGTCTGCCTGTCTGTATGTCTGTCTGTCTATCCGTATAGAGATCTACAGCCTGAACCACTAGACCGATTTTCAACATAATTTGTAATTAGGGTTGGGGCGGCCTACAGAGGGGTTTTGGAATCTAGATTTTTAATAATGGTACCTGCCATGCAACCGATATGATTATAACCCTATCTCTCGATACTCGTTTTACACGAAATTCGAAACTCGGAAAATATCTAAAAAAGTATTATTTAATATCTTTTTTTTAAACATATGAGTTTGTGATACAAATAACAACTATTTAAGCTTCCAAATGCCAAAAATTTCAAAGGAAAATGAATTCCATTTGAATAAATGATTGAATTGCGCAGTTTTTGTTCTATTTACACGGTTTCATAGAGGAAAAACAAAGATTTCATTTTACACGGATTTGTGTCGACCCTATCTGCAGTTTGAATCAGGGGATAAGTGTACTTATTATTCTCGAAAATGGCTTAAGCGATATTGATTAAATTTTCAGAGTTAACATATATATGTTCATTTGAAACTGCAAAAAATTACGTTTTTATATTTTCGCTAAAATCTTTTGGAATACATATTTCATATAAATTTATTTTTTTCAATATTTTGTGTGACTTTTTCAATTTTCATAATTATTGTGCAGTTGGCAGCACTATACCACCAAAGATATTATGAATAGCGAATATTAAAGCCTTTTACTCAGCCTTAAGAGACTTCATCTTAGAGACTTTAGGGGTCTTACCCACGGAAGGCTTATAGGCAAGGGCTTTTTCTGGATTTTTTTTTTTGTAAGATTTTGGGAAAAATGATATACAAATAATATACTAATCGATAGGGCAACTCTTCGAAAGTACAAAATAAAAAATTTTATTTCAAATTTAAAACGAAATGGCGGTTGCAGAATATGACACCTTAGCTAGTATTCTAAGGAGATGTCATGCGGCGTGACACATTAGACACGTAGCTGCATCAGCATCTTGCGCAATAAAAATTTTTTTTTTTTGAATAATCTACATCCGTTTTGCTGGTCAAGAACATAAGATGATAGCAATATTAAAATAAAAACCGCATTTCCGACCAAAAAAATGGCTGTAATTATTGGAAACTTTTTTTTATAAAACCAATCGCTTATACCGTGTGTACTTACTTCACTGGATAATTCTCCCAAAATGGAACTATTGAAATTTCAAGTCAATTGTAATAAAACTTGAAAAAGTTTCGTTTCCGGGTCAACGTCACGGATGCAGTTTTGACATAAGGGCGTTTTTATTTTAAAAAAGCTATGAATTTGCATAATTCATAAAATTAATTGTCAAAAATTTTCTGAAGTTTATTAGTATTTGGTCCTTTTTGATTTCAATTCTAGGGATGTCTAAGAATACTTTAAGCCTTTCATGGCAAACCGATGAATCAGTGTTGTACTTCCTCAATACGTGAATAAATGAACCTCATATAGAGGGTACTACTCAGATGAATGAATACTCAAGATGGGGATGATGACCTTTAGTTGCATTAGGGAAATTAAACATAAGGGTCGTTAAATTCTTTTGTATATCTCTTAAGGGGGGAAGCTTGTCTAGAATTTTGAAGAAACCGAAATTTTTGTTTTGTTTTAATAGGTACTTAAAAATAAAATACCAAAGGATGGATGCTGGCAAAAATGTCTAAATGCCCAAACTGTCCATTTTGCGGCAGAGCCCTTCAGGTATGCCATATGATTTTATAATACTTAAAACTTTAAACGGATTTTTCTCGAAATCACTTTTTTGAAATGGCCGAAGAAGACATAACTCGAGCATATCTTCACCGATCTATACGAAATTTTGACAGTACATTCAAAATACCTTTCTCGTTTATAGTTTTTTTTTTTTAATCAACAATTTTGTCCCTTATTTTTAGTGAAAATTTTAATGTTTTATTCAAACGTGCACCATTTCGCGAAAAAACAAAATTTAGCGAAAAAATCCTACGTACGTCTCTTGCTGTTATTATATAGAAACTAGAAATTTTCGCGATTTTGTTCAAGGACCAAAATTAAGGAGGCTACTTCTTGGGCCATGGACCCGTCTAAAAAATTAGGCGCCTCCGAAGAAATGCTGGACAGCCACCATTTTGAATTTAATTGACACGAAAAAATTGTATTTGTAAATTAAAACCTAGATTATAATACTTTTTTCACAGATTTTCGATTGAACTTTTTGTTGAGTCACAAAAAATTTATAAATTATGCCCATTCTTCACGATCTAAACCAGCTTCCCCCCTTAATTAACCCACGTATTGAATTTGCTTTGCGTGTAATGATGTGTTCATAGAACTCTAGGCTAAAAAGAACCCCAAGATTCTGGAAATTTCGAGATAATAATTGCTGAGGTATTGAATAATTGGCAATAATCGGGTATCATTTTGCGTGAGAACGTCATACTTTGACACTTCGAATGGTTCAAACTATAACTATTCTATATAAGAATTGTCGATATCTTTTTGTTACAAATTGCGATCTGAAGCATTTTTATAGATTCAAAAGTCTTCATGACGAGCAAAAATTAAAATGTTACCGTATGAAATCCAAGAAATCATGCCATTTACTCCAACAATGAAAAGCCATTTACCAAGGTAACTTCCTTGTTGTACACCAGAAAATCGATTAAAAAGGCTCGACAAGACTTTATGAAATTTGACTTTACAACACCAGGCCAGAAAGACCATTGGACAAGGAGTTACGTAATTTGACTTGTCAATTTATTAAGTACGAACTTATACAAACAGTATAAATACTGGAGGAAATCCAAATACTTTTAGCTTGTACTATATAATATTATGAAAAAGTGCGTTGAAAACCTTAAACAAGTCAGTGTAAATGCATTAGATAAAGAAGATAGTAATGAAGATTATTAGCCGTCGACCTTCTCTGCGTTAACCTGTGTTGCTGATTACAGAATTTATTACTTGCAAAGAAGGACAAACTCTCGGAGCCTACTTGTTCAAATATGTTAGAAATACATGTCCACATATCTTTTGTTATTTATATCTATTTGCTAGCCTTCTTGAAATCAGAAGCATTGAAAAACTTTTTTAGATTAGGAAATTTTCCAGAATTTAAAGAAATAGATAAGATATGTAGATGTTTCTGCTCTGTTTGGAAGGGCTATAATGGTCAAAGTTTTGTTGTAATGACTTTCTTGGTTTTTCTAGAGAGGGTTTCCTTTCTCAATTGAATTCTTAGCGCGAGGTAGCAGCAATTAGCAACAGTATTTCCCGATAAAACGATTCATCAATGCATGAAACAAACTTAGACTTACCTTACGAATAGCATATTGCATCCTTTTCTGTAATTGTGTCTGCTATCGATCCTTCCTTATAGTTATACCTACTGAGAATATTTTGCTAAAGGAAAATATTCATGACTAAAAGTTATCACCACCTTGCAGTTTTTTATTTCAATAAATATATATGATAGCAATAAAAAGAATAAACACTATTCTTTGATACGTAACTTCAAATGATTTAATTTTAATTTTCTTCTGCAACAAATACAGCTTCACTAATAAATCGAAAAAGTAAGCAAAACTGGATAAAAAAAAAATTAAAAAATTCAATTTCCTCAGTTGTATTCCCCTGAGGTGAGCCAAGAAAATTTCCTGTCAAAATTTGCTGTGTAAATGAAGACTGATAGAAAACAAGATAAAATATTTATTCATATTAATAAATCGGAAAGTAAAGTACAATTTGATGTAGGTACCTACTCATAAAAAAAAAAAACAAACTACGACTATTAAATAAGAATTGATTGTGACAGTGATTGACAGTGTTTTTGTGATGACGAAGGATTTGTGGAATCGTTATTATATGTTACAAGCAAACTAATGCCTACAATATTTTCCACCTAATAATGTCCAAAATAATGTTATGGCTTTCACTCAGCTCCCAAAAGGGAACCAATGGTTGGATGAAGAATGCAGGCATGAAAATACACTTAATATAAAAAAAAGGCTTTTTTCGAGAAGTACGTCGAAATTTGAAATAAGAAAGGAAATAAATAGCACTGAATTCTCAACAAAAAGAAAGAAAAACAGAGGGAACAGCGCTTGCTTGAGAAAATTGATGGATAGAAACGAGATTCGAAAGTCTTAGCAAAAGTTAAAAATATCATTTCAGGGTGGCAAGTCAAGAACTCGAGTTTATAAAGTTAAACTTTGTGATAGAACCGCAGTTGCTACTGAGGATCTTGAAAAACAACTTCTACAGACTGCTTAGCAGATGTCAGGCAAAATGCCCCATTCAAGATTAACGATGATCAAGGATACCGTCCTCCTAACCTAGAAGAAAATGTAGGTGCTAATGGCCTTGTCATCGACCTTTTCACGGCAGAAGGAGATCAGTTCGAAAAGAACATGCACCAGCTGAACAAGCTATATGATATAATTGGAAGAAAGCATGCCCGATGAATGCAACCTCATCGTCTGTCGGATTCTAAAAAATGGAAATGGTATCATATAAAATCTTGTCTGGTGTAACATGTGAACGTATGAAACCGCACGTCAACAACTTGATAGGACCTTATCAATGAGGTTTTAGACCAGAGAAGTCCACAATACATCAAATTTTCCTATTACGGCAGATCTTGGAAAAAAAACCCGAGAATATAATATCGATAAATAACCCATCTTTTTATCGATTTAAAGGCCGCGTATGACAGTATTTACATAAACGAGCTATGCAGAGCAATGTCTAGTTTCGGCATCCCTGCAAAACTCGTACGACTATGCAGGATGACTTTGGAGAATTCACGCTACTCAGGCGAGGTCGACGTGAGTTCTCTACTCACCGAGGGCTTTAATGTTCAAAAAGGCTTAAGGAAATGCGACAAACTGTCATACGATTTTTTCAATATCGTACATCGTACTTGAAAAGATTGTACAAAACTTAAACGCCAACAATAGGGGATCAATCTTTCAAAAGTTTGTACAATTACTACGCAGACGGTATTGACGTAATGGGAAGAAAAAAGCGGTAGGTGCTTTCGCGAGTATTGTAACAGAAGCGTAGCCCTGCCCTACGGCGCGGAAGCGTGGATTTTATAAACAGCGATTTCTTGGCTGTTTGGAAAAAAAAATTCTTTAAATGGCCTTTGGTCCCGTATGCGAAGACAATGTCAAGAAGAAGAAACGACAACGAGCTGTATAAGCTGTGCTAAAGCCTACAGCATGGGTATCGCAGACTGTCAGTTTGTCCATCCCGAACTGTAATACCCACCTAAACTATTGGCTGAGTGAAGCTTTTAGCTTTATTTAAATCCAACTAAATAACTTATTTTGTAGACGATTACTTCTTTTTATTTCATATAACTGAGCACTCTGTTTTTCTTTTTTACTGGAACACTGTCCGAACAAGGTGCATTGAAAGGGAGGTGAAGTGTGATAGAGATTGAATGAAGCCCCTTTTGTCACGGTCAGTAAAGAACACGGCCAATCTGTTTTATCTCAAGTATTGAGAAAATAAAAAAAAATGGATGTGCTTTAAGAAAGGAGAATTTTCATTCAATTATCTTCTTTTTCTTAATTTTGTTGTTTGTTTTTCACATAGGTAGGTATTCTTAGAGATCTCAGATTTTCCGACCAATATTAAATAACACAAACCCCAGAATCTAGTTGACTTTCTTTCCTCAACGATTCATGGTTTATTTACCCTTCATCGTCTCTTTCATCAGTAAAGTCAAACAAACTAAAAAAAAACTCGCTTTCGTTATCTCCTCACAGCCACCGCCATCATCGCCATGATCATTGATCATGGTCTTTGGCCGGCTCGACTCGTCGTGACTTGACTTCTGTCGTCGGCGTCGTCGCCGTCGTCACCCTGGCTGCTCTCAAAGGAAAGTGAAACCGCTGACACACAAAACGTTAAGTAATCGCTTTTATGTTTATGTTAATTTTAAACGTTCCGTTTAAAGATTTTTTACTTCGTTTTTCCACGTATTGAGCAGTCTGTGTTTGTTCCTTCCGGACATAAGTATAGTAAATAAGTAAGTACTGGAAAGATCCAGTTTTGGTAGTTGAGCTAATTGCAGAACTTTCTCTGCGCCCTATTGTCATTATCGAATGCCCTGGGAGTATTATGTTTATGTCGTTTAAATTCTACAATGTTGCATGGTTATAGTCTGTGTACCTTCGGAGAGTAAGTTAACAGATTGTTGCGCAATGCCTGCGCAACATACGTGAGAAAAATTTATAAGATGGTGCAGGTATCTTTGATCTCTGATGTGACATGTTCATTGGGAAAATATTTAAGGGAAATGCAAATTTTTTTTTTCTTTTGGGTTGTAAGTGGATTTGTCAGTGGATTCACTAAGAAAGTTTTGAAAATCATCGACTTGAGAAGCATTGAATGAGTAGATAGGGGCCGAATAATTAGGCAGTTCACTCGAGAGAAGAAAATGCTTCAGCTATCGACAATTAGTGCTGACAATAGAAAGCAGCAATTTTTATTACCGGAACTAACTTAGTTAGATAAATAACAACGAGGCAACTATGGGATATGGGGGTAAAAACTGTCATAAGAGACTCAAGTCCTTATTAATGTATAGCCAAAAGATTGTTCAACTCGACTGTCCAATGGTACTTCAAACTCTTCTTAAAAGCCATTGAGTTACTCACAAGGCACTCAAAATATGGTCTAGCATCATATCACTGAAATGTTACTGATCTTGAGACATAAAACATAAATGCTGTGTACAAGCCGAAAGCATTAACCTTTTTTCCAATTTGAGTGTAAGCGTTTCGAAATTTCCTTTTGTAATTTCTAAACCGTCTTGCACAGTAATCAAGTTGTCTGTTTTCTTCATTTTTTAATTTGTGAATGAGCATCATTAAGCTGCTAAACTGACCTTGGAAACAACATTTATCAATTTCTTTTCAATCATATTCGATTACCAAACAGTGCACCGCCACCACTCACCGCCTCCGCCGCCACAGATCATTAGTCCAATAAGTGGAACTAAGCACAACATTAATCACTTACATCTTTTGTTGAATGTTGTTGATTCAATTTGAAGCCCCATACCTAAGACTTAAAGACATAGTAGTGCTGCTTAAGGTGTGATCGTGTTTCTTTTCTTCTTTTTTTTTTGTTTTCCATGAATGAATATTTCACAATGTACCTGCGCACACACCACACAGTCCATTCATAAAAACGGTTGATGCTGCCAAAGAAGAAATTGTTGTATGATGATGAAACACTTGCCCGGTATGTCAGTTTTGCGGCTGATATGGAAACATGGGCAGGGCATTTTTCACAGATGATCAACATCGTCGAGGCACAACACTTTCACACTGTGCCAATATTGGCGTTTCTCATTTACACAAATGAAAAGAAAATCAATTTCACCTGTTGGAATTTTTGCGTTTAACCCAAATACGCACTCTCTTGTCATGCGTCAGTTATATTTTAGTTTGACATATTCAAAAATGATTCAAGTTTGATTGTTGTACGTAAGTCTTTAGCAATGAAATGGCAATCTAATAGTATTTGAAGGTTTTTTGCTTTACTTTAAGTTTATTTAGTCAAAAGTTTACAGTTTTTTCATCAAAGAATTTATATTTTCACTTATCAAATGGAATATAAATGCATATATGTAATATGGACTTGCATCATGTATTGAAAATTATGTGAGTCATCTGAGGCAGTACTGTTCTTCTCCTTTTTTCTTGGCTCTCATGCTCCCCTACGAGCTCATCGAAGAAACGTATGAGCAGTGCCCTAGACACGACGTGAAAATCGTTCTTGTCGATTTTAACGCAAAACTAGGGAAGGAGGGCATCTTTGGAAACACAATCGGTAAGCATAGCCTCCACGACAAAACCTCCGAAAACGGACTGAGGCTAATCGATTTTGCTGCGGAGCTTAATCTTGCTGTAAGTAGTACACGCTTCCCGCATCTCAAAATTCATAAAGGTACATGGTGATCCCCAGATCAATTAACCGTGAACCAAATTTACTATGTTGCGATCGACGCAAGACACTCTTCCCGTGTGCTAGATGTCCGAACTTTCCGAGGGGCCAACTTTGACTCGGACCACTACTTTGTTGCAGCCAAGGAACGAATGAGGATATCTTGTTCACGACCAGCACGACCTAACGCTGTGATGAGATATGACGTCGGAAAGCTACAATCGCAAGATATTGCCAATGCCTTTTCCAATCGAGTGTCCCTTCAATTATCCTTGAATCCCATGCCGCCAACATTAAACATTGAAGACCAGTGGCAGCAATGCCAAGAAGCCATCAGAACCGCTGCCTCTGAGGTTCTGGGTTTCACTTAGCCACCAAAACGAAACCCATGGTTCGATGAAGAATACAGGCAGGCAAATGTAGCCAAACAAAGAGCATGACAAATGCTTATGCAAACACGAACGAGGGCTGCTTACGATCAGTATAACGAGATTTACAAGGAGAGAAGAAGGGAAGAACACCGAATTCTCAAAAAGAAAAAGAAGCAGCATGAGAAGCGCTTGTTTGAGGAAATAGAGAGGTGCCATGACAGGAATGAGATTCGGAAGTTTTACCAAAAGGTAAATAGATCCTGCCAGGGTGGCAAACCCCGAACTCAAGCCTGTAAAGACCAGCAGGGAAACATAGTTAAAGAGTCACAGTCGCTACTGAGGATCTGGAAAGATCATTTCTGCAGACTGCTTAACGGCGATGAGGACACAAATTCCGCTGTCAGGCAGATTGCCCCATTCAGCTTGGACGATGATCAAGAATGCCGTCCTCCCGACCTAGAAGAAGTTAAGTTTGCTAACTTTTCAAGGCAGCTGGAGATCAGTTGGAAAGGAGCATGCACCAGCTGATCTGCATGATATGGTCGGAAGAAAGCATGCCCGATGAATGGAACCTCAGTATCGTATGCCCGATCCTAAAGAAAGGAGACCCTCACAATTGCGTCAATTATAGAGGGATAAGCCTCCTAAACGTCGTTTATAAGATCTTGTCTGATGTAATATGTGAACGTCTGAAACCCCACGTCAACAACTTGATAGGTCCTTATCAATGTGGTTTTAGACCAGAGAAGTCCACAATAGACCAAATTTTCACATTACGGCAGATCTTGGAAAAAACCCGAGAACATAATATCGATATTCACCATCTCTTTATCGATTTCAAGGCCGCGTATGACAGTGTCTACAGAGACGAGCTGTACAGAGCCATGTCTAGTTTCGGCATCCCTGCAAAACTCGTACGACTATGCAGGATGACTTTGGAGAATTCACGCTGCTCCGTCAAGGTCGGTAAAGAACTCACCGAGACATTTGATGTCGAAAAAGGTTTTAGGCAAGGGGACAAACTGTCATGCGATTTCTTCAACATCATACTTGAACAGATTGTAAGAAACTCAAACGTCAACACTAGAGGAACAATCTTTCAAAAGTCTGTACAATTACTCGCTTATGCAGACGATATTGACGTAATGGGAAGAAAGAAGAGTGATGTCATAGGTGCTTTTGCGAGTATTGTAACAGAAGCGGCAAAAATGTGTTTGATGGTTAATGAGGGCAAAACCTTGTCATCAAACAAGGACACAGAACATCGACGAATTGGAAAAAAACGTCACAATAGACAGACATAACTTCGAGGTAGTACAGGACTTCGTCTACCTAGGATCCGCTGTAGACACGGACAACAACATCAGTGCGGAGATCAAACGGAGAATAACTCTTGCCAACCGTTGCTTCTTTGGGTTAAGAAGGCAATTGAGAAACAAAACTCTCTCCACAAAAACCAAGGTAACCTTGTATAAGACCTTAATTATCCCAGTCCTGCTTTACGGCGCGGAAGCATGGACCTTATCGAAAGCGGATGAGGAAACCCTTGGTCGTTTCGAATGAAAAATTCTCCGAATGATCTTTGGTCCCGTATGCGAAGGCAATGTGTGGAGAAGAAGATACAACAACGAGCTGTATGAGCTGTAACGCGACATGGGCATAGCCAGAAGAGTACGCATCGCGAGGCTACGGTGGTTGGGCCATGTTGAGCGGATGGACCCAAACGATCCGGCTCGTCGGGTGTTCGAAAGCACATTGCAGGGAAATCGCGGAAGAGGAAGACCTCGTCTTAGGTGGCGCAATCAAGTGGATGAAGACCTCAACCGACCTGGAGTGCGAAACTGGAGAGAGCTCGCCCGAAATCGAATGCCCACCTAAGTAAGTAAGTAATAACACATTTGGTAATTTGAAAGTTGAATTGTTAGGATGTAGTCATCCTACATTTATTAAAATGAGAAATAAATAAAAAGCAAAAGGATTGCAAAACAAAGCAGATGCCAAATTACCGCACACGTGATCAGGCAATAAGTAACTGAATTATGTTTTTTTTGGCAATACTTCTCACGTTATGACATTCTTTTATCAGTACTTGAACGCATTGGAGTCAATAAGTAAACAGATGAATAATGTTGTGTAATATAGAGCAAATTTTGAAAGAAAAATAGAACTCAATGACTCGATCACTGATGGGTTAAATCAACCCCCGTCTTTCTCAACCACACCTAGGTTAAAACTTTTTGCCGATTCCGAACTTAGTAAGAAAATTCTTTTCGGACAAGATAATTTCATCAGGATAACTTATCCAAGTGCGAAAGACGACATCCGAGGAAAACAATTGGAGGGTTCTAGTTTTTGAGCCTAGAACTCACTGGTATTAGGCAGACATATTTAAATTAAAATAAGGTGGCACCAAAAACTAACTTGTGGAAACCTCGGCAACTATCGCTGCCATCAAGTCACCCTGCAACGTGTCGAATGTCGAATTTCTGCGGACTTCAATATTCGCATCTCTTTCCAAAGAAGGAGATGAAGGCATTATTGGCTCATTGGACGTCGTTTCACTTGTCAGTTTTTTCGTTGGAGCGATATCGCATTGTGTTCGAAATATGGCCGTTAATTAAAGAGTGGTGGGATGTTCATTTACTTAATTTAGGGGCTTTCATTAACGCTGTTCTGTAGTACCATAGAATATAACAAAAACAGAAGCCACTCCTAAGTACCCTCATATAATATATTCAGAAAAAAAGATGACCATATTGCACATTGGTCACCTAACAAAGGATTCATAGATAAATTTGAGAGCTTAATTCTCATGTTAATGGGATAAACGCTGGGCAATTAAAATTAAAATTAATTAATAGGGTGGCGCTACAAAATGAGGGAAATCTGGGGACCTAATGCCTTTAAAGTATCGAGCCTGATACTCACCATAAAAATGCTGGTGTGCTCCATGGCTCTGTTTTGTCTTCGAAACTCTTCGTTATCTTTATAAATGATCTTTTGTCAGAAAGCTCTAGCCACTAAGTTATTTTTCTGACGACACTACTCCCAGTTTCTCACATTCGTTTCTAACCCACTGTTGTATTCTGTCCATAAGGCTTAACCGGCTCAGCACTTCCATTATCAATGAATGGTACCTGCATACAAGGAACCGAAAAGCTATCAGTTTTCGAAATGGGTGTAAATGACAATCCCCGACCACATATTCGCAGTATCCAAAAATCCTGCAAAATGCTCAGGATTCTTGAATCGATGTAGGAAATTGTTCACCCTCTCTGAACTGGCTACCGCATTTAAAAGGCATGCATGTGCCCAAAAACTGTATAATAAGACCCATATCTGCTCAGGTGCTCCTCAAATAACATTGTGACGCCTTGGCAGGGTTCAAAATAGAGCATTAAAATTAAGTAGGTACTGATTGTTCAATGGTAAGTTCAAATGATTCTCTAGGACATCGTCGCGTAGTAACGTTTGATGTATCTCTCTTTCTCTTTTTATAGCTTTTTTTATAAACAGTGCTCTAAAGAAAAGTCAGCTGCATTCCTCCCCAGAAACAATTTAGCCGCAATACCCGTTGCACAAGGAATACGCATCAGTTCTCCCTTCAGCTGAATTTCAGTGGTGCAGTTAAGTACAGAGATTCTGATTTTAGCCTTTCAACCTGGATGTGTAGTGCTTTAGCCAATTCAATTTTTCCCACGCAATACAATGCACAGAAACTCGAGAGTACCTATACCTATTGAGCATCGACATCTCCTTTCTTATCCTTTTTCTTATTTGCTAACTCCCACCAGGGGCGTAGCGAGAGGGGGGTGTGCCGAGTCAAGTCATCTCGACCAAAAAGACACAAATAGAAGCGTTTTTGTCTCAATTCATCAATTCTATAATCAGGGGCCTGTTTCACTGTTAATACAACACTACATTTCATACAACACACAACAACTTTAAAATCATACATCACATCAATTTTTCACATGGTATTCTGATTATTCTTTTTTGGAATACAGTCCTTACAAAGGTGCTGCATTTTGCGTTGCTTGTATTTTATTCTAAGAAGGAGTTCAAAGACAGTTTGTTAAACTGGAATGGCTATCGGCGGATGTTCGTCAGTGACATAAAATGAAAATTAGGGGTACACAAAAAGAAGGAAAATTGGTTCAACATTTCACTTCTGAATCACATAAGGCGGCTTTACTTGATTATTGCAATTTTGTTAATGGAAGAGCTTTTGCTGGACAAAGCTGAGAGACAACAAGGCATTCAAGAAGAACAAGAAAATGAGTATCATTTAAAAGTGTTGCAAATTTTAGTCGGTGTTGCGAGAACTTTGGGAAGGAAGGGATTACCTTTTCGTGGTCATAATGAGTCCGATGAGGACGATGGAAACTTTTGACATATCAATTTACCGATTTCACGACATTGCCCATTAATGAAGTGAAAAAATGATTGGCCGGGTCTTCAAAATGGCCGCTATTTATGACGTATCTTCCGACTACCAAAAATGAATTTATTGATCTCTTGGGTACTAAAACTCAAAAAAATCATAGTGAATGAGATCAATAAAGCAGATATTTTTTCTGTAATGGTTGGCACAACTCCTGACTCATCGCATCAAGATTGACTTGCTGTCAACATTCGATACTTAGTCCAAACCAACGAGAAACCTGTTCGCTGTCCCTTTTGAACGCCTTTTGGGAATGGATGTCGTTCTAACAAAAAAGACTGGAGAAGTTTTTGGCCCAAAAAATCATATCTACACTTCAATCAATAGGTATTTGTGTGAAGAGTATTGTATTCCAATCTTTGCCAAAAATATGTCCGGGAAGTATAATGGTACTGAAACAGTAAAGGCTGCGTTTTTATCTTTTGAAGGCATTGTAAATTCCTCAAAGCGTATTGTTGGTAATATTCAACCTAGTGAGGTCATCGAGAAATGGGTATTATAGAAACACCGGAGAGTTGAACTTTAAATTCAAATTTATGAACTTTTTTAATTAATAATAAAATTTTAAAGACTGACATCAAAGAATGTGTGATCTTTCTCATACCCAATACTATATTATAATATTATTTCTTATAAATTAATTTGTTTGTTTTGTTGTTATATTGTTATATTAAGAATAATTAATTATCCGTTATATTACTATTGAAAATTGATTTTTTGTCAAAAAATGAATTTCTGTGAAATGAACCCTTTAACGCTTCTAATAAGGTACTTTAAGTTTTATTTATTTACTAGCTGAGCCGCCTGGCGTTACTCGGGTCTATAGTTTTAAAGTTCCCTTTCTCGTTCCTCCGCTTCCGTGGGAATATGTGGGGATGAAATTTATAATTTTTTTTACTGTGGGACTATGCGACATCTCAATGGCTAAAAAAATTTTGAAATCTTTCCGGCAGTTTCTAGGTTTCCGTCAAAAACCGGGTTCTGTGGGAATATGGAGATCAAACCTTGACAGGACCATCTCTGGACGTAGCTATGTCTACACTGAAAATTTCATAAAAATCCGTTGGGTGGCTTAAGAGTCTCTACTGGACATACAAACATAATATGCAGTCGGCAAATACTTAAGACTAGTCGGCATTTCATAAAAATTCACCCCCCCATGGCTTGGACCCTCGCTACGCCCCTGACTCCCGCATTGTGTTTTGTCCATTATAAAACACCTTTCAAAGTACACGAGTATAAAAAAAACGCTCTTAAAAGTAGTAAAATTACTTTTGGACTCTGTGACTCGAGCCTGAAACTTCTTTGTAACATGCAGATATTCTACGCAAGGTTCACCATATTTGATAAGACCCTAAGTTTTAGTGGCTTTTCAATGGTTGCATTCAGAAAAATACAATAGTAGTACCTAGATAGAAGAAAAATCGACTCAAAAAAAGACTGTCTATGTTGCACCATTCTCTGAATCTGTAATAATAAACTATTGTATCGGTCTTATTTTATTGAATAATAAGACTTTAAAATATTTGATTTGCTTCTGTAGAACGACGGTCAAGTTAGTCATTTACAAAATAAGTAATAAATAAAATAAATAAAGAAATAGGGTGGCGTAAGAGAGCGAGGAGCACCAGGGCTTCAACAACCATGCCTTGTGTTGGGATTCGAACTACGAACCTCTGTTTAAACAGCAGACATGCTATAATTATCACGGTACGAGTATCACACAATATAAGCAGCAGGGGTCCTTAATAGCTCGCTGTGTGACTTTCAAGTAAGCATAGTAAAATTGATCAAAACATTCATTACGGAAGGTAAAACTGCAACCCTATATGGGTTTTGAAAATAGTCTAATTAAATGAAATTCGCTTATCATGGAACCCTAAAAGCAATAGCTTATAGGCTAACGTTTTGAGAAGAAATTTTGATTTAAAATCAATAAATAGTTACAGTCTATCAGCCGTATTTATTAGATTTCGGTATTACATGCTTAAAACGCATAATAGTTATTCAGTGAATAAGAAATTATTAAGACTTTATTCAGTTATTTATAATCCTTTTCATCGCCCATTATAGTAATTCATACCTTATGTCAAGATCATAAAGAAACTCTCTAATCTGGTTTCTCATTGGTTAAAACTGACAACAAAAAAAACTTGATAATTTTCTGTAAGATAATGGCTAATGGCAAAAAAGCAATATTATAAAAAATGTATAGAATTCTGTGCGCTGCCATGCCAATGTTTGTCAATATTTTTTTTTTTTTTTATTTTTTTTTTTATTTTTTTTTTTTTTTTATAATAAACGCGCACATCAAGGGGTTATGACTACCCTTATAATGCTGTTAAGCACAGTGCGAGCATTTAGGAAAATAGGAGAGGATTTGAAAGGAGACATCGATGCACGTTGCTTTTGAATTTTTGTGAATCGTAATGTTGGGGAAATACAGAGCCAGGTAAAGCATTCCACATTCGGGTTGTGCGGCTGAAATACGAATCTCTATACTTGACTGTACGTCCGAAGTTGGGCTCAAGGTAAAACTGATGAACATTCCTAGCGTGGCGGGTGTTGCGGCTAAATTGTTTCAGGGGAGGAATGCAACTGGCTTCTTCACTAGAGCACTGTTTGTGAAAAAAGCGATAATAAAGAGAGAGACAGGTGACGTTTCGACGATGTTCAAGAGAATCAATCGATTCTACGATTGAACTATCACCTATCAATTTTAAAGCTCTATTTTGTACCCTATCAAGTAGGCGCAAAGATGTTTGAGAAGCACCTGACCAGATATGGGAGTTATACTCCAGTTTTGGGCGGATGAAGGCCTTGTAAATGGTAGCCAGATCAGAGGGGGTAAAGAACTTCCTGCATCGTCTCAAGAAACCTAAGCATTTAGCAGCGTTTTTGGCGACTTCAAATATGTGGTCATTCCAACGAAGATCATCGTTTACACACATACCAAGTACTGACAGCTTTTCGGTTTCTTCGATGCGGGTACCATTCATGGATAATGGCAATGGGGGAATGTTAAGCTTCATCGACAAGAGACAGCATTCCGTTTTTGAAGCATTGAATTCTACTCGGTTTTTATTACCCCATGTAACAATGCTGTCAAGGTCAGAATTCAATGAGCTTATCGTACGCAACCGCTCCAGTTCCACATCCGAAGAGCAGGGACGTGAATTTGGAAACGAATATGAAAAGCTGAGGGTCGAGTCGTCAGCAAAACAGTTAAGTGGATTAGAAGTTTCAGACAAGAGATCATTAATGAAAATGAGGATGAGAGTCGGAGACAAAACGGAGCCCTGGGGCACACCAGCATTTATAAAATGGTTATCAGACTTGAAGCCATCCAATACAACTTGTATTGAACGGTCGGAAATGTAATTTCTAATCCAACGAAGAAGAGACTCATCGATACCAAAAGCACGCATTTTCGATAAAAGAGCCTGATGCCAAACTCTATCAAATGCTTTAGAAATATCAAGTGCAGTAATCTTACTTTCTCCAAAACAATGTAAAGATTAGTTCCACTTTTCGGTGAGATATGCCATCAAATCACCAGTGGACCGTTTGCTACGAAAGCCGTACTGACGGTCATTAAGAAACTTTCGTTCTTCAAGATATTTCATAAGTTGACGGTTTATCAACGTTTCCATGACCTTGGAAAGAAGGGATGTTAGTGCAATTGGACGGTAATTGGACGGGGAGGAAGATTCGCCTTTTTTAGGGACCGGCAGGACAAATGCTGTTTTCCATCTGCTCGGAAATATGCAACAGCATAAACTGAAAAAGTCATTACAGCTTGATTCTTTCTTATATAAAATTAATTTTGCATTGTGGTGATTTTGAGCCAACTAATTGCTTACGATAATCTGATGGAAACCGAACAGTCGATCTGAGGGATCATTGTTGTTAGCAAAGATCAAATCAAAAAACCTAGGTTTCATCTGGAACAACTGCAAAATCGGTGGACGAGCTGCACATATAATGCACCACTTATAAACAGAACATTAAAAGACCATCTGTGGCTACTTTGTTCTAGGTATAGGATCTCTCAACCTCCATCAAACCAACGCAGTGTTTTAATAGAATGCTCGAAACCAAACACCTATTTGTTTGTACCTATTATTTCTTAAGCTTTACGTAAATGCAATTCTTTGGCTTTAATTTCATGTTGTTTTGTCCAAAAAAGGAATATTAAAAACGTTTCACAACTAGAAAACTGTAAGAAAATTTTAGAAAAGGAAAACACAGCATTTTTATTTCAATTGAGAACACATTCACTATATCCAAATTATATATAAAGTTAAGTTGCAAATTAACCACTGAATGACAACTCAATACTCAAAATCAAATGACATTTATGCGCTAAAACACGCTTAAAACACGCATATCGGCGTTTAAGCTATTCAGCCCTTATTCACTGAAGAAAAATGATTATAAATACGATTTTCGTTTTATTCAATGACTAAGAGTGTTTTAAGTTGTTCGGAGTTTATTATGCGATTATAAATACGGCTGTATATGTTTCGGGCTGGTTATAAAAGTCGCTCATTAAAAAGTATATGAGTGTCAAGATCTAAGCCGCATCCTTAAAAAAACTTAAACTAAATTCATATTAAATCACTCATTGTATCTTACAAAATGTCACTTAAAAGCTTTTAATCCTAATCATCCTTTGGCTGGGTAAAGTAAAGCTAGTTTTCTGAACTTGCGAAATAACAGCACCATGTTTTCGTTAAGAAGTTCTTCGGTGATGGTTGCCGAAAATACTTGGCATTGTATACGAGCAACATCCACCGAATGCAGAAAATTGTTTGGTACTAGGAGTCATCGTTGACCATACTTGCCTCCCTTTTCATGGGGCGTAACGCGTAACACTCTCAAAATGAAATGGAATGTAAAAACCAAAGAAAAACAAAAAAATTATTTCATTGCCGATAGCCAATTTGTTGTTTTTTGCAAACAAAATTTCGATTCCATTATTTTGATTTTCTTCTTTCGTTGCACTTTTCAGCTTTATTTTTGTTTGATTTCGTGCTCCGCCTGGTCTGTGTTCAAATAAAAGTATTTTTGACAACAGAATGAAAAAGGTTGTTTTTTTGATCCGATGTGCTTTATTGACTATCTTGGAGAGATTTTCAAACATCCCCGAGCTCACTTTTCGTGAAAATAAACAAAAAATTGATTTTCATTTTTCAAATATCTTTGTACTACAGATGAATGGCAGTATGTATTGTGTTTGTTTTTACAAACGGTATTTATTTTATTCATTTGTGCTTTTTTATTTGGCGAAAAAAAAAATTTACAAACCACCAGCTGCCAAAAATAAAATTCCATTTTTCATTGAATTGCTGCTCTCTGTGACCAATTCTAAGAAAACACAGACACTTACAGAATAAAGAACACCTATTTTCAATCCACTTTTGTCGCACTCGATTTTATTTAAGCTCCATTTGCGTAAACGAAGTTTAACCATGTTAATTTTTAAATTGGGGATACACTTAAGCTACATTATTTGGTTGTTAGACTTCGCATAACCATAAAACTTTAGGACTGCTCAAATAGCTAACCACTCTCAAAGGAAGAAATTTTTATCGTTGCTGTCAACGGCATTATCCTCATAGGCCCAATCATTGTATGGCCCATAGTGGGTTGAGTATTTATCCTTAACATTCCATCCACCAAAGAGCTTCTTCGAACTGTTGACTCCGGGATATTGTACAATTTGTAGCTTTGCTCTTTCCCGTGTTGCTCCTAGTAACCAACCCACTGCCAATACTGCTGATGTAACCAAAGCTATTTTGCTCATAACAAAAGCTGACGATGTAGTAGCTATGAGCAGTTTTAGAATCAAAGGGGCCACTACCAATTTTGCAAACAGGGCTGCCATTAAAATAGGATACAAGTGCTTGAGGATCTTTCTGCGTTTGTGGAGATGGCCTCGACCTGAAATAAATTATTCATAGTACTTAATACGTCAAGGATGTCTTTTGTCTTATCAACCTTTGTAAATTGAATGTTGTTCTGTCTGAGTGCCAGTAACCATGGCTTTGGTTCCAGTTTGATGATTATTAAAGACATCACCACTTTGAATATCCTTGAAGGTGACAGCAGCTAAATTCGTTTCACCGTCTGTTATCCTTTTCGCTGTAGCGGATAACATTAATAGGCTGAAGAATAAACTTGTCGTGAACAAAACGCGGTTAAACATCGTCGGTGGATGATACTGAACTGAGAATAGATATCCAACAATATCGCCCATTCACTGACGTATGTGGTAAAGGAGTTCGAAGTTGGTTGTTATATGGCAATTTAATTATTTTATGTGATGGCCAAGGAATTGCTGCACATGGATGCACTTGGACAAGTTCTATAATAGTAGGTACAATATGTTCTAGGGAAGTGAGTTGACTTTCAATGAGCATCATAACGTGAGCAATAAAAAGGGCGATGACGTGCAAAAGCGTAATGGAGCAGACTTTGACTTACGGCCAAGCTTAGTATGATTATTAGATGTTGGTTCATTGTTGTGGTTGAAAAATAATTCAATGCAATAGTTAAAATGTAAATGAATTCAATAGTAGGGCTGCCACTGAGCTTTACAATAGAGTCTTCATGGCTGAGTATATAATTTGTTATGAATAAGTTCTTCCCGCCATTTTTTGTATTGAAAACATGTTTCTTAGTCAATTGTATTTTATTTTTGTTTTGATAAAGGAATTGGTTTTGAGATAGGTTATTTGTGGTGCTTTTTTTTTTAAATTGACCTAATTGTATCAAGAAGAGATAAAAAACTTTTAAAGCCGAGTAGTAAATGACTTTGTGATAGGTTTTTTTTAATTTAATTCTAACTCATTATAAAAGAAGGTTTTTGAGTTACATCTTCTCTTTTGAGCACGCTTTACTGCTCTCACATTAGAATATGTTTTTAAAATCCATTGAGCTGTTTATAGAAGTCAACAATTTACTGTTACACACCACACAGACACTCAGTTTTGTAACCTGATGATTTCATCTTTGCCAAGTTAATTAGAGAGGAAGGAGAGCGATTTTTGATTCGCTTAGCAAAATTTGAAGGAAGCACAAACGTATTATTGTTAGAAAATAGTTTCGTTTTGAAAAATTAAAGAAAAACACACACACACATTTCTCAGACAGGATCTAGTAAAATCTCAACAGCAAAGCTTGAAATAATAAGAAATCAGTAAGTTTTACTTTTCCTTAATTTAATAAGGCTTCCATTTTGAAGGAAGCCTCCTTGCAAGCGTCCGTCAGTGACAATTGAACTAATTTTAAAGCGCATGGTACTTTGTTGACGCTAAATAAAATCACGGTAACAAAACGTTGGTTGCACTATCATCTTTGAACAACTGCAATATTGGATTTATTTATGCTTTGAATCAAAATGGAAGAAGTCAGTTTACACTGCAGGACGTGAGGTTTTTTTAATTTACATATAATGCTTATTATAAGCTCCCAACAAGATAGATACACACTGTTCTCTCAGATTCAGATTTGTATAAACATAAAAGACATTTAGGGTAGGGTTTCATTTAGGCGCATCTTAAAGAATGTGGGAAGTTTTCATCATGCTTATTGCAGATATATATTTTCTTCACTTGTCTTGTCGTTGATGTCGACTGAAGTGTTGTATATGCTTTAGCTTTCAACAAATAGTCAGGGACGGTAATTAATAATAAAGGAATCAAGGCGATTCCTTGGAGTACACTTACTGTGACTTGGATTGATTCAGTGACTCCAACTGGGTATCATATAGTCGTCACTCCTTCATACATATCCCTAATCACCATACAAATATGGAACTTTTCGTTGCCTTTGAGCCAAATCTGATTTACATGTTGTCAATCAAATGTCTTTTCTACAAAAACTTGCCAAACATGCATCTCCTCTAAGGAATCACAATTCTTTTTTCATTAAAATCCTTATACTTTAGTTTGCATCTGTTGTTGACATGCATGAGACAAACATGAATTGGCTATCAGATAGTTTCATTATTTTTCGCACCATTACCTGATTAACGCTTGGCCCTACACCTGCAACATTTTTGTAGTTCTTAATTGCCCCACTAGCCTCTTCGAATATAATGTCGGGTATTTGTGCTAGGCTAGTTTAAGCTTCTGGAAAGTTCTGTAAAAGAAGCTGTTTGTTCAAGATACAGTCAGCATCTGTGAAAAACTTTGTCGTCATCCAACAGAATCTGTTTTTGGGCATCATTGATCAACTTCGGCAAAAGAATTCTCGGAAGGATTTATCTTCTTCTTTGAGCGGTTATTTTGATGATGTTTCCTTTGAAGAGCTTGATTTTCTTCAGTAGATGGTGAGAAAACTTCTAACAGGTCTTTGCTTTGAGCGTGGCGCACTTTTTCCTCGCTTTCTGCTATCTGTTTTCATATTTTACCAGATTATAATCGTATTCTTACTTTTGATTGTGGGTAGGTATTTAAGGGTTTTCCAATAAGAATGATATGATTTCTTTAGTTTTTTAAGAAAGACTGGAAACTAATATTTGAAAAGTTTTAATCATTGCAATTTTTATAGAATAAAAAAAAAAATTTGGATATTTGAAATATATCTTCAAAACCATATCTTTGAATTTTTGCAAAGTTTTTGTCAAAACAACTTCTGGAAAGATCTTAAACGTTTTTTGAAAGAACACGGTTCAATTATTTTGATCGAATATTCAGCGTTTGTATGTATTAGCAACTTCAAAAGAATGGCGTTTTCAGATTTTTGCTTGAGACTTTAGATATATTTAATTAATTTTTTTTTTTTTAATATTTTGCTTGATTCCATTAAACTTTTATAATTAATGTGTAATTGATAGCCCTGTACCGCCAAAAATATTGAGAGCGTATACTAAAACCTTTTACTCAGCCTTGAGATTTTGATATCGTACATATTTAGCACACAACCGCAAGTTCGTACGACCCAGTCGTGCTAATTTTTTTTTTTTCGTAGTAAGCCCTTTAATCTTTAGTATAAGAGTGGCACTTTGATCAAGTCCTGATAGCCACTTTTTTCTTACTCATCACTGCTTTAGCTTCCTCATTCTACCACCATGTTTAATTAACGTACTGGTTGTTAACCTTTAAGACCCCTAGCAATGATTGGTATCTTTTTGAACAAAATTGTCGCAAAATCACACATACTTTGTGATGTGCTCCCTGCATTTTGAACATTGTTGATGGTGTTGCGAACAAAAAGTGTTTTGCATTAAATGCACCAAAAGCCCAAAACGAGCAGGTTGGGTCAAGACAAAAAAACAATAGTGTATCTCCCTCCGCTTAACGGGAGATCCAATTTTTTAAGAATTTGTAGTAATTTATATAAAAACAATATATATCGAACAATCAGTTTAGCCCCCCCTCCCCCCTTCATAGTGCTGTTGAAAGCAAATACTTTGCTCTTTAATTGACATTTTAGTTCAAGATGATTTAATGAATGGTCTTGGAGTATTCATATTCAAGTCTCAATACCAAAAAAAAAAAAATTAATGTTATTTAAAAATGTTGCCTTACTAAGTTCTTTAAAATATTAATACTCTTATTAGTTTTGAGTCAAACACAGAAAACCGAACGATAAAATCATTCTTAGTTTTCAAAAAAAAAAAAAAAATACAAAGGTTTTTTATCCGAAGCCTTTGTGTTGTGTTGGCTTACTGTCCATTACTCGTGTCCCTTTATTCTGTGATTTCAGTAAAATTTTCAATGTGCTTGTAATAGGATTACCGTAAATAGTTTCTCTTTACTTTATTTTAAAATCAAATTTAAGCATAGAAAACTTCAACAACATAATATCTAAACCCATTTTCAATTCGCATTGAGAATTCAGTTTTCATCTTTTATAAATTTCAGGATAACAAAAAACTTTTAAGCAACGAAACGCAAAGTATTAAAATTTAATTCAAAGCTTTTCATCTAGGCAAGGCAAGTACCAATTCGAAACTCATCGACAACTGATTCAGGAAACCATACCACAAGTGTTGTTCATGAATGACAACTTTAGGTAGGTATTACCTTAAGTTGGATGGCAGGGTGGGTAGATGTGAATTTAGTATATTTTGTTTTTCCAAAGCACCGTATATTCAAAGAATTGTAAAATTCATTCATTTCATTTCAATTCATGCTTAACTGACTTTGACAACTGTAAATGTTGTACAGCGCATATTACTTCTAGTTTTATAGAAATGTTTGGTTTTCATTGTCCAGGTGAGACAAGAGTTACTTAATCTGAATCAGATAGAAAGTCTCTGTGTTGCTTAGCTTTGCAGTTTTTTCAGCTAAGGCCCTTAGCTGTATTTTGGTTGAACTGACAAAGCTATTACGCATCGATCGACTAGCTATAGTAGTTACGACGATTTGTAAACTGAAAACGTTCCGGACAAACTTTTTGCACCTTAATAGCATCGACATGTTGCATGAATGTGAACTCATTTTCAAGTCAACGACATGATTCACTTAGTAATTGTTTATTTACATTTTTGTCTTTTTTGTTAGTTCAAGGAAGTCTTGGCTCTGAAGTAACAAAGCGGATACGACGACGACAACTTATTTGTTAGCCAGTTGCAACGATGCCATGGCACGTGTCGAAGATCGAAGTTGAAGACCTCACGTTTTATCAATGGTTTCACTGTCAGTGGTATGGATGTGAATTGAAATCGCAATCAGTGTCTTAATGGAATTTATACTCGTAGTTGGTCGGTTTTTTGTTATCAAGTCATTTAATATTGCTATGCAAAGAAGATATAGGTAATTATTGTGAATGCGTGATTTTTTTTTTTTATTATTTTCGATCTTTATTGTTGTACTAAATTTTGTGAATAAATTTATTCAATAAATACTAATTAACGTCCTCAAAGTTTAAAGGAAAAAATTTTTTTTACTGGTAGATTCGCTGCCAGCAATTATATATGTATTACTAATGTCTTTCAAAATCATTGGCTTTGCATTAAAAGTAATGGGAAAGTAAAAAGTAACTAAAGTAGAATTCTATACCTATAGAGTACGTTTTATTTGTATTACACAATTTAAAATAAAAATCATTCTAAACGAGCATTTGCTCATTTCAAACAAAGAAATACGTTTAAGTTAACAGAAATTAGAAAATACATATACAAGATTTTAGCTAAATTTTTGATATTTTTTATGGTAGCATGACATAAGTTTTTTGTTTATTTTGGATGCTGTGTGCTAGTTGTTATGTGCATTTAGTAATATCATTCATTGATAGGCAAACTCAGTGAGAAAGCGATGTATTTGGACTGGAATTGACTTTACATCGTTCATTTTATTTTTTAAGTTCATCTTTATTTATCAACTTTTAAAATTCATCTCAGTTTTGGTCTCCATATCAATGAATATTCCTACAGCAATGAAAGGTTGAGTACAAGACCACGCGCGCCGTTAAGGACTTTTAACATATAATAAATCTTAATTTGACAGAACATACATATTAATGAAACTTAAAGACTAGTCCAAAACCAAAGTTATTTTGTTGTTGCGGCAGCGATAAATTCAGCTTACATATCGATATGTGTTGAATTCAGCAAAGAATTCAGTAGAAAATTCATGATTGCTGCTACTTTTCCCCGAGGTAAAAGCAACATTTTCACTGGTGAATTTTTGGACATTTTTTTACCCACACCTACGCGTCAAGAACAATACCGCGTCATCAGACATTTCGCGACGACAGAGATTTCTTCCGCTTCCGCAACTGAAAAATCGCTTTGATTTGGAAGCACTTTTATATTTCTAACAAAATAAATATCTTAATTTAAATAACTTATCTTGTACGTTATCTTGAGCTTTGCTTTGAAAGCAGCTCTGAGCCTTCTTATCGATTACCATTTTTTAATTTCATATTTGTTGTCAGTTTTCAAACTCATAACTGCTGTGAAGAGTGCAAAAAAGAATCCAGCCAGACCAGTTGTCCCGACTAGCAACACCAATCCACCAACAAGTAAAGGAATAAGTGCAAGAAACTTTAGTTTGTAGGCAACTAATAACGGGAACAGGAACTTTCTATACTTCTTTTTGAGCTTTTTGAGTTTTCGATTGCTGTCGTCCGAGTCCCGGGCTTCATTTTCTGAATGAAAGTTGTAAACTGTGAAAGAAGTATAAGGTTTTAAATTTGTGAAAAGTTCTAACTTTTTTTTTGGTATAATTTCATATACAAAGTGTCAAGAATAACCAAAACTTTGTGGAATCGAATTAAACTTATAATGATTTAGTAACTAATTTAGGAGAACAGAAAGAAAGCTACTTTGATGATTAGTCAAATACACAAACATAATTATTGTATAACTAAATTAGGTTAATATAGTTGGGGGTAAGAAATACATGTACGGGAAGCAATGGAAAGTCAACATCACACAAAGTTGAGACAGTTTCAAGGCCATGAGAACAAGCATCCGTATATAGTAAAATCGTTTAATCGTGTTAAAGTGTTAGGTAAGTAATGGTAATCAGTAGTCAAATAGAATAAATATATAAGGCAACGCAATGAAGCTATGGAAACTTAGGAGAAACGCTTCAGGGCTCTACTATAGGTCCTTCAATATTATGCCGAATGCAAAAGTTAAAATGTCTTTTCCATGGCAGTGTGTAATTATTTTCCGAGAGGTTTCCATTTTCTCGCGAACGGCCATATTTGTGTAAAATATTATTTCTTTGATGTTTGTGGGGCTTCTTATACGTGACAGGAAGACATGCTTACCATAACATCTCGGACACCACCATTATAAATTAATATAAAATACTAAATAAGTGATGACGTCATGTAACAATTCCAATATTGGAATGCAAACTGATAACTGGTTCAAAGATGAACAAAATGGGCACAATACAGACTGGGAACCCCTCGAACCTAACGCATTCCTCTCAATCATAACTTGTGACGAATGAAGAGGACCTACAAGTTTTTGCGGATACCGAAGAGAGAGTTTTTCATAGCAGCCCTATGAGATTTTGCAAATTCTTCGTGAAAGGTGATAGCTACTAGAGAAATCAATTCGAAGTTTCAATCCAAACTTCCAACTTCTTTGCGCCACAGGGCACAGGCCACTTAGTTACATACAAATTATATTGCATAAAATTGAACTTTACTTTCCGCTTTTTTGTTTCTTTAGTTTTGATTTTAGGAAGAGGAGCTACAGTAAATAAATATTAAGTCGAAACTACTGAGGTCTGGACTAGTGACTAATGGCGCTAGCTAATGAGACAGTTATTCAGTATTTCTCTCAGAGAACTTGTCAGATGCTCGCCAGCGGTGATACTCACAATTGAAAATCGAGCTCCAAGGCAACAGTTTATTGAACAAATCGTGGGGAGTTCTTTTCTTAAGAGCATGGTCTTCTATGTAATTTTTAACATTGTATCAAATATATTAATATTAATAATAATAAATGTTTTTAAAATACTCCGTTAGAATTAAGGGGGATTTAGGGAAAGATTATACTTTTTCAGCCTTATCATGTTGATGAACACAGTGCGATAATCTTTCAGGAAAGTAGGGGGACATTTAAAAGGAGGCACCGATTTTCATTGCTTTTGAAAGTCGTTAAAAATCGGAAAAAAAATCTTGCATTCTACATACGGGTAGCGAGACTGAAATATAAAGCTCCGTAATTAACTGTACGTCCCAAGTTGGGCTTATAGAAAGACTCAGAAAGACTAAAGGAGTAACGCAACTCCACTGAAGCACTGTTTGTAAAAAAGGAAAAAGAAAAACAAAGTGAGACAAGTAGCCTCTTTGACGATGTTCAAGAAATTCAATCGATTCTGTAATTGAACTATAACATTTCAATCATAACGCTTGGCACCCTATCAAGTATAGGGTCAAGGATGAGTGGGAGGTACCTATAATTGGAACTTTAAATTTTAAAATATATTCAATACTCAGTACAGGGATTACTTCCTATTCGTTTCTAAAATGGGACTCAAAGACGAAACATCCCTTCGGAAGCGGTGGACATATACACAACGTTGTTTCTCTGCTGCTCTGAATGATGCATATTATCCAGTGCGTTGGAAGACGGCAGAGATCCATCCTATCCCTAAAAAAGGAAAGGATGGTTTCAATCCAAAAAAACTTCGGTAAATTAATCTTCTTCTGAGTATCAGCAAGCTATTCGAGAAAGTATTCAATAGAACACTGTCCATATGAGATGAGGAGAAAAATATTATGGCAGAAAATCGGTTGGGTCTTAAGGCAAATAAGCTAAAAAGCAGTGTACATGTGCATGTCTGGTTGAATTGGAAAAGGCATTCGAAAAGGACTCATGCCATTGCTTAAACCACTGCTATACAGGGTGTTCCGTAATTTGCGCTACATACTTTAAGACGTGGTTCTTTGTTATATTCTAAGAAAAAAATTGCTGTGCAGTAAAGTCTGTTTCTCAACTTTAAGATCACTTTTTGACAATTTAAAAAAGGCTAACTTTGGTGTACCTTGTGTTAAATTTAATTTCTCTGTCAATACTGATGGTGGAAACCTAATTTTCGACTTAATTTTTTGAAGAAATGATAATCTTTAAATCTGCATTTAAATTAGGCTATTATAGGCTTAGGGTTGCCAGATTTTCAATTTTAAATAGTTTTCCAATTTTCTCCCCCAGCAAAGTTTTGACTTTTAGATCAGAAAATGACTGTTAAACATAGAGTTCCTTAAATTTTTTTTACAGATGAACAAATCAACAATAAAAGAAAACTCATTGTTAAGTGCACTCAAAAACCCATACATTTTATGATATTTCAAAAAATCTAAAAGAGGTAAAAATCTAAATTTGAGTTTTTTACGGGCTTTTATTGCAACAGCTTACAATGGGAGTAGAATTGATTGTTTTAAGTTAATTTTTATGACTCTGCAGTCTGCACTGATGAGATGGGTAAAAAGTGTATGCGACCTGGGTGTTATTTGGGTGCCTGAGAGACAGTTTCTATGTACATGTCTTGGATTGCACAGAACACCAGATCCGGAGTAAAGAAAAATATTATCCTAATTTGGTCTTGACATAGGGGCGGAAATAAACAGAATCGAGAACTTCATTTTAAAACTGATTCAAGGTCACACTGGAAGAGCAGTGACTTCGACCTATGGCCTGATATTTGGGGCTTATTACCCCAGCATTGATTATACATGGAGAAAACACGCTTCAGTGGATTTGTCCCACCATAGGCTTTCCTCTATATTGACATTGCAGGTTTGATAAAGATGATACAGAGTGGCGGTTCTGATATTCTACCACGTCTGACGAAGTCCAAGTCACCGCAATGAGCGCAGACGTTGAAGAGCTCCTTCGGTACAGTAGCCCGGTCTTATTCTATTCTGGTGGTTGTCGGAGTAACAAATTGAAATTGAAAATGATAGCGAGTCGCCAATGGCTGGCTTGCACTGGTTTAGCGTATAGGTCTTATCGAATAGGGAGTGGGCGTTGCAAACAGAAAAAAAAGACAACAATCCCCCCAAAAAAAGTATAAAAAAATTAAATCCAGAAAATGAGCCTAAAATCTAAAAAAGTACTAAATTCAAAAAAATCTATAAGCTACTGTGGCTGCTTTAGTTTTAATTTGACTTTAGTAGATTTAAGTAGTTTGAATTTGTTTAAAGCACAAAAAAATTATCATTTTGTAGACTAAGTTTTTTAAAATTTCTTTAGTTTTGACTAGTTTTAGGTATTGTCAATTCATAATGTATCTTTAGCCTAAAAGGCGTAAGTATTAAGATATTGAATAGTAGGTTTAGAGTACCCGCTTGGTGTCAGTAAGTTGATTAGGTTATTATGTATAAGCTTATTTTACACATTTATGCCAGCATGTAAGTAGTTATAAGAAAAATTTAATAAAAATGAATTGAAAATGAAAAAAAGAGAAAAAAATAAAATGGATGCTCACGAAAACTTTGTTTAAGTTTAAAATATGCATTTTTATATATAATACTCACTTTCTTGGAAGAAATCCTTCACATGTTCACAAAAATCTTTAACTTTTTCTATTGTCCGTCCGATAGGCACAATCACATCGCTCGAAGACTTTTGAGATTCATCAACAGCATTCAGTTTCTGTTGTTGTTGCTTCCATCCTTCATCCTTCCGACTTACAGTTCTCAAAATAAATGTGTTCATACGGCTTGGGTCAACATAGGTGTTTAGCTCATTTACTTGACGAACATCAAAACTGCTTGTGTTTTTCGAGTTATTTGTGTAATCACGATTTGCAGTTCTAGCTGGAATAATTATCCAATCACTCCAATCATCGGCATACGAAAGACTACTTGCAGCATTTTTGAAATACCACAGTACCAGAACTAAGACCCGAAATGGAAACATTTTGATGAAAAACACTCTCAAAACACAAAAAATTTATTCAAGGAGAGACCACTTTAAAAGTAACTCATCACTTCATTGCGCAACAAAAAACTGAGCACTATTTTTTTAACAACACAGTCCTTTATAGATTTCTCATTTCACAATCTGAAACCAAACTATCTATCTGATACCTTTTCACCAGAACTATGACCAAAAACTGAGACAATCTTCCACTTCAATAAAGTTTATTCATGCGTCCACTTTATTCTTGCCAACAACAACATTTGTGTTTTACAAAAACATGATAATTATTGCTTGCAGACAATGCTGTACCACAAATAATATCTTCATTCTACAACTATACCATTAAATGGCTCTGATTAAAGTTAAACTACTTTGAATTCCAACGACAGTAAGTATGTTGATGATCACAAATAAAGAAAGACTGGCGGGTGGTTATTACTTCTTTCAACGGCAAAGAATCGGATGGATGATGAAGCTTCACGCACGGCCGCAGGAGCAGAAGACACTGTAGCCGCAGTTGTCGTATGCAAACATTTTTGTCCATAGCATTTCAATTTATGATGTTAAAACACAGACCCATGAAAAACATAATTTGCTAGGCCAAGAGTTCACGTAAAATCATAGCACCTTTAGAAAGTTTTTAGTGTGCCGCCTTCCCTACTGACCTAAAGGCGCAACTCAAATTAGTCCCGTGTCTGTGATTATCCTCCGTTTTCTTACAGGCTCAAATGCAAATGAAGACGTTTTGAAGAATCACTTGGCACTTACTCATAAATAAATGGATGGAAAATCTGAGTGTAAGACTGTCTGACTGACTGTTCATGACTTAGAATTGCTTCATGATTGTAGGTTGCATGCAGAAATGTTGCCTGCTCTCAAATGGAATGCGCCAACTATTATGTCTCTGAGCAACAACAACCACACAGACCATTTTCTTCAAGATCAATTGAGTACGTTACTGATCTCAGTTAGGGAAAAAAAATCTCATAAATATTAACAGTTTTGATTGTCTAGTAATAAGCAAGGAAATCAAGAGCCTCTTTTTCTCAAAACAAAAGAGCTGAACTTAGAACTTGATTTGGAATGGTTAGTCGCCATTCAATGCTTTTCAAATTTCGTCCCAGACTTGAATTTTTTACTGACACTCTTTAGATCATCAACAGCGAAAATGACACATCAAATCTTCACAAACCTTAATATACTTTTACTTCTGGCAAATCCCCAAAAGAAAGCGAAATCCGCCTTCGACGCAAAGGAATGTGAGCGCTACGCATAGCACAAATATTTTATTATTCAGCTTTTCAGTTAAGCGCCCCAGTTTCAATCCCAATTGAAATAAACGAATTGAGGCCATCAAACTCCAGTTCATGTCGTCTTCGTATCGGCTATCGCCAATCATCAATCGCAAATCCATTTTCCGTTTATGTCTATCGACTTGTCTGTGTGTTGACTCATTCTACTCACCACATCCAATAGCAATTCCATAGATTAATTTTATGAGTACCGCAAGAGAGCAAAACAAAAAATACAATTAGCCATTGATCCGGCCGTTACGAATCAGCCTGAGGTGTCAGCACGTGATCCAACCCATCATAGACCATTTATAGAAATTACTTCCTCATAATACTCGCAGAAGCTAAGGCAAGTAGCTGGTAGTTACAAGCAATTGTATATTGTCCGGGAGGGCAACGGATTTTGCCGTTGGTATAAGATAAACACCAGCAGCCAGCCAGCAGAATATCTATTACTATTATTGTTCTTTTTTTTTGCATTCAGATGAAGACAGCGAAAAGCACTATGATGGAAGATATTATGTGTGGCTAGCTACTTGGGGGCTAACAGCACAGCCTGGGGAGTAAAACATGCGTTTGTTGCTGTTATACTAAAGAGTTCAACACATCGTTTCTTGGATCGCTTAAATGATCGATGACTTTGAAAGAGATTCTGTGATTTTAAAATTATGTTTTGAACCTGTTAAACGATATAAGGAGAACTGATGTTTGGCAATTGTTTTTTTTAATTCTTCTGCGATCTGGCTTATCGGGCGGTGCTGACATCTAAGAAAAGTTTTAGGAAATCAGTGGTGATGATGCACGGAATTTCACATCCTTAATTTGTTTTCCACGATGTCTTTAATTTAAGCTTTAACTTATTAGCTTTGAAGTATTTTCATAAGCCACCACTCATCTCCCCGTAATTTGATGGTTTTAAATTTTAATTTTGTGTTTACTTCAGCTGAACTTTTCTGAAAATGGAAATCTAGTTGCTTTGCTAAACTGATTGATTAATTAAAACTTCATAAAAGTAAATAAAACTTGCTTTTCAGTTCAAGGGAACAGAAATGAAAACTGGAATTGTAATAAAAGGACCACGAAAAGGAATTCTCTCTACCAACATCATTTTATACGTCGTGTCACTTAAAAGACCTTGATTCATCAGAAATTGACGTTGTACCTAATTAAATTGGTTTCAATGCTTTCAGTTTTCGCAAAAAATACTCGTGACTACAGAAATTTGTCATACAATTTGGGCAAGCTTCAATATTGAATATAGAGTGAGTTTACTTTTTCTGGCTAATTTTCATTTAGCGGTATTCAGATGTGGTTCTACCTTCTACGCCATGCAAAAGCTTTACTACAAAATGTGGGGTTGTTTGCTTGCAATCGCACAATGAAAATTAATTCACATAAATAATGAGGCAGCGAACGATGTGACGCGACGCACGATGGAGATAACGCAATGAAAAGGAAAGTATACCTGGTGTAGACTGTAGGCACACGAAAGATATTTTAGGCGTTTTATGTGACACTAAATGAAACATCTACTTGAACAAGGTATACTTTTAGGAGGGTGAGAAATGATTTGAGTTTTGTGTGCACATTGTAAACGCCATCGCTCTATGGCAATAATTAGTGTCTATGGCACTTTTAAAAAAGCTACGGAGTTGATTTATATTGTGAAAATACAAAAAAAAATAAATGCGTTGTATGATTAGGGAAAAACAATACTTCGATGTTGAAATCGGGTTCGAGGAGCACGTCTGGAAGCAGAAAAACAAACTTATCCGAAACAACAGTTTTGGATAAGGGGCTTTCTTTAATTAGACCAATTATTTTTAGCTTCTGGCTAAGGATTGTTTTATAGAGTCGAGAATAGCTCTCTGCTTGTTACCACTTGCAATACCTAACATCTGTTCATTCTTTTCTAAACGGTTTGGCTTCGTTTGCATTGAATATTCTTGTTTAGGTCAAATAGTTAGTTAGTAGTTGAAATTCGTCCTTCTTCCTGTTGACGTTTTGATCTAGAAGAACATTTAGCTCTCATGACAGTAGAGTTTGAAATATTATCAGTGTCATTATAAATCCCATATGGCAGCAACTGTTAGTTGGCGGATTACATATATTTTACTCTACTTCCTTAATATGGTTATCACATTGATTAGCTGAATTGAGTTTTGAATGCAAATAAAATGGAAGTCCAACAAGTCAATCATCAAAAAGGTATTCTCAATTTTCTTTTCAGAACTTTTCGATAAACGATTTTTCGGTGATGATCGGAAGTCTTTTAATTTTATCTTTTAATTTAATTTAATAAAATAAAATAATTTAGTTCAAAATACATTCTAATTATTTCTTCAATCAACCTAAGCTGATCTTATCTGTTTTGTCTCAAACAATTCATTTCGAAAAAAACCTGTTCACACTGTCAGACAGATTCTCTCATGGTTCTGATGGATATCCGATGGCTGGGTCGTATGTGCGTTCACATCGCCAAACTAATCACTGGAATTTAGTTTTCAATAATTCTTAAATCACTTTAGGAAAAACAAGTCGTAACAGAGTTTTCCTACGGTTGGTTTCTTTCACAAGTTGTTTACTAAAATTTTATTAGCATGTTCTTGTTACAAACAATTTTTTTTTTGAATTTTTGACAAGAATTCTCTTCAAGATGGAAAAATATTACTTCACATTATCAGATATCAGATGTCTACATATCTGAATACAAAAATATGAAAAGAATTTGAAGTCCACCCAGAAAGTCAGACCAAGCGTTCAAATTTTTTTATCAAATTTTAAAGTCGAACCGAAAAGTTGCAAAGTGTGAGCCGCCCTATTTGAGTTCGTTTGAAACAAAGAACCTTGTTTTTGATTATGTACTCAAAAGAATCAATTTTTTTTGGAAGTTCAATTCGAACCGGAATTAAAATTTGGCTCGATATATCGGAAAAGTAAATTATTTCTAGATTTTTCTTTGCTTTCGTTTAATATAACAACGCAAATATCGAATCTTCTTATGCCCAGTAAAAATTTTCGGAATCATGAAATAGATTGTAATACATCAAAGTCAAAAAAATTTTTTTGGGCAAATCATAAGGCGGTTCACTTAAAAACCTAGAAAATGTCAGAACTCCAGACACCACGAGACTGTTTGTGTTTTGATCCTTTTATCTGTTTATCACTGCTCTCACTGTCAATTCGAAAGTCATTTTATTCAAACGCCAATTGTGGCACCTAGAACAATGTAATTCTACTGCAGTCTTATGTCGCTTTCCATTGGAAGGAAAGCATACTCAGTCTGTTCTATTGGTGCAAAAAGATCACTTCTCGTGATTCTGAGTAGTGGCAGCTACGTCTTGATTTGAATTGAGAATCCACTCAAGAAGCACTAATACATGTGCATTTTATGTGTTATAATTCTCACTCTCACTCACTCAAAGTTCATATTTGATTTAAATTTTTTTTTTTTTAATGAATGCAATGCATAATATCTCAGATATATTGTATTAAGACTTCAAGTTGATCGGAGTAAAACTGACGAGGCTATGAATATTTGAGCGTCTATTGATCTATGCCAGGTTTTATATGTGAGTGGCACCTGAGCCCCGCGCTATTGTATTTTTTGACCCCGAATAAATTCCTTCATAAACGAGCCTGTTCCGGTCTTGCTCTTTATATTTGAGGCATGCGCATGGTGTGTATTAGTCTGTACATCAGTTGACCTCTGTGTGCTGCTAAACGATCAAACTTTTCTGCGTTTATCAAACGGTTTTTCTGAGATTTGTCAAATTTGAAGTCCGGTGCACGATCGATGACTCAAAATTTACTGGACCAACTGACTCGGGGTCACACTGCAAGGGCGATGACTTCTAACAATGGCCAGATATTTGGGGCTTACAAACCCAACATTAGATTATGGAGAGAACACGTTTTAGTGGATTTGTCCCACTGGAGGCTTTCCTCTATTTTGACATGAAAGGTTTGATTCAGAATAGGTTGGCGGTCCCGCTTATCTACCACGTCTGCCGTAAGTCCGTAGAACGACGGCTCCTTTACAGCCGAGACGTTGCCGCAGTAGGCGGAGATGTTGAAGAGCTCCTCATGTTCAGTAGGGCTGTCTCAGATCGCGATCGACGGGACTTTTCTAAAATGTCAAAACTGTTCTTGTGGTTGTCTGAGCAACATATTGAAAATTTTACTGATAGCGAGTCGCCAATGGCTGGCTTGCAAAGGTTTAGGGTGTAAGACTTAGGATATAGGGGGTGGGCACAGTGGCTAACAAAGAAATTACAAAAATAAAAATAAAAATAAAAAAAAATAAAAAAACAAAAAAAAAAATCACAAAATACAAAAAACAAAAACAAAAAAAAAAATAAGGAAAAGCTACTGTTGCTGCTCTAGTTTTAAGTAGATTTAAGTTGTTTTAATTAGTTTTAAGAAAACAAAAAAAAAAAAAAATTGTACGAAAAATCGAAGAAAAAGAAAATCCTCCAGTCATCACCTTGAGAAACATCTCCACTAACAAGTACTTTACCATTTGATTTTTTTGTTTCAGATGATACTGTAACGAGTTATGGTGCACTCCGCAAACTAACTTTTTTTTAGGCGCTTTCGGAGTTTAATTTTCACTCGCTCAATTTTGAATGTTTTGCAATGCAAATATAGGAGAATGTTGTTCAAGCGTTACTTCATATTGTATATTTTTTAATAAACGAACACAACCCGATAAGCGAAAAAAATCATAAAAATAAGCCTTATTTCGGCCGAATTAACTTTACCACCTCCTTAAATGGGATGGACACGGCTTTAATTACTTTAAACGCTGTGTTTTCTTGAATATAAATTGTGGTGTCTATAAATAGTTTTGCTATTATGTTTAATAAAAAAACTTGGTAAATGTAATAACTTTAACCATATTTGAAAATTCTAAAGTATCAGGGATGATATTTTTCAATTAACACGGAATCAAATGATATGTCAGTTTGAGATAACAACACACGAATATAGGAAGGTTAAGAGTAATTGGAATTCACTCATTAAATGCTGATTTTTGTAGATTTTATTTTTTTTTCTCTAGATTCTTATTTCCGAAATTATAAGATCTTAGAAATTCAAGATGGTAATTTTTGGTTCTTGTTGTTGAGTTTTAATTTTCTTTTTTTTTTTATATAATTCTGTCATTTAATCATACAGTATGATATGAGGGGTACGTAAATTTCGTTTTTACGAAATAGATGCGATAAAAGCGAAATCTGCATTTTATTTGCGATAAAAGCGAAATTTGAAAATTAAATATTTTCGCACTTGTTACGTTACGAGGTTTCAAATGTTGATCAGACGCGCTACCAGTTTTTATTTTATTACAACTCTACGGCTATACAACTATTACGGCTCTTTTGGCGAAAAAACAATGAATATTGTATCACCCGAAAACTCTATCGATCAAAGTATTGATGTTGAAGACAGCAGCCCAAAAGAGATTGGATAAATTTTTGGTACAAATGGGGCCAAATCAATCCAACAAATGAGTGCTACAAGCACATTGGTAGATTATTTTGTCCATCGGAAGTAGCAAATATGCCCTCCTCTTCTGTCAATTCAAATTCAATAGTGGAAAGCTTCGTAAAAATTCCGTTTTTCAAAAGTGTACACAAGAAGAACTAATTGACGGATACTTTCATTTTCACAGACAATTATTTCGATTGGTCGGCCAAGAAGCTCCTGTGGATGCAATACAAGTTTTAGTGGCATCAAAATCTTGCTATCCTGGATTTGCAGAAAGCAGTTATTCAAGGTCTTAATTAATTGCCCTGTCAATAGTGTTGATGCCAAGAAATACTTTAGGGTATACAACATTGTCGTAACTGATCGCAGGCAAACAATGAAAGATGAACATGTAGAAATTACTAGAATGCTAGCCCTTAATTGAGTTTTTAACACTGTATTTTCTTTTTTGCGAAATAAATGCGAAATTTTCTATTTCAGATTTTTTAAAATGCGAAATCACGATTTTTTATTTGCGAAATTTACGTACCCCTACATACTTCTTCTAATTCTGAACTTCTTCAGTTATTTGTTTTTAAATATTACTTATAATCTCATGTATTGTAATCTGCCAATTGCCTGTACTATAAAAGACTATTTTTCAGTTTTTCTTTCCTAAATAAATACAAATTGAATTGAATTGATTTGATTTAAGTTGAGATAACAAATAAATTTTGGATTATATGAGCTCTCGCTCTGATTGTTAGCTTTGCGTTGAATCATAGCGCATAAATATAGACGGGATGTTAACCCTTTTTTTTTATGTTCTTTGGATTTCTTTCGACTTTTAATAGTGGCTGTGAGTTGGTTAAAAGCAGCCTCTGGTTTTGCCTGCTTGACCATATATCGAGGTATAGATATTAATAAACACAAAAAAACATTAGGTTATTACCGTTCGCGATGAAATATATGGAGAAGAAATACAGTCTATATTATTTGGAGATAATAAATCCTTCTAACTAGTAAAAGAATTTTGAAAATCGGTCCGACGATTATTTTTCCGTTGCCGTTTTTATTGCCGATGAAATTTTTAGAGGAAATTCAGTCTATGTCATTGCTCAGGCTCTAGAGTCAAGACCGTCCTTGTTACAAATTTCATTCAAATCGGCTGAGTATTTTTGTAGCGTATTCAATATACAAACACACGAAAAAATCTTTCCTCTATAAGAGAGTATAGGTTGCTATGCTCTCTGTATGAACTGGGTTTATAGATATAACTCTCCAGATTTGCGCTGCTTCTAACTTATAAACGTAATCTACTTTCCTGTTGCAATGCAGGCAGTTTTCCATTTTGCAAAGAAAAAAGGTACTTACAGCCTATATAGGCCTTTTCGAGCACAAAAGAGCTAGTGAATGTGGCGTAATCGTGTGTTGTTAGTATGCCGATTACGTGAGAGATAGGATTCCAAATTCTAACACTTGCGATGTTCTTTTTCGCTCGTATCTTATTTGGCGAGGAATCATAAGGTTCCCCTAACTTTAATTTCTCATAGGATTCGTTGAGAAAAATTAACTATGTAGTTCAATGCAGTGCTGTTGGGTTCAGTTATTTACTTATTTATTTATTTCTTATTGCTTAGCTAGTAGCCCCTTTGTCTTCGTATTGTCATAAATTTAAAACCAAGCAAAAGAAGGAATGCTTTTCTTCATTCCCAAAATAGCTACTGTCTGTATGTCGGTATATCTTAGAACCATTGGACATACCGTCGGTCGGTGGCCAGAAGTATGACGCACCCCTTAAAACTGAACAAAGTTCAAAAAGAAGGTAAGATGAATAGTGACGAAGTTTGCAGAAAATTGAGAAATTCATTTTTATATAAGAAAAAAATTTTTTTTTTGTTGCTTTCATTATTTTGTACAGCTTTTGCAATTTTTAGACACTGGTCTAACAGTTCCAGCAAACTTTTTTCTATTTTGTATTTAAAAAGATATCTGATAATTTTCTTTCATGTTGCAGGGTGCTTTTGGGTCTTACGTCTTAGAACTCTCGAAAGCTGCTCTACTTAACTTGGGAAAATAGGAACAAAAACTTTAAGTGCCTAATAATTTGGTCAAGGCGTAGGTAAGTACTTATGTACCTACTTTTCTAACAAGGCGAAAAATGTGACTGGTTTGCGTTTACCAGACAAAGCGGATTCTATATTTTCAAATTACTCCTTCTTTAGCTTTTCATTACATACTGCACATTATTGAAATTTAATTCGCTTTAGTTCAATAAAATCAAGATTTCCCCTAAAACCACTTAGAATTTGTACATTAAGTTATTTATGTACGATAGGTCTACCATAAACACCACAGTTGCAACGTTCCGATCAAATCAAGAAGTCAAAGTCAATATTGAAACTGCAAAGTTATTTCCATCAAGTGTTAGTGTTCAGACTTTTTGGGTAAGGTTTTGAATTATAATTCTGACCGTTCCCTTTGTGAGTTCGGAAAAAATAGTAAAATAAATATGGCGAAGCTAAAACTAATAACTTGAAACTTGTCTGTCTTTCCTATTCTTCTGCGCTCTTCCCGAGCAACAAATAAAACTGCATTTGTCCATCCCGTCCTTGAAAAGGGCGAATATTCATTCCTCTCCTTCCAATTACCGCCCAATCGCACAATAGTTCATTCTTACCCAGGTAATGGAAACGTTGATAAATCGTCAATTTATGAAGAATGTAATCTTCTTAACGACCGACAATGTAATCTTCGAAGCACTGGCTCACTGGTTATTTCATGACATAATGTCATCGGAAAGCGGAACCAATCTTTGCACTGTTTTGGAGAAATTAAGATTATTGTGATATTTCCAAGGCATTTGATAGAGTTCGGCATCAAACTCTTCTATCGAAAATACGTGCTTTTGATGGGTTTCTTCTTCGTTGAATCAGAAACTACCTTTCGGACCGTTTAATACAAGAAGTGTTAGATGGTTTCAGGTCTGATACCCACTTCATAAATGCTGGTGTGCCTGAGGGCTTCGTTTTGTCTCCGACACTGTTTCTTGTCTTCATTAATGATGCCTTATCTGAAAATTCTAGACCTCTCAATGCTGTAAGCGTCTCGCTAAAAACGACGCAGGAAATTCTTCATACCTTCTGATCTGGTAAAAATTTAAATGACAACCTATCTAACTCTTGTTCATCGCTTTTTTTGTAAACAATGCTCTAGTGAAATAGCCAGTTGCATTCCTCCTCCGAAACAGTTTAGCCGCAAAACCCGCCTCGCTAAGAATGCTCATCAGTTTTACCTTCAGCCCAACTTCGTTCGTAGAATCAATTATAGAGATTCATTTTTAAGTTGCACTAACCACATGTGGAATGCTTTACGTGACTCTATTCCATCATATTACGACTCACAAAAATTTAAAAGTAATGTGCATCGGTGTCTCCGACTCAATCCTCTCCTGTTTCCTTAAATGCTCGTACTGTAATTTATTCTTTCCATCGCATTCCTTGCCTTAAATCCATGTAGACCAATTAATCAGAACAGAAAATTTAAATCACAATTCTGCCTGTTTTCATTTCATAACATTCTGCAATAAATTTCCCTTATTTACCGTCATATACGCCCAACCCTTAAAGACAGAAAACAGCATCGCTGTTTTTTTTTATCGCTTTCTTTTACTAAAGAAGGGTATTCTGGATATTGTGTATTCCTTTGAGAAGAATAATAAAATACCTTACTGATGGCTTCTTTATTAAATTCTGCTATGTAGGTTGAGTGTATACTATACAGGTACACTGAGGTAAAGGTACGTGCTTAAGATGTTATTGTAAATAATTTTTTTGTGTTTCTTTACAAATTGACGTTGAATATGATTTTGAGTCATGTAAACAGTTGGGACATATTTCAATTTAAATCCAATGGTTCGTTTTTACGTAAAAATTATGTTTTCAAATTATGGCCTGGAAAGATCTGATATAAGCTGTACTAAATTACAACTCCTCTTCACTACACAAAAAGACAAAATCCATTGAAATATGGTAAACTTGAAGGTCTGACAATAAAAATGCAAACGATTATTTACATCAATATTTTAACGAGCAGGATAATGTGGCCATTTTAAATAATACTGAAACTTTCACCTGGAGATGTCCAGATGAAAACAAATAAGAGAAACAAACCTCAACAGAAGTTTTGATGAAAAGATCTGAATGGTAAGCCACACGTAAGACCTTGCAAACATTCTTTTGGCTTTTTAAACAAGAAGAATATTGCGAAGTATTCCTGCTTATTGAATTGGATTAAGAGGCAAAAGCTTGACAATATGTCAAATTAGAGAGAGTAACCGCACAAAAAATGCAGTGGAAAGTCTGTTCGGAAGTCATCCAGGCTAAAATATCCTAGATCCTAAAGGATGGAATTCTGTTAAGTTATATAAGAGATGTAAAAACAAAGTTTTCCGCAAAAAATAAGAAGTAAACCTCTGAATTTGAAAGAATTTTTTTTATCGAATTTTCAATATTTTATTATAAAATATTATTTTGCACATTTTTCATCTTAAAAACTAAATACAGATAAAGTAAAATAAATAAATAAATAAATAAATGCAAAAGTCTCGTTCTTTCAAGCATCCAGTCAAAATGTGTGTGTAGGTCTTTTCTTCTTTTTTTGTCAATAAATAAAATAAGTACAGTAAATTAAATAAATTATAATTAAACAATAATCCTAAAATAATAAATATAAATTACAAATTATTATTATTTTAGCCTATACAACAGAGAAACAATTTTTTGTTTTAGAAGAAAATAAGAATATCTATGACTTTTGAACATCTTGTTGCTGTTGCTGTTGTTGTTGTTGTTGTGGTTGGTTTAGTTGCTGTTGTTGTTGCTGTTGCTGATGCAATTTACTGTAACTACGATATGCCAAGTCTTGTGCTTCATTTAACGAACGTCTGTCCCATCCGGCGCTTCCACCACCTCCAGACGACCATCCACCACCTCCACCACCACCGCCACCAGATGACCAGCCAGGAGAACCACCACCTCCACCGCCGCCACCACGACCAGACATGAGTTTCTTTAGACCAATTATACCGGCTAGCAATAGGGCAATTTTTGATATTATCAGTGCTTTCCCAGCCAAAATGTATAAAGCTCCCATTGCAAGTGGAATCATTCCCATCATTTTCATAGCCATGCCCATCATCATCATTCCCATCATCTTCTTCATTTTGCCACGACCTGAAAATATAAACAAATAAATAATTAAAAAATATAAATTACAAAAAGAATAAAAAAAGATTTGGAGAAAAGAAAATGCTTTCAAAAGCTCATAAATTAAATTAATAAATTAAATGTTCAATTCATTCAGTTCTTTTTAAATAAGAAAAAAGGTTAATAATCTATACTGGGCATAAGGCCGCGGATACTTATTGGTATAAGGTCAGAAATACCTACTCATTTTGGGTATTTGAGCAAAGGAAAATGATTTGCGCTGAGTGGAAAATAATTGCCCATAATATTTATATGAATTAAAATTGCAAAATGAATACTGTCCCGACGATGGGTAAATTTGCTGCTTAAATTCGAGTGAGGTTGCTGAAACTTTCCCTTGAATTATTTCATTAATTGCTATAGTAATTTCTGATGATGTGGAGGAACAACAAGGTACTTTAGGTCTTCATCCGTGGGTGTTTTCAAAAGTATTTGTTTATCTATTATGAGAATATTTATCTATAACATAAACTTTGCCGTGAGATATGTCGAATGAAAGTTCAGATGCGGAGAACCTTCAAATAATATTTGACTACTCGAAACTACTCTATAGCATCATACAAGTTTATTACTCTGTGGAAATAGTTTTCTCTGTATTTACCGTCTCGTAATTTTGCCGGTACGGTACGGTTTGCGTACGCATAAGCTAAACATTTTAATTTATTTTATTTTTTTGAATCCGAACAGTATTTTCATATCAACGGAAACGGAAAGTTTCGAGTACTTCTCGCATTTCAAACTCAAACTAAATGATATCGAAATTCGTTCTTGTGATGAATCTATTATAAGCTAACAACATGAAGCAACCAAGTTGAATATATGAAATGAAACAAGATATTAACCCACGTTAGCGAAATTAAATATAAAATGCAGGAGTGTATGAGTACAGATATTGCTGATTCGATGTTTATAGGAAAAATTTCTAAAAAAAAAAAAATGAAGGAATTTAATGAAAAAGGAAGAAATTCCAGGAACATTTTCACTTAAAGTCTAAATTGTTAGTGGTACATGGTGCCCTGTCAAGAGATAGTTTAAAGTATGAATCTCAAAAAAGTTAAATTGTTTTTTACTGGCATCGTTTTTCGCTAGGAAAGTCCTCCTAGAGTGATTACACTGCCATGAAAACCCCTTTTCTATCGGCCGTTTGGAATCGGCAAAAATGTATAGTTCGTCTAGATTTTTCAGAACTATTAACCATCAATTTGATGCCTAATAAAGTTTGATAAAAGTGAAGAACGCAATGTTCTTAAATTTTTATTTTTATCAAAGATTTAGAAAGGAACAGGTGCAAATGTTCCCCGATTGAGAACTTCAAGAGGCTAGAAGGAATTTAGGATCGTTATTCCAAACAAGAACATCTTAAGACGAAACACGAAAGTGATATCATCACCAAAGTGTGGTGAAGTGTAGGTTGGAGCAAAAAAAAAAAACCAACACGGTCAAATGCAAATATAAATAAAATGCAATAATTCGTTTTCGTCTGTAGGAAAAGTTTGATGGATTTGTCCGTAACGATGATAGATTCACATTAGGGTAAGTGGCAACATTATAACGTTTCAAAACAGAAATCATTTGAAAGAATCTATAAAACAAATTCGAGAGTACATCACCGCTCGCCAATAAAGATCCCAAAAAGTACAAGTTGGCCGTAATATTTTTGTCAGTATAGATGCCGTGTATTTAAAATCCTAGTTCATTCTCGAAAGAAGTAAAATGAATGTTGTATGAGGGATAAGCATGCTAGTCGGAAGATCTCACTCATGGAAAAATAATGGTTTCAGATAAATCCTTCCTCAATCCTCATACTACAAATGCAAAATTTACTTTGTTTCCATCTGCTGCCAAAACTACTAAACCAATTTAAATGAATGTTGGTAAAGAGATAGTCCAGATCGTGAGGAAGCAGAGAGGCTATATTTCTTCCCCAATATTCCCACGCGAGCAACAAAAATAAACGGGGACCTATAGAAACTTCTGGACCGATTTCAAAAATTTATTCACCGTAAGTTGATTTTTGTCAAATTGTCGGTAACACAGATGACATAAAATGAAGTGTCTGTGCTGATCTTCAAATAAATATGAACAATCAGGAATGGCTGTGTGAAAGGACAATTTCGGCGCCGACTAATGAGAAAGTTAATTATACAAACGAACAAATTATGTCAGGCAGGGAGGGCGTTGTTATCGAATATCTATCAGTAGGCAATGTTATAATAACTGTAGAAGTCACAACATCATTCCTTATAGAGTTCCCATAAGTTGAAGTTGGAAGTTGGTATTCCAGTACTAATGATGAGAGATTTAGACGCATCAAACCTTACTTATGGTACACTGCTCTAGATTACGCATCTGGGACGCAGCATTATAAAAGCTAGAATCATGACTGGAATGGCAAAATGAGAAAATGTTTTGGTTCCCCCTATTCCTGCAGCATTTGTGATCACTAATAATAAAGTTTAAGGACAGACGCTTAAAGGAGCTGGAGTTCATAAAAAAAATGCCATGGTCTTGGAAACTCTATGACCCATGCTCACGTGTATCAAGCCCGCTTATTTTATTTTTTCAAAAGATGGGAAAACTGAGAACTTCATGTTCAAAAAATTACTTAAATAAATTTACATAATTGGGCTATTTTAATTTGTGCGCGTTTTATGTGCAAAATATTAAGCTTCAAATAAGCTGCCAAAGGTTTCTATTCCACACGGACGAAGTCGCGGGCACAAATATATGGAGTGGACTATATCACATTTCTCTCAACCATACCTTGCGAGGTAATAGATGAGACCCACATTGTTTTTTCGATTCCGAATTTCTAATCAAGACGGCGCATTTCATGGCGTGAAGTTACTATCGCAAGAGTTCTCGTTTATTCCTCGCAAAAAGCGATACCCGTAAAAAATGCTTCTGGGTTTCTAACCATGAACCTGCCATTTGACAGGCAGACATGCTTCCATTTAACTGCCAACACCATTAAATGTTTAAGATAATGGAACTCTATGAATCCTTCCGCTTAAGAACGCTGACTGTGAAACAGCTATGATATTTTCCTTAGCTTCCGATTTGACACTTATGAAATTGCACAAGGGGTTCATTCAGTTCATTGATAGGTACCTACTCGCATTTGTTAGATATGAAAAATATTAAAACGAATATTAACATGCAATAAGTCTGATAGACTCGGTCTGATGGTGTGATATCATTTGATGTGCATACCTCGCAAAATGACTTGAAAATTTTGATGATTTATTTTATAATTTGTTAGCAGAATATTTCCAACTCATGGTGTGCATAATCAAGAGAAATGAATATAATTCAAACATTTCAATATGTAATGTAATCACACGTGAATGTTGTCAAACTGGAAAATAGTCCCTATGGTCATTCTAGGAAATTGGTATAAACAAAATTCCTTTTAATTAAAAATGATATGGACTGGAATAATTACTCGTAGATTATATTTCAAAGGATTGTCAAACGCAAAAAATAAAACTTATGTGCAGTGTAGAATTAATAAACAAATGTTTTCCACGAGCACAGGAACCAATATTTTAATGTGAAAAACCATCATCCATCAGATTATAATTGGAATCACCATAAAGGTTCGTAATACTGATGGTCGGATATCGTTTGAAGTCATAATGTCAGACCAGTCATTGGACTACAGCTTTTAATCGGAATATCGGATTACTGATAGCTGCATAAGTGCATATGTTGTAGATAGATAGATATATTTTATTGTTTGAAAGAAATTTAAAGAGTATACATTATAAAATAATTTTAAAGTCATTCCACAGCACAGAGATATGACAGCAAATTATATCATAAAAAATAATATTAGACTATTGAATAGCATATACTTTAATGCTTATAAATTTGAAAAAAAAAAATTACGAAAAGCCTTCATTGCAATAGTGTTACTTTTTTTGATAAAAAGTTCATAAATTAATACATTAATAAATTGTAAAAACAATATAATTAAAAATATTATGTTATATACCTACATATATATATATAAACTAGCTGTTCCCGCGACTTCGTCCGCGTGGAATAGTGACTTTCGGCAGCATTCTTAATTTTTTAAGCTACTTATTTTGCAAATAAGACACATTCATGCGTTTTAGTAAACCATTGTTATATTATTTTATTTAAGTATATGTTTGCACACGACGTTCTTATTTTTTCCATCTTTTGCGAAATAAAAAGGTTTTGTGGGATTGATACTCGTGATTCTGCCGCATAAAGTTGCCATGGGATTTTTTTCTAAGCGAACACCTGCAACTTAAAGCGTATAAGCCTTATTTATAATGACCAATCAGTGGGAATTAAAGGAAAACGGGGAATCAAAACGTTTTGGAATTGTAATATTAGTAAGGATGTCCATGTCCATCTTCAGGTTCTAGACTATATCTGTACCAAAATTCATATAAATCGGTTCAATAGCTTGGGCGGTAAATATAAACAAAGAAAAACAGACAGACAAAGTTAATTTTGTATTTATAATGTTACTAAAGTCTTCCATTCCCGAATATGGGGGTCGTTTCCGGAGGATGACTTGAAGTTTACATTACTCGGGAATAGTGCAGTATTCTAACGGTGGAATTTTTTGAAATGGGTGCTGTATTTTCCAAGTTCCCGTTCCCATGGGAATACAGGGATAAAACATGTTGCATAACATAATATATGTCCATACTCAGGTTCTAGACTGTCTCTGTACCAAAATTCATATAAATAGGTTCAATAGTTTGGGCAGTTAATGGTAACAAAGAGAAATAGTCAGACAGATTTAGCTTCGGACTTAATTTTAGTAAAGACTCCCGTTCTCGCGGAAACATGGTGACCGTTACCGTAAAGAATATGGGTATGAGTAAAAGTTTATGTTGCTCGGGGATTATGGAGTATTCCAACGGTGGAAGAGTTTTTAAAATCAGTGCTGTAGTGTCAAAGTTCCCGTATACGTTCCCGTTCCCGTAGGTATATAGGGATAAAATATAAAGCCTATGTCCTTCCTCAGGTTCTGAACAATCCTTGTAAAAAAATTAATTCTAATCAGTTTATTAGTTTGAGCGGGAGATGATTACATAGAATGGTGAACAAACAGAGCTACTTTTGCACTTATAATAATAGTGTGGGCAGGTTCCCGTGGGAATATTCGAATGAAATACAGCCTATGTCCGTCTTTAAGTTCAGAAAAATCTTTGTACAAAATTTCATTTAAATCAGTTTGCTAGTTTGGGCGGGAGCTGGTAACATAGAACGACAGACAGACAGAGCATCTTTCACACTTATAATATTAGTTAGGATTAGGTGTCACATTGCTTGTCCGCGATAAACTCCTAAACAACTTTTTTTGCAATTTGCACACAGTGTGCAGTTTGGTTCAACTTGAAAGATAGGATAGACTACATATTCATATAATATTGGTATTCCAAACATTATTTTATTGCAAATTATTTCTTTGGCGTTCACAACTATCTGTGCTCCAAACGGTGTTAATAGATGACGATAGCTATTGACTGGATTGAGTAAGTTATCAATAGATGGCGCTGCTATGTTAAACCTACAAACGTGTCATATATATTATTCAATAGCACCACGTGTTGAGCCTAAAGTAAAATGTGGTTTTTCATTGATAATTCAGAATTTCTATAAAATAAAATTAATTAAAAAATTAAAACTACCATTTTGACAGATTTTTATCAGAAAATGATTGATTCTTTTAACCAACGGGAAACCACATACATATGTCAAATTAATTTTAAAGTAAACGAATAACAGTGAAATGCAATTGTTCATACTTTTTGAATTTTTGGTGTTAGCATAGTATAACTTTAGAAGCGTGAAAAAAGTACTTCAGTCACAATTATTTATGTTCAAACTACGACTGGCTAAGAAACAATCCTTTCTTTTTCTGTTGGAACAGATGGCTTGTTTCTCTTCCCAGCATTTATTTTAATTTTTGTTTATGAGTAAATCGCGATATCATCAGTCTAGATGTCAAAATAACATCTTTTCAAAACTGGGAAATCAGAAGTGGAAATATGGAAATGGGTAGGAGATAGCGCTGATCTTTAGGGAACAACAGCTCAAAAAATTTTCGAATCAGAATTGACTGCACCAAGTGACAATATACATTTTCTATCACTCAAATTGCTTTGAATAATTTTTATTCGAAAAGCTTGACATTCATTTAAAATAAGCTTGTGTATGAGTGCATTTGTTATGTTATATAATTTGAAATTAGCTCTTTTGATAAGCATTAAACTAATAAAGAAGTTGAGGAATTTGTTACGCGACCTTTTGAATGTTAACTAATAAAGAAGTTTATTGTTTTAGGTTTCAATTACAAATGGCATGGAATGACGATCACACTGCAAATAATGTTCTTAACCTGATCTTAAATGTTGGATTATCTCTTTTTCTCTTAACATGATGGGTAAGTAAGGCTCTGAATTGTTATTGAACGCTGATCTTTGATGTCCTGAGGGACGCAATTATTTAAAAAGGATTCCGAATATAACTTTATTTTACGGGGTACCATAATGGCATTATCAATGAATGGTGTAAAAAAAACTCTAGTGAAAACTGCACAAAAACTTGCTACTGTAGGCCAGTTTTGCAATCCCAACAAAAGCGACAAATGTTTTCCACGAGTATGAAAAGCATTTCGGGAATAATTGACAAGTCCTCAGTTAGTGAATTCATTGCCATGAAAAGCGCTTTCTCGATTAGCCAGTCGGAACCGATAGAAAATTGTAGGTCCTCTACATTCCCTTACAAGGCATGTTTGTGAAAAATGTGCTAGGCCCCAGGGCTTCTCGCTCTGTTGCGTCATTCTATTTATATTTATATCTATTTAGTAAAAAAGAGGTTTTCATAGCAGTGTAGTTACTTGGGAAGATTTTCTAATTCATCACGAAAGACGATTGCTTTGTAAGAAAAAGTTAGATGTTTCTAGGAGTTAAAGTTAAAGTTAAACTCCCACGCATCTTACGAGCATGCCTGGCAGTAAGACATGGACTCCATAAAAACGAGCCTTTTACTTTTAATGGCAAGGACAGAGTTTTTATGTTCAGGGATTTCTTGCGTATTTATTAGTGTTCTTTTTGTTTAGCTGAAATTTGATCGATATAAATGTTGTGTGTTATTTGTTATCTATCATATGTCATCTGCTATCTGTCCTACGCAGGGGCGTAGCGAGGCTCCAAGCCATGGGGGGGTGAATTTTAATGAAATGCCGACTAGTCTTCAGAATTTGCCGACTGCATCAAAAAATAAATCTATATACATATATAAAATAGGATGTATGTATGTTTGTATTTATGTCCGTTATAGACTGGTTTCTTATGAGATTTTCAGGGTAGACATAGTTCAAACCAGAGATGGTTCCTTTCAAGGTTTTATCTCCATACTCCCACAGGAACGGGGCTGGGAACGGAAACCTAGAAACTACTGAACAGATTTCAAAAATTCTTTCGCCATTGCGATGTCACATAATCCCACAGTAAAAAAACTTATATTTTATACCCATATTCCTACGGAAGCGGAAGAACGAGAAAGGGAACCTTAAAACTACAGACTCGAGCAACACCGGGTGGCTCAGCTAATAAATAAATAAAACTATTTAAAAACGTAAAAGTGTTCATTTCACAGAAATTCATTTATTAACATAAAATCAGTTTATAATTGCAATATACCTAACGATATAACAACAAAAAAATTAAAAGTATTTATAAGAAATAATATTACAATATAGTATTTGGTATGAGAAAGAGCACATATTCTTTGATTTTAGTCTTTAAAAATTTTATCATTATTCAAAAAAAAGTTCATCAATTAGAATTTAAACTCCAACTCTCCGGTGTTTTAATAATGCCCATTTGTTGACGACCTCACTAGGTTGAATATTATCAACAACATCCTTTGAGGAATACAGAAAACAGAAGCATTAATGAAATTAGCCTATCACTACCCATCGTCGTACGCAAATAATTAAGAACTATTTTAAGTTTACTAAATGACCGCTCACAAGAAGCCGACGTCACAGGAGCAGTTAACATGTAGCAAACTAGTTTATAGGCTAACGGAATCACATATCTTAATTTGAATACCTCTTTGACAATATCATCGAAATTTGGGCATTTCTCACAAGTAAAAAGAAGAATTTGCAGTTCCGATAAATAGCAGTCCACATCTTCTTTAAAAAAAAAAATGGATCTAATTCTATGATAGATTTGACTAGTTCTATGTTGGCATTTGCTCTGGAAGCGGGTATTTTAAAAATTTTTAAGAAAGGTTCAAAAATGGTAAAATTATCTGTTAGATTATCTTTAACGTGCGAAATAAAAGTTTGAAGAACCATTTTGAACTCTTTTCTATAAAATGTTTCTAGATCAAATACAAAAGCAGTTTCAGAATTTTCATCAATTCTCTTTGGTAACCGACGCGTTCTATGATGTTTTAAAAAATCGTTTTCGGGACTTATCTTTAGTTTTTCAGCAAATGAAGAAGAACTTTTTATCAAAGCATTTAATTGAATGTCATCATCGTTCATTTCTTGAAATAACTCCAATGTGCTTCGAATCAGTAATGAAGCGTCAAAAATGTTTAACTCTTCCGATTCTAGACTTTCGGTCAAATTTTTAACTTTAAACATGACATTTTTGCAAAAATATAACGAACTACCCGTGGCCTGATGGTTAGCATGTCCACCTGCTAACCCAGAGGTTCGAGGTTCGAATCCCAGCAGAGGCAAAATGAAAAAATTGTTTTTCCACGGGTATCGCCTTTCGCGAGGAATTGGCAAGTCCTCCGTTAGTAAACTCATTGCCATGAAAAGCGCGTTCTCAATTAGCCGTTCGGAACCGGCGAAAAATTGTAGGTCCCCTCCATTCCCTCACAAGGCATGGTTGTGAGAAATGCGCTAGGCCCAGGGGCTCCACGCTCTGTTGCGCCACCCTATTTATTTATTTTTATAACGAACTAATAAAATCAAAATCTAAGATTTTTTTCAAAAGTCCAGAAGCAGAGGTACGATTATTGTTATCAAAAGAACTGGCATCGCTTTTTATTCCTTCTAAAGCATTTACAATGCCTTCAAAGGATATCCACACAGCTTTTACTGTTTCAGCTCTAGCAGTCCATCGAGTTTTTGACATATTTTTCAATTGCAAGGAGTTTTCAATGTTTTTGAATTTTTCTTGCATACACTGAAAACGTTTTGTACTACCATAGAAAAAAACAAACAATGCTTCCAAAGTATTAAAAAACTCTTTGATCAGCACGCTTGAATTGCATGCTGTTTCAACGAAAATATTTATGCGATGCGCTTGACATGGAATGTACGGGATTTTCTTACCAAATTTTTCTGACAATTATCTCTGGGTAGTGGGTACCATTATACTTCCCGGACATATTTTTGGCAAAGTCATAGGATTGAAATACAATATTCATCGCTAATCGAGACTCGAATTTTCGGTGAAGCTGTGATAAATGTTTTCACTTCACAGCTTCACAGATCGGGAATTGACCCCCAGGACCCTGATTATAGAATTACTAAGTTGAAACAAAAACGATTCCATTCGTGTCTTTTTGGTTGAGATCACTCGAGTCGGCATGGCAATCGGAAAATCTACTTTGTTTTTCTAACTTAATTTGCCGATTTGTTATTTTTTGGCAACAAATCCACTGTCACAAACACTTCCATTCGTGTCTTTTTGGTTGAATTGACTTAACTCGACAAATCTACTTTGTTTTTCTTCCTCGATTTGCCGACTCGGAAAAATCGTGGGGGGGTGCTACACCCCCCACACCCCCCCTCGCTACGCCCCTGGTCCTACGTCATCTGCTGCTATCTGTTACATGTCTACTATAATCTGTCATCTGTCATTTGTCATCTGTTAACTTTTATCTTTCATCTGTCCTCTATCATCTTTCTTCCATTGTGTGTCATCGGTCATCTGTCATCTATCATCCTTCTGCTTTCATGTGTCAACTGTCATCGGTCATCTTTGTCATCATTTCATGTAGGCGAATTTCCTCTTTCGTATGTTTTTTTTGCTTGTCTTTGTGGAGGGACTTTGCTCACAAAGACATAAGGCATGTAGATTTTTAACGTCGTCAGGTAATTTCTTTCCAAAAGTACCTCAGCAAATTTTGATTACTGTTACATCTGCTTCTTCATTGTCTGGTAGGGTAAAAATTTAACTAGAATATATTATCTTCTCTCTTCTTTGAACAAAAAACGAAAATTCAAACCTAGATACTGTAGTACCATGGTAAATATCAAGAAGTTTCACTGTACGTTGAAGAGCATTCATCGTTTTCACAATTAATTAAATTAATTAGAGTAGCTGACAGAAATCTCAACCTATTTCCCATTAAACCACCTCTTAATGATTTAATTTTGTTTTGTACTGTACTTCGTTTACCATACGACTCGATCTTATGAACTAAAGTTTTATAAACAAAAGAAACTCTACATTCTTACAATCTGGTTTGAGATTCGAAAAAAAAAATCCTCATTAAATTTTCTAAGCCAGTTTCATGTTTCTTCTATCAAACGAATAAGTAAACCTGGTGGTTTTATTCATATTTTTGTTTTCGCATCTTTAAAAGAAGATTACTTGCCGATAACGCGGTGGCGGCCGTTTAGACTATGGCTTTTAATTGGGACAAATATGTAAATAAATTTAAACTAAAATAACCATTCATATTCCATAAAGTAAGTAAACAGTACGTAGTGTCGTAAATTATATAAAAAGTATATCGACGAATAAAAACGAACGTCCTCCTTCTGCCTGACCATGTTCACTGTTGCAGCAATTTTTCCCGTAATCGAAATAGCTAAACGATATTTTGACGTTTTTGATTTTCCTCAAAATTCATTGAAGCAGCAATTTTATAGAACGGAAAAAAGAAAATTCCATCTTACCTGTGTTAATGGAGTCATTTCTTTATGAGAACATACCTAGCTATTTATATATCAAACATGATTGCCTCATTAAGCACACAATGTAAAATAATAAAAAAAAAAAGAAGCGAAATAAAACCGGCATGACAAATAATTAAAAATTAACTACGAGGCGTATGTTTGTATAGTGACAAAAAATATGTATTTTCTTGGAAAAGCCTAGATATGCGATATGCAAGTTGTAAGTGGAATGATGTCGGCAGCAATTAAAAATTGAAGATAGGAATCAGTACATATCTAACGCATTAGTTTGCGTAGTGCTGCGCCGCCGATGGCTAAAATGAGTCTAATTTGCGGTACATAATCTTGTTATTTGTGTGTTTCTGTTGATGATTCTTCATCTGAATGACCCAGAAACTTGTCCAGGTGTAAGCACAGAACTCATCTAACACCAACCCATTTTTAAAAAAAGGCAGTGGAAAAATATTATTGCGTTATGAAAACTTTAGGTTGTCTTTTTTTTATTATTTTCATTTGAAATGACCCACAAAATATGTAGGTCCTAGCTTACGGTAAGATTATGAGAAAATGATCTTATGATGAAGTCGGTGATGCAGCTTTTTTGAAAAAGTTTTATCAAGTTCACGTTGATTGTGATGTGTGAACTTTGATGTAAAAGTGTCAGTTATGAAAGGGTAATGGCCGAAATTATTAACGGTGCTCTTTCATTGTTTTTGTTTTGATGGGTTTGTTATTTAGATAATTAAAAAAGAATTTCATTTTGTTTTTCTACAAGTAAGAGAAATCCAAATATTAACAAGGCTTGCAGTGAACTCAATCGTTGAACTAACTCGCTATCGCATCTTGCGTCATTACAGCGACAGATCGGAGTGAAAAATTGTTTACTCTATTGCATCGATTTATTGTTTCTGTTTTCCGAGGGTTTTGGAATACCTACTGACTGGAGCATTCAGTCATAAAGACCTGTTCTTTGAACTATTGCTCATCAATCGTGCTTTGAATTATAAGCTTTTCTTCGTAAGAAAAGCGAGAAGGTGCTGCCATTGCAACGAACGCAAGCTGCCAGTTCTTACTATGTCTGCGCTCTCACAGGTCACAGTGTGTGAAACCAGAATAGTCGTCTTTCCTTCTTCTTCTTCCACAAGACTCTAAAATTGCACTACCGGTGCATGTTTAAAGGCCTGGCAAAGTAGAAGTGTCCCGTGGTATAGCACCAACAAGTCATTTCTGCTTTGGGAGAAGTAAAGCAACTGTCTTAGTAGAACTGTGGAACATACATTTAGTCTGCCTGCATCAGCATCCAAGGATAGCATGTTATTCAAAAGGAGTGCTTACTGGGTATTCATTACGCTTCATAAGTAGTCTACTTATTGTGACGTAACATTGAATTCGCTTGACTTCCAGAAGCATATTTGGATGAAGTGCATTTTGGAAGAAATCGAGTTGCCAGGCAATCCATCTATAAATCATTTGTTTTATGCTTCATTGCTGCTTTGCCTTCTAATCAAGTGATATTGTTTTAAGGTTTGACCAAAAGCGGGCATATCAAAAAAAAAAAAAAAAACAATGTGTCTCTACTTTAAACCCATTTCCTTATAGAAATATATTTGTTGTCCCTGCAAGACTTTGGAATATACTGCGAAACTAACACCATGAAACAGATTTTTAAACAAAATGCAAATAAATAAATTAATAAACAAGATGTTTCGTAACCTTACGCAGAAGGAACCTACAGTTTCGAGACGATTCCGAACGGTTATGTTTTTTATGGCGTGTTTATTTCTCTCAGAGGCTTACCAATTACTCGCTTATAGCTAAGCTCGTGAAAAACATTTTTTTCTTTCGTATTTTTGGGATTCAAACCCTAAACCTCCAACGTAACAGGCAGAACCGCTAACCATTGCGGCATTGGCACCACCAAAAATTAAAGATGTTGAAATTATTCAGTGCACCAATACATTTCTTTATTTTTTTTTTTTTCGTATTAAGGTTCATAAAGAAAGCACAGCTTTCAACGTGTCTTGAATTCATTTCCTTTTAAAAACATCGCTGGTGAAAGGTATGGTCCCCATGGCGTAGGATTTTGTTAACGTCTCTGTTTGTTACGTGGAATTTCGAGTATCGAGACACAACAGTTGAAAATTGTTTTTTCGCTGATATAGCCTCTCGCAACGATTTGGCTGCCTATCCGACTTAGGGTAATTAATCTACAGCCACGAAGAGGCGCTTTACACTAAGTTTGGAATTGGAAAAAAGTAGGTCTCAGAAATACGTTTATCCCTAAGGCTGCTCAAGCTTTGTTGCCTATTTTATTTTTATTTATTGAATTTTTTAACATAAAAGTTTATTTGTTTGATCCTAACTGCTAATTCTTAAGCGGAATTTTAATTACATACAAACACAGATGTTATACTAATTTTTTTTTTATATGAAGAAAGTTTTTATTTGTTTTGGTTCGAGAAAAGTTTGGTTTTACGGAATTTTAAGTAGTGGATAGTTCTATTTTGGAAACTTAAGTAGATGATGTTGTTCTAGCGTTTTTTAGCTTATTATTAATGAATGATGGTTTGGCTAAATTTTCAACTTGTACAACACCAAAATAGGTAAATGAAAGCAATTATTAATTAAACTTAAAATTATATTCTAAACCTAAACTAAAGATTTCATCAGTTCATAATTGTGAAAGATACAAATTAAAGCAATTTATATTATTAGAATAAAAATTTTAATGTTAAACTAATATTCAAACAATTTTTGCTTTGCTGTATCGTTTCGGAACCAGTTATTGCATTAAAAGTTGAAATTGAGTTTAATAATTTAGATTTAAGAAAATATAATAGTCCTCAAAAAGCTCATTAAAAAATTTAAAACGTTTTTTTAATGTCTTTAGAAATTTAAATGTAAACAATCATTCCCATGGCGTTATGGTTAGCATGTCTGCCTGTTAACCCAGAGGTTTGTGGTTAGAATCCCTAGTCCCAACAGACACAAACATATTTTTCCACGGGCATCGTGTGACTACGATAGCTGGCGAATAGAGCGATAGAGCGGATGGACACCAAGGCTCAGCTGCGATGGGTCGCGAAGACACATGGCAGGAAAATCGTGGAAGGGAAAAACTATGTCTTAGGTGTCAAAATCGAAATTGTGGGCGTAAAATGTTGGTTGAGGCCCAGGTTCACGCCGAACTGTAAGACTCCCACCCATATTAGTAAATTTCATTCACTTAATGTTACTGTGGAAATAAGGTACTTCATGTTTCAGACACAATCTCAAAAACTTGACCAGAAACCAAAATTTTCTTCGGACATGTAAAAACTGGATAGGAAAAGCTCATATATCCTCTTTGAACTTGATGAATTTATTTGAATTTCCCTTCTATGGAGACTTTTCAGACACAAGGAGGAATGTACATACCGTTAATCTTCACTATTTATGTGATTAATGAAGATGGCACCAAAACCTATTCACTTAAAACCTTTTTTCGGTTGTTATGTTCAACGCATTGTCTTGGAACTTATTTCGTTGAAATAATAATCGCTAGAAGCAGTGCAGAATATTGGCACATATTTTTGTTAACTTTTTTTTTAACTTTACAACTGAGCATTCATTAAATTTTCGAGATTTCATTGATTGCAGATGTTGGTACCGATAGTTAAAACAGTTGGTGTTAGCAAACCAACCATCTAAAATGGTTTCAAAGTGTTCTAGTTCTGAGATTCTTATTTTCCATTTTGAAGTTTCTTGTTTCGTCTTCACCTAAATATGACTGTTCACAAATTAAATCTGAGTGTTTTCGAAGATACTTAGAGAATATAAGAAAAACCATATCGTACGACACTTTTAGATTGAATCAAACAAGAGGGTTTAAATCTGATTGAAACTCAAACTTGAGTGATTAAATTGTTCCGAAGCTATTTACACAATAGCTACAGTGCGAGACGTCTATGGGGTTGGCCTACTCCTCAATCGACTCCCGCATTTTTATGTAGATAACTACGACAAAATTAATAAATTAAAAAACAAGCAAGGCAGACACAACGAACTCGGGACGCACAACTTGTGATCAAGAGATCCACAGTTTTTCGAGGGATGTGAACTGATTACGGAAAAAAAAATTTAGGGCAAAGTGCTCTCGAGAGGGTTTTCCAATTTCTTGCTATACCTATCCGTCGAAAAATTAAATGAATGTCTATGGAATTCCAATCTTGAGCACCAACGTAACAGACAGACACGCGTCGGTCGTAATAGCAAAATTGATAAATATCCTTCATCAATTGACAACCCTTTTTCGTAACACGACTTGTTCTTTTTTTCTTTGCTTCTTTTGTCAAACCTTCTAATTATGAAATAGTCACACACTAAGAAAAAAAAGTTCAAGGGCAACACGAATCTTAAAATTGAAGCCTCTTAGGAAGTGTGTTATCACGAAATATGCAACAATAGATCTGTGTCCCTGAAAATTTATAACATTCGCTATAGAACATCTACTCCGCAGCCACCTACGATGCTTCCCTTATCGCCCTTTCCATCTATTTTGATAGAAGTGTTCATGCTTCAGTGCTTATTATGTTAACTAGTTGGATGGAAATCACATAAATCATTCCTTGTATGTGGTTACCTCTCTCACCATTTAGTCAACCAACATTCTGTTTATCCAATTAAAATATCTAAGGACAACGTAAACCGATTCACTTCTTATTCAACCCACCTTCTTCAAGACCTCGACCGATCTCCTCTGATGTTAACTTTGGAAAGTTCACTTGCATTGAGTGTCCATTAAAAAACCGACTTAACCGATCGATAAGCATTGTGGTTAGTTTAGTGTCACGATCGTCAATAGATCGTGGCAATATCGATTCCAATTCATTTTCACTAACTGGTCGTGGTATCGGTACATCTGGCAGCCGTACCACTTTAATACCATCGGCAACGGTGATAGCGTCAATTGTTGAAATACGATCAATAAATGAGACTGTCTTTTTCTTTAAACAAGGCACAAAACCACCCTCTGATTTGGAGCACTCGTCATAAACCCGCAGGACTGTACGCATACCAGCATTTTGATATGTTGCACCTGCAGCAGCACTGCCACTGATATCCTCGCTACCGGCTCTACACAACTGCAGGAGTGTGCCAAGGATCACTAAACCACTGAATGTTTTTTGAAGCACCATTGTTATTTTTTGTTTTTTTTTTTTATTATTAAAATCACTGTAAGTCAATCCAAAAGACTCAAAATCACAACACGATCCACGATTCAGAGACCGACAGTCAAAGTCCCAAAATATTAAAAATAAACGGCAGCGCAAGCGATCCCGAGTGCCTTCCAGCACTGGCAGCAGATAACTGATGTCGGATGATAGTGGTGTAAATTCTTTTATAGACCTATTCTTCTTGGCCTGTCACAACTTTCAATGCACTCAGCCTAGCAGCGCACTACCAAAACAAACACTGCAAAATACCAACGAAGGTTCGTTGAAATGGGGAATAGTAATTGTATGACTGTTGGTAAGTACATCCAGGTATCATCTATTGTAACTATCCCATATGGGGCTAGGGAATTGGTAAGAGCTACACTCGTGTCTATCATTCATTCAGTATGGTACTCATTCATTTTGGTGGATGTTGTGGCTTTGGATAGAGTTTTCCCGATGTGAATTTGTCCAGTTGAGGTGTTGAGAAACGAAAATGCAAATACATTTTTCTTGAAGTCAATAGAATTAAAGCATTTTCACAATTGATTGGAACTTTATTACTTATAGCTTTTTGGCAAAGAGAGAACGTTCATTGATGGTCGGAGAAGACTACGTTAGCAAACACATTTAGTCTTTCTTTTAACGAGTTTACTCTCTTTGATGTACCTCGCCTTGCAACTTTGACGAGAATTTTGCTTAAACCTGCTATCAAATACTTAAATGCTGGTGAAATTCCACTTTAGTTTCAATTGGTAGTGACTAAGAAGCAAGTCGGACGGATTACCACTTTCGGTTGCCATCTTATGTTTGCTTTTGTTTTTTACAAGAAAACAGGTGTTCGTTCGCAAAGGAGCTATAACTGCCAATAGTTGTACTTTAGGTTGAAGAGGTCAACACTATAGTCAAAACGAAAAGACCTAATGGAATGGGAAAACAATGCAAATAGAAACGAAAAATAAAAACTGTTTTTCAGGGCAGGGCAGACTGCTGCACCATCTTGGAAAATACGGTGAAAACCGCAACTGGTTTTTCATATTTTTTCGCTTTTTTTGCTTTTTTCCTTTGAGATCGCAATGACCATCAGTTAGACGTTCTTATGGCTTGGGGCTCTGACAAAAATTCAAAAGAAATGCTGTTAAGGTTGAATGCACTTGCATCGAGAGGGAAAGTTAGAAATTTAACTAAAAAGGATGTCAGGAAAGAAGATAAGACAGCTTAGGTTTTCTTATTTTTGTCACAAATAAAGAGAGAAGAAACGAAAGACTACAACATTGCACCGCTACCGATGAGATCAGTGAGAAATTTTAGTCGCAGGTGAAATGATGGACACTGTTAAGTCCGGTAGTTTGGCAATAGAAATTTGTAATAAAATGAGAAATAATATTGTTTCGATACTTTGATTTGACAGAATGCTCTATAAAAGGAGCGCCAGAAAAATGGAATATTATGGTGAAGATAAGCGAATTTGTGTACTCGATGTGATCTTGAGAACAAGACATGTTGTCAAGCACATCCTTGACCCAAGGTATGTTTGACTAAAGGTGGAGGATGTCAAAAGTTTTGGATTAGCTGCAAGGTCTTAGTACCTTCTTTGTTATGTCCTTTGCGTTCTGAAAAGTTCAGCTCTAGTGACCATAACAGTATCAGTATGGGCTTAGACCATTATTTACTACTCAGCATAGATCTTTATACACCACTTCCAAAAAATGGTTTAGTTTTGTCGTTGTTATTTGAAGTTTATTTTCCTAATCCCTTTTGAACGGCTTTTTTGTGAACAACAAAATGCTTTTTAAAAGAAGAAAAAATTTGATCCGCTCCACGGATGAAGATATGAGACTAGGAAAGGTGAAGACAGTGATCTTCATATCGATCTGAGAAATTAGCGAGGAGCTCCAGTGACTAGCTCATTTCTCAAAACCATCCCTTATTGTAAGGGAATGGAGAGGACCCACAATTTTCCGCTGATTCCGAACGGCTAATCGAGAAAATGCTTTTCATGGCATTGAGATTACGAACGGAAGACTTGCAAATTGTTCTCCCCAAAATCATACATTCTCCTACACAAGGCATTAAAATCGACCTCCAATCAATGAGTCATTTGATAAAGCTCAGAATAAAAAGACACATTCTAAAGTTATTCATGATTTCATTTTGTTCAGTTAGTCTTACAAAGAGCCGTTCTACAATTCATTTCATGAGACATTCGAGGTGTTATGAGAAACCTAAGAAAACATTCAATGACTAATTTGCCATCCAATCAGTCTTTCAATGAATCTAACTAAATTTTTTTTTTTTAAAGGAAGATTTCGCTCTACAACTCATTTAATGGGCCACTCAATGAGTCAGTCGGTAAAATGCTGAATGAGTTATTTAAGAAAACATTCAATGAGTAGTTTGTCATCCAATAGGTCCTTCTAATTTACTCAATGCAGTTTTCATTTATTGAAATCGATATTCAATGATTTATGAAAGAAAGGAGAAATTTAATGAAATATTGTAGGAGTCGTTTAACGAGTACTTACATGAGTCAAATGAATCCCCTAATAAGTCTTTCACTGAGTCATTTTATATGTTAGTGTTGCAAAGTCGCAACAAGATTGATTCAATGAATTATTCGATGAAATATTTAACCGTTCCATCTTTTTCGATCTTTTGACATATAAAATTTACTAAGCTTGTTCATTGAAGTCGTTTAATAAACAATATCAATATTCTCTTGAAGTAAAAATAGTGGGTTAATAACTGTTGCCCCAAAAACATAAGCTCCAAACGGAAATCCCCAAACGAAAAATTACCCAAACTAAAATCCCCAGACCTGAAATCCCCAAAGAGAAAATCTACAAACCAAAAATCGCCAAACCTATCGCGCGTGCGATTTTGTGGCTTTTATATGTACTTGAACATATTAGTTTTGGGATGTTTGCGGGAAATGTAATAATTAAATAGTTTGTGATATCAATTGAAATAGAAATACATTTTCAAAATTTGTAAGTTAACAAAAATCATTCAACGTTATACAGTAAAACCCGTTTAAGAGAAAACCCGCTTATCTGAAAAGATTTTTTCATCCCCGAGTATTTGTAGACTAATAACCTCTTAAACACTGAGCTTAAGTGAAACTAGCTTAAGTGAAAAACACGGATACCTTAAACATATTTTCAGATAAATTTCATATTTTTAATTGAAAAAAAAAAACTCTTTTAAGTGAAAAAAAATTTTATCGAACAGAACAATTTGAGCCAACAAATGGATGGTTAGATCGGTGGAAAAAAACGTAAAAATATTTATTTTAAGAAGCTTTTTGGTGAAAAGAATTTTGCTGACACAGTTGCTGCTAACCATTGGCTGGAAAATGTTTGGCCAACCATTCGTCAAAGCTACAACCCTGATGACGTGTATAAGCTGATGAGTCCATGGTTATGCTTAAGGCTCTACCGGTGGCTTTTTGGTATAAATTAGTGTGAAAAACCTTCAGGAATGAAGCTTCCAAAGGACCGTATCACTGCCCTTTTCATTTCCGATTCAACTGGAACAGACAAAACGATTTTTGGTATTGGTGTCTAGTCTAAGATTAAACACATTTTGTTTTTTTTTTTTGCTAATAATTTTTCTTCTAAATACAAGGTAGATCTTATAATCCGAGATGCTTTAAAAAAAAAACCAATTCCTGTTAAATAATTAATGAAGCAGCACTACAATTCGAAAAGTTTGATGCTTAAAGATCTATATATGATAAAGATTTAGTTGTGGGAGTTTTTGGAATTCAGAAACCAACAATCAAAGAAACTCTCTCAATATTCTTAAGCAGTTTTCTGATGGGGATAATGAACTAGATCCTAGATGAAATTGAATATAAAATGATGAATTGCCATTTTCAGACTTTGTTACAAACGAAAATTGATAACTTTTTTTTAAAAAAAAGTAAGATCATTATTTTTGTCTTCATAAAACGTACCTAATTGTATTCATTCAAAAATATGAATATGCATTATGTACACATTTGAAACCTGAACCCAGACTTGGGAGTGGATTTTTTTGTTATGCCCAAAATACGTATTAACCTACAAAAACTCAAATGTGATATAATTTAATTTATGTTGTATATTTAGGGTGTGTCATTTTTGGGCAACTTTTTTTTTCAACGATAAAACAGGCTAAATACTTTCAGGAAGGTACAAAACGAAGCCTCTCAAAATTTGAGCTCATAATACTAACATTTAGAGGTGCCTGTTTTTAAATTTCTATTTTCCATACAAATTACATGGAAAAAAAATTAAATTTTTTTCTTATTTTTATAGCTTGATATTTGAGCATTGTAAAAATAAACTGACAAATTATTTGAATAGGAAAATGAATTCTCTACGAAAAAGCTCAAAATAATTGATTTCATAGAGGCAACCGTTTTGAAGATATTCAAACTCAAAGTTGTATGAAATTATGACTTTTATTTTATTAAACTCATTTTGATGACTTTTTTTATGACTTAAAAATTATTTTCAAGAACAAATAATTATTTTTGTGTAGAAAGAAAATAACTAAACTACAACAAAACACAAAGTAAAAAAAGAAAAAAGTAAGAAAAAAAAAATACAGTTAAAGTTTTCAAAATACACACATATCACTGCCTGACACCTGTTACGCAGCATAAGAAAAACTCTGAAAAGGGAAAGCTCCGACATGAGGTAGAATGAGAAGAAGAGATACAAATTTGTTATTGAGAGAGGAGTTCGGAATATCATTTGATTTTTTTAAGAAACTTTTTACTTTGCGCTTCGGTGGAGCTCAGGCTTAAGGGTTGTTGTATCATTACTTTCTTCTGAATCCTAACTAATATTATAAATGTGAAAGTCCCTCTGTCTGTCCGGCTTTCTATGTTACCATCTCCCGCCCAAACTACCAAACTGATTGATATGAAATTTTGTACAGAGATAGTCTAGAACCAGAGGAAGGACATAGGCTATATATTTTATCCCTAAATTCCCACGGGAACGGGAACGTATACGGGAATTTAGAAACTACAACACCGATTTCAAAAATTTTTCCACCGATAGAATGGTTTACTATCCCAAAGTAACATAAACTTTAATTCATCCTTATATTCCTGCGGGAACGGGAGTCCTTACTAATATAATAAGTGCGAATGAAGCTCTGTCTGTCCGTCGTTCTATGTTACCATCTCCCGCCCAAACTAATAAACCGATTTAAATGAAATTTTGTACAAACATTGGACTGAACTTAAGGACGGACATAGGCTGTATTTCATTCGAATATTCCCTCGGGAACCGGTCCTCACTATTATTATAAATGCAAAAGTAGCTCTGTCTGATAGCCTTTCTATGTTACCATCTCCCGCCCAAACTAATAAACCGATTTAAATTAAATTTTGTACAAAGATTGCTCAGAACCTTAGGAAGGACATAGGCTATATATTTTATCCCTATATTCCCACGGGAACGAAAACGTATACTGGAACTTAGAAACTACAACACCGATTTCAAAAATTTTTCCACCGTTAGAATGCTACACTATTCCTGAGTAACATAAACTTTAATTCATCCACATATTCCTACGGGAACGGGAGTCCTTACTAATATAATAAGTGTGAAAGAAGCTCAAGAAAGGACAGACGTCCGTCGTTCTATGTTACCATCTCCCGCCCAAACTAATAAACCGATTTAAATGAAATTTTGTAAAAAGATTGGACTGAACTTAAGGACGGACATAGGCTTTATTTCATCCGAATATTCCCTCGGGAACCGGCCCTCACTATTATTATAAATGCAAAAGTAGCTCTGTCCGATCACCTTTCTATGTTACCATCTCCCGCTCAAACTAATGAACAGATTAAATTTAATTTTTGTACAAAGATTGTTCAGAATCTGAGGAAGAACATAGGCTTTATATTTTATACCTATATTCCCACGGGAACGGGAACGTATACGGGAACTTAGAAACTACAACACCGATTTCAAAAATTTTTCCACCGTTAAAATGCTACACTATTCCTGAGTTACATAAACTTTAATTCATCCACATATTCCTACGGGAACGGGAGTCCTTACTAATATAATAAGTGTGAAAGTAGCTCTGTCTGTCCGTCGTTCTATGTTACCATCTTCCGCTCAAACTAATAAACTGAATTAAATTAAATTTTTTACAAAGATTATTCAGAACCTGAGGAAGGACATACGCCATATATTTATTCCCTATATTCCCAGGGGAGCAGGAACGTTTACGGGAACCTTGACACTATGGCACCGATTTCAAAAACTCTTCCATCGTTGGAATGCTCCATAATCCCTGAGCAACATAAACTTTTATTCATCCCCATATCCCTCACGGGAACGGTCACCATGTTTCCACGGGAACGGGAGTCTTTACTAATATTATAAGTCCGAAGTTAAATCTGTCTGTCTATTTCTCTTTGTTACCATTAACTGCCCAAACTATTGAACCTATTTATATGAATTTTGGTACAGAGACAGTCTAGAACCTGAGTATGGACATATATTATGTTATGCAACATGTTTTATCCCTGTATTCCCATGGGAACGGGAACTTGGAAAATACAGCACCCATTTCAAAAAATTCCACCGTTAGAATACTGCACTATTCCCGAGTAATGTAAACTTCAAGTCATCCTCCGGAAACGCCCTCATGTTCCCACGGGAATGGAAGACTTTATTAACATTATAAATCCGAATTTAACTCTGTCTGTCTGATTTTCTTTGTTTATATTTACCACCCAAACTATTGAACCGATTTATATGAATTTTGGTACAGAGATAGTCTAGAACCCGAAGATGGACATCCTTACTAATATTACAAATCCAAAATTAACTCTGTCTGTTCGTGCTTCTTTGTTACCATCTCCCGCCCAGAAAACTGATCCGATTTAAATGGAATTTAATTAAGAGATAGCCTAGAGCCTGAGGAAAGACATAGGCTTAATAAGTAATCCCTATATTTCTACGGGATCGACACCGTAAACGGGAACCTTAAGACTGCTGGGTCGATAAAAGTTCTTTCACTGCGGGGTGATTTCTGTCAAACTGTCGAAAATACATTAGACCTGAGAAGAAATGTCTATCTTGATCTTTAAATAATAATTGGCAATCGGGAATGGCTGTTTGAAAGGCAATTTCGGCGCCGACTAATGAGATAGTTAACCATATAAACTAATAAAATATGTTTGACGTATTGGGGGACGTTGGCGAATGTCTATCAATAGACAATATTATGGACACTGAGCAAGTCACATCATACCCTATAGAGTTTCTCAATTTCTTAGGATTATAAGGAGTGGCAGCAAGTTGGTGTTCCAGTGCCAAAAATGAGTAATCCAGAATTGTACACAGCTACAAATTACACATCTGGGATGGGGCATTAATAATGACTGGAACGAAAAAAGGAGAAAACGTTTCGACTCCCCGTTTTCCTTTAATTCCCACTGATTGGACATTATAAATAAGGCTCAGACGCTTTAAGTTGCAGGTGTTCGTTTAGAAAAAAATCCCATGGCAATTTTATGTGGCAGAATCACGTATATCAATCCCACAAAACCTTTTTATTTCGCAAAAGATGGAAAAAATAAGAACGTCGTGTGCAAACATATACTAAAATAAAATAATATAACAATGGTTTACTAAAACGCATGAATGTGTCTTATTTGCAAAATAAGTAGCCTAAAAAATTAAGAATGCTGCCGAAAGTCACTATTCCACGCGGACGAAGTCGCGGGCACAGCTAGTATCATTATAATTTCTATCAGGTTTCAAAATTCTAGTATACTAATAGTTAAGAAGTGGTACCCATGGTGTGATGGATAGCATGTCCGCCTGTTAATCCAGATGTTCGAGTTCGAATCCCAACAGAGGCAAAAATGTTTTTTCCACTGGTATCGCCTTTCGCAAAGAATTGGCAAGTCCTTCGTATTAAATTCATTGCCAAGAAAAGCATTTTCTCGATTAGCCGTTCGGAACCGACAGAAAATTGTAGGTCCCTTCCATTCCCTGACATGGCATGGTTGTGAGAAACGCGCTAGGAGCAGGGGCTCCTCGCTCTGTTGCGCCCAGGCGCGGATTCAAGGGGGGGTCACAGGGGTCATGACCCCCCCCCCCCCCAAAACAGCCCGCATTTTAAAAAAATAGAGCTAAACCAATCGAAACTGAAACTGAAAATAAAAAAAAAATAACCGAACAAAATCTAATTTTTGTAAACTTGAAAAACGGAAACTAACCAAGCGACTAAAATGAACTTGCTTTATTGCACTATGGAAAATTTGCAATCAAAAAATGGCTGACTCAACATGACTGACTCAAAATTGAATAAATTTCTCACACAATACTGACTTTTGTATCAATTTCTCTATATTTGGATAGTAGCTTTACTTAATATCTTAACATTTGAATATAAAACACATTATTGCAACTTGAACTTTGAAATCACTCTGATGAAGCTACATGATCTTGCGCTGACAATGTTGTTTCGTATACAGTTGTGCAAATATTTACCGTAATATCTTCGCTGAATCTAAGCTTATAATTTTGCTCGTTAAATACACTTAGAACCAGAATTTTCAACCGAAGAACCAATGCACACATCAAATAGAAAATGTTAGAAAAACTGAAACAAACAAAACGAAAAAAACATTTCATTTCAGCAATTGAACTAATTTGTCCACATGATATTTTTATTTTGCTGCTTATAAGTATACAACTGTAGAAATATGTTTAAAAATATTCATCAAATTGCAATTGCAAACCTTCGTGTCTTTGTCACTGTTATCACTATAATTCCTGATTTAAAGAACCGTACAAATAGTACAAAGCTGCGTAGAGAAAACTGCAAACAAACAACTGTCATAAAATGTTTATTTAGATTTTATGAAAGAAACCACCTTTTTTTTAAATTTGCAAATCAGACAAATATGCTCATACATTCGGTTCTCTTGATGTTTACTCCATATTATTCGAATTAATTAAGGTACCTTGGAGCATCCGTCAAATGAATCCTTGTTTTATATTTTTTACTTTTGTTGTTTATTTTCTGGTTTTTGTTCCGTTTCCTTCTTTGTTTATCGCAAAACACAATGAAAACTATCCTGATTTCAACGACAATGAAATCAACAATGGACTGTTGGGCTTTCAATGTTTTGATTGCAAACTGATGTGATGTTAGCCACGATGCCATAAATGGCGCGAAGCCATTTGAAAACACACGAGGAAACGTTTCAGAAAAAAATTTATTGGCTAAGACTTTTCTTACTTTTAAAAGTACATTTTTTATATAAACAATTTATAATTTAATATAAACAACAGTTTATTTTTGTTTTATTTGACTTTTTTTTATCCCGTGACCCCCTCCAGAAAAAAATTCTAGATCCGCGCCTGGTTGCGCCACCCTATGAAAAAAATTATTTTGAGCTTTTTTGTAGAGCATTCAATTTCCTATTCAAATAATTTGTCAGTTTATTTCTACAATGCTCAAATGTCAAGCTATAAAAAAAAGAAAAAACTAAAAATTTTTTTCCATGTAATTTGTATGGAAAATTGAAATTTAAAAACAGGCACCTCTAAATGTTAATATTATGAGCTCAAATTTTGAGAGGCTTCGTTTTGTACCTTACTGAAAGTATTTAGCCTGTTTTATCGTTGAAAAAAAAAAAAGTTGCCCAAAAATGACACACCCTAATATTTATATACAACTACATACTATGAATTCCAACGTACATACATAACATACATAAGTGTTATTGTTGTTATTCAATAAAATATTTTTTGGATAGTGCTTTTGGGTATTCAAAAACTTTTATTTAAGTTTATTTTAAGGAATTCCAAAGATAAGATAAATACATCCATGAAGCATTAAACCTCCGCTCAATGGAACTTTTAAATCCGCTTGAGTATGCAATTTTTTTTTTCATTTATCAAGACTCCGCTAAAGTGAATTTTTTTTCACTCAACCGGGGTTCGTTTAATTGAAAACCCCGTTTAAGTGAAAGAAAGATTGTGAAAATTCGCTGTTCCTCTTATAAGCGGGTTTTACTGTATATTACAATAGTGCGATCAAAATAAGGTCCATTTTAACTTTTATTCTCTAAAAAAAAACGCTTTATACTAGAAAACTAAGACAGAACGACAGAACTCTGCGTACCTACCGTGAATACATAAATCAAACTAAAAAGTGGATGCAATAATGCATTCATAGTTGTTGTTAAGAAAAAACTGTTAATCGTTATCACTTATTAAGTTTAAGTATTACGACAATGATATAATTTCATGAAAAAACTGAAAACTAAATGCACATAATTTAGATGTACAGGACGCTAGGGATTTGGAGATTTCGTGGGGATTTTGGCAAAAAAAAGATTGTTTAGGTGTCGAATTCATCCATGATGATGTCTGTGGGGATATTAGCTAAATAAATTTTAATTTTTGGGGATCTTAATCTATGGAAATTTTTTTGGGGGATTCCTTAGGACTCCCAAAAATAGTATTTCATTTGCAGTGCTTAAGTGTGGTGCGCGCATTAACTCTTCACATAACATACGATACCTAAGACAATTGCTTACATCGCATCGCAGTCCACAGTGTAATGTTACTTTCAAAGCAAAGCAAAGTACAATAGCAAAAATTTTAAGAATATATTAAACCTGAGATAAACACCAGAGAGTGGGTAGTCTATAAATGACAAAAGCCAAATTTCCTTGCTCTCACTTCCATTATCAAAAAGGTTTCTTATTGACAGCTTTTTTGGTAAGCAGCTTAAGTTTCATTTTATAATTCGTATCCAAATTTCTAAGTGTTGATTCAAAGGAAAAACGCCGATACTACGTTTCCCAAGCTTTTCCTGTATTGACCCAAGTAGAATATCACCATAACCGTTCCCTATTTGTCTTACATTAAAGGTTTCTGTGGCGAAGGTGCTGCTTCGCAAAGACAGTGAAGTTGTAATTGGATATTGGAACTCTTCATGCCTGTCAAATAGTCTGGAAATCTTTCTCAAAACAAATGCCGCCAACAGAAGTTCCTTAGCATTGGCGAGGAATTAATTATTCTCTTCTATGAACTCGTAAGCTTTAAATGCAATAACAAACTAAGGTTCCTAGCCTTTTCATCAAAGAGAACATTAAATATAAGGAGATTACTCTCTGCTATAATATCCTGACGTCAAAAAAGCATGCCTTTATTCAAAAGTAAATTATCTTCTGTCTCAAACAACCCACCAGACTCGCGTTAACTTGAAAAAGAAAAGTGAATTGAGATTTATTACTATGTATGTATACCTGTTTTTGGAATAAGCTTGATAAAATGGGTAACTCGGTTCAGTAGCTAGGTACCAGCAAAAGGGGAAGTACTTTGAGAGTACTTCCAAAACAATATTTTCCTAAAAAGCAGCCTATTGCTTTTCTCATTGTGCGCACATTCTTTAAATTATTTCCATCACATACTCTCTTTTACCACAGCATGCCCTTAATTTTAATTTCAAGAAATCTCGGTTTTCGTCTTCCTACGACTTTAACTGATCTTAATTCAAAAGCAAAAAAAAGCGAAAAAACGAAGAGAAAGAGGTTCAAAGATACATTAGCGAAGTGGAAAAAGTGCTTACAATCAGTCAGAGATTCAGGGCGATAATCTTAGATATTTCCCCCATTGTCATCCTTCGCTCATAACTCTGTTCGCCAAGATGAACAATAGAGTTGCACAAACGTATTCGAGTGCAGCAGCTCTGAATATAGCCAGTGGTAATGACAATGAATCCAGATGCAACTTGCTCCAAGGTGCTGTGAGCTTACCTACCTACAGCTATAGAAAACTACATCTCGCCTCCATTTGAAAAGACCAACCAACTGGCTATGAGAACTGAAAATCTTCAGTTGTTGTTGAGGTCACAGTTTCGATTTCGTTTTCCTTCGAAGAATTCAAACGCGAAAAGAAGGCACACTCATCTGCTGCTCCATCACAAACGACTTTGCACGTTCCACACAACAACTTTACAAAAAAAACACACTCTTGATGCCCGTGAACTTTTTTGTCGGCCCAACGCGCCTGACTTGTTAATTTCTCCAGGATGATGAGCCGCGGCTCGCGTTTGCTTTTAAGCAATCGCGTCGGCTGAGGTGAAATGTCCCACACGCATTGTATGGATCAGGCTTGCGAAAAGATGGAAAGTTTTCCATTTAAAAACATAATTTCGCTGGCCGTTAGTCTTCGTGAACTTCTGTCAAACCAACTATGCAACCTACTAGCAATCACATGTAATTTTGTCTAGAGTGGGGCTGTGTTGTAGCGCCAGAGTCCACGCTTAAGAATTCTTTCTTTCTATACAGCAAATTTATGCATGGCTAGTTTCACCGGGGAGCACACATTTTGTGAAGTTGGTTAGTAGTACCCATGTATAATAAAGAAGCTTTTTTTATTTTTGTTTCAAAGAATGAGTGCAAAATGGTGACAATTCTCACGAATTCCCACGATTTTTCTTCTGGGGCACTTTAGCTGATGTCATTTCGAAAAATCGTGGTTTAATGTAATTTATGTGTTTACATTGTCGTGATTTGATGTGAAATTGTACTTAATGGGTACCTTAATAGGCTTACTGAGGAATACAATTATGTGGTTGTTTAATAAGGAGGAAGGTATGAATAAATCTATAAAGGGAAACCGCCAATGTCATAAGGAGGAAGGTAGGTGGGCTTATTAAAATAAATTGAGTGCAAATAGCTTATGCAAATTCTTCATATATCCTTCCAAGCGCGAGCCAGAAACTGATTTATTTTGAAAAACCTGTTGCTGAATCCATAAATTTTATCTTGAGTTATTTGGAATTATTTATTTCTGTGTTACCTCTCACCTGGCACCTCGACGAATTAATCACATTAAAGCAGGTTAAATGTCGTTTTGTTGGGGAGGGGTAAGTGTTTTTTAATGCTCAAATGCTTCAGTGATTTAAAAACACTCACTCAAGGCACAGAATACGGAAAACTGGAAGGCTCTTTGAGTAATTTAAACTACGCAAATAAAACAGTCTTAAGGTCCTAAGTACTTTGAAAAAGTTTTATAATAAAAAAGCAGTCATCGGGTTCTTTGAGTGTTCCTTGACCTAATAATTTTCTTTCAATGTGTTGAAAAAACATTCACTGGGTTCTCCCTACTCTGATTACGATGGCCTTGAAGAATGTTGTTTGTGTTGTTGCCCGGTAGCTTAAGTTATAAATGGGAGAAACTAGATGGTGAAGTTTAGTTGGGGGCCATAAAAATTCATTATTTCAGTTTTTGTGTTGATGGAGCCTACGCTGCCTTATGAATTTCTTGATGCGTTTGTTTTCTAGTAAGGCTTTCTTTTTACTTTGAAATACAATCTGCCGAGAAAATGTCTCTTTATCAAAAAACAAGACACCATCATCAACTGGGTAAGTTTTATTAGTTGCATTCAAATTTTTGGCGGCGTGGAGAAAAAATTTTGGCCTTAGGTTGACAAACCAAAGCCTAGTTATTAATGGAATAACGAAAACGAAAAAAGGAAATCTCTATTATCAAGCACAATGTTATATGTAAAATAAATAAATAGGGTGGCGCAACAGAGCGAGGAGCCCCTGGGCCTAGCGCCTTTCTCACAACCATGCCTTGTGAGGGAATGGAGGGGACCTACAATTTTTCGCCGGTTCCGAACGGCTAATTGAGAATGCGCTTTTCATGGCAATGAATTTACTTACGGAGGACTTGCCAATTCCTCGCAAAAGGCGATACCCGTGGAAAAACATTTTTGCATTTTGCCTCTGCTGGGATTCGAACCTCGAACCTCTGGGTTAGCAGGTGGACATGCTAACCATTGCGCCACGCGTACCACAATGTTATATGTAAGTAGACTAAATGTTAAATCAAGAACATTCGAACATCACACAAAGTGTTTTGAAACATGAAACTAAGGTATGATGTCGTCCTGTACTACTGCTTACATCTGCAGAAATCGTCGCATAGTTTTGAATGACCAAAAGTATTGAATGACCAAAACTCTATTAATCTGGTTTTCTTAACTCTGGCCCCGTTGTACTTAAATCTTTACTATCTGAAACGGGTTTCTCCTGACAAAAGTGCTCGACTCAGTCTAAATAAGACAATTCATCGCTAACGAGTTGGATGGATGTTTTTTTTTATTGGAATACCAAGAGATTGGTGGAATTTGATGCAAATGGTTGGTCATACAACACGAAAATTTACTACTTCTTATGAACATTATGTGAAGGGAAAAGCAGAGCAGTGGCGTAGCTAGCTAACCAAGGGCCCTGGGGCAAATTAAAAAATGGGGCTCCCTGCTATGTATACTGATTTGGTTTTATCAAATAAAAATATGAAATCGATATACAAATACCTTTAAAATGAGAAGCTACTTAAGATCTTTTTTGTGCACTACAGAGCAGGTAGTAAAAATAGGCACGACCGAACGGAAAACTTGAAACTACTCCACAGATTTCAAAAATTCATTCAGCACAAGGGGGGCTACATTATCTCCCTTTATTAGTACCTAGCTAAGACTATATTTCATTCATAAAATCCCACAGGAGCAGAAACAGGAACGAGAACGGGAACCAATGGCCGATTTCAAAAATTCGTTCAACCCTAGAATGTTACATTATCTCGTAGTTACATAGACTTATATTTCATTCACATATTTCCACGAGAATGGAAGATTCCATCAAGAACGGGGTTGGAAATGGAAACTTAGAAACTACTGGACCGATTTCCAAAATTCTTTCAACTCTAGGATGTTACATCATCTTTCAGTGACATAGACTTATATTTCATTCGCATATATCCATGGAAACAGAAGATTCCCACGGGAACGGGGTTGGGAAAGGAAACTTGGAAACTACTGGATAGAATTGAAAAATTCTTTCAACCTTAGGGGTGCTCATTATCCCCCTTTACCCTTTGTCAGTGACTTAGGCTATATTTTTCATCTCTATAATCCGACATGATCAGAAACAGGAATGAGAACGGGAACATTAAAGTTACTTGACCGATCTCAAAAAATTTTTCAAATCTTGGATGTAAAATTATCCCTCAGTGACATGGATTTATATTTCATCCACATATTTCCACGGTATCGGAAGTTGCCAACAGGAATTGGTTGGAAACGGAAACTTGGCAGATTTAAAAAATTCTTTCAGTAATAGGATGCCACATAGTCCCACAGTAAGAAAGATTACATTTCATCCCCACATTCCCACGAAAGAGGAAAAACAAGAAGGAGAACCTTAAAACAAGAGGCCCGAGCAAAGCCGGGCGGCTCAGCTAGTTACACATAAACATTGAAAATTTACCCAATAAATCGTTAGAGCCGTGTTTTGAAAAACTGTTATTTTTTTTTTAAATGAGTTTTTAGAAATTCAAGAATACAAGTTGTAAGATATAGTTAAAAGATGTTTTGAAAATAAATGTTTGAAACACATCAAAGATACCGCGTTTTTAAAATATTCCATAAAAAAAAATTTTTTTTTTTAAATTAATGAAAACTCGAAAAAAATAATTTTTTCAAATGTTGGTATGCAATCTATCTTAAACAATTTAGGACTTCTAAATTTCGTCAAAATCGTGCTTGTTCATTCGAGAAAATCGGTTTAAAAAAAACTTACTCTGGGGGGTACCGTCGTTTTTAGATATGTTCCCCAAAAAAAATTACATCATTAGAATAGTTTTATAGAAATAATACCTCACGTAAGATTTTAGCAAAACCGTTAGAGCCGTTTTCGAGCAAAATAAGTATTATCACATCGGTTGTATGGCAGGTACCGTTATTCCAAGACCTAGAGACTCAATTCTAAAAGCCCATCTCTGTACTACCTCAGAGACGATAACTGCAAATTTTGATGAAAATCGGTTGAGCTGTTCAGGCTGTAGATCCACATACGGGCAGACAGACACTTTTTCGTATTCTCTAACATCGTGATTTCATATTTTATTGTTATCTCAAAATATATCTTTCTGCACGATTGCAAAACTTGCCTTTTTAATCGCAAGTGAAAATGTTAAATGTGTGGTACCCGTGGCGTGATGGTTAGCATTTCCCCCTGCTAACCCAGAGGTTCGAGGTTCGAATCCCAGCAGAGAAAAAAATATTTTTAAACGGGAATCGCCTTTCGCGAGGAATTGACAAGTCCTCCGTTAGTAAATCCATTGCCATGAAAAGCGCTTTCTCAGTTAGCCGTTCGGAACCGGCAGAAAATTGTAGGTCCCTTCCATTCCCTCACAAGGCATGGTTGTGAGAAATGCTCTTGGCCCAGGGGCTTCTTGCTCTGTTGCATCACCCTATTTATTTATTTTAAAAATGTTAAACAACAACAACATAAATTTTTTTTAATTTGCACGTTTCTATATTCGTTTGAAGCTCCAATATTAAAGTGGTTTGTACAAGAACGCGAAATAGCAACTTTGTATGAGGATTAAGTAACAAGGAATTCAAGTTGAAGAAAGCATCCACTTTCTATTACACTTGCGCTTCTATTAGTCGCATCTAAAACGCACGCTATTTATTAATTCTCTTCCAACATTACACACACACAGTGTGAGATTCAATAATCTTTCTGCACAAACACATCAAATATGAAATTTATGTCAAAATCCTAGAGTCTATCATTTGGGTTAGCACTCACATCGCTTTACATCAGAATGCCGATGGGTTTCTAGTTTTCTATTGAAATAATGAAAATAACTTTTCCGAGGTGTGTGCTGAGAATGAAGTCACAGCTGAGGCGCTATTTCAATGAATAACATTGACAATGAATGATGTACCTTCATCTTTGGTATGAAAAGCATCCGTGCAATGAAAGATTGCCATTTTGCTGGCCTGCAGACATTTTTGCAAACGCAGTCAGTCCGTCCAATAACATGGTTATGAATTCCTCCAATTTTTCTATGCGAATTCATTGCTTGGCGGGGTTAATGAAAGTGCACACAGTTGTGGTTGAAATAATAGGTACACGTTGTAATTATTATCATACCTTTAATATAAACTGAAAGCAAAGTGGATGACACAATTTTTATTTTTCTAAGCAAATAGTTCAGGCATAAAATCAGCGAAACTTCGAAAAAATTAGCAGCTTCCTCATGGTGTGCTCATCACTCAGCATGTTTTTGAGTACCTTTGCATATCTCAGTAACGTAAAATTATTTGAAACTAGTCGAATTTTCTACCAAAAATATTTTGTGAGATTTCTTATCAAAAATAATTTTTTTTTTTAATATATTTGCGACGAAAGAGTTCTGTCTCGTTTTCATTCATAAAAATGCTGTGGTATCCGTTACATGGTTTTGCAACTTTTTTGGGACGACCAAGATAAAACTTCTTTATAAAAATAAAGAAAAAAAATCCTTGTAAATTATGAACAGAAAAAATGTTCGAAATTTTAAAAGGATCGGTGTAGTAGTTTTAAAGTTATGAGGGGCACCGACTTTGAAAACTTAAGTTTGGTGAAAAACGCTTTAAACTTTTGAACCCTAGAAAATCTGGTATAAAATGTTATATAGGTATATGGACGTGCTGCGAAACAATACTAAACAATAATATATTGAGAATTGCTTAAAAAATTTGACGTGTAGGTATTCAAAAAAATATTCGAACTGATGGCTGAATATACGTCAAAGTAGTACTAAATATCTCAAGATTGTCTAGGGAAGAGATAGGACCAAATAGATACATAACATATTTGGAGAGAGCATAGTCGAAAATATAAGACCACATTCATTCTTAAAAAGTGAATTTTGTCGTGTATGTCAAACCAATTTCCAGCTGTCGATTTATTTGCTGAAATAATATATTCTTCGTAGAAAATTAACATTGAAAATTTATCAACATGTCCCAACCAGAAGTAAGGGGCAATGGAAAAAAAGAATTCAATCAAAATAGAGCTAACACTAAGGGCAACATTTACCAAACAAACTTTGTGGGCTCGTCAGAGGAACATTCCACATAATGCGGCCTTTCGTCATAGAATCTACTCAACATCTATTTTAATCAAATTTTTGAAAACTTGCCAAAAATAGCAAGTCCTACGGGATGGCATTACATGTTTTTGATAGTCTTACATACCTTGAGGGAAATGGAAAATTTTTATAACTTTCTGCCGATTCCGAACACCTACTGGAGAAAACGCTTTTCATGACATCGTAATCAATATCGAATGACTTGCCGATTTTCTGTTAAAAAAGCAAACCGTGGATAAACTGGTTGGTGGTTGCGATAATAATCTGTGTTACTTTGAAGACGACAGGTCAAAATTTTCAAGAAAAACGTTTCGGCTTTTGGATTCTAGTTTTGGTCTACAAATGTAAGCTTTTCCAAGGGCATAGGCAGCACCATTATTATTTTACAGTCGTCTGTCGTGTGATTTATCTCAAGCTTGGTTCGCTTTTTCACTGTGTAAGAACTTAAACTGCACTTCCATCGGGAATGGTGTATATTTGGTGAATAGAATAGATTGCTGTTGATCCTGACTTTCACATAATTTCTCGTTTGGCCATGTCAAACACAGCTCTAGCTTATTTTTTTTTAAGGTAGTATAATAATAAGCCAGAAAAAAATTAATTGATGCCTTTGAAAACAATATTCACTCTGTTATTGCTAATGTACGACTACGATCCTAAAAGCTGCAAAAAGTGATGGAAAATTGGACCTTAAAATTAAATTTCTTCCATCTTGTAAGGATAGGGGTTCGAAAGAGAAAATCTTTCTTAGTTTTTGAGAAATCAAAATTAAATGAATTGTTCTTTTTACCAGCAAATCCATATTTGAGAGTCCTGATTGGACTTTATTTTCGGAGCAAAGATTGATTTTTTCTAAGATAGTAGCTTTCATTTTATAAACTTCTCAAAAACAAGGGAAGGTTTTCTTGTTTGGTTTTCTGTGTTTGACTAATAAATTGGTTATAGAAAGAAAAAGTGACTCTTAATAACGCAAAATTTGGTTAAAATCTTATAGAAAAAAATAGTGCATGGTGTCCCTCCGCTCGCAAGAAGTGAAAGTTCCTAATGTGGAAATAAAAATATGTATGTACATATGTAGGAATAGAAATTGATTTTTATAGAACTCATATTGTTTCTATTAAAATGCATCAGATACACGACATTAAGAGACTGCATATGTACGTACATACATACATACATATGTACATATGAAATGAAGTTCAAAAATATTAAACACTTCAAAAAGAATATTTAAAACTTTATTTTCTCCCAAAATATTCCCACCGAAAAACACATTTTACTACAATTGAATCGTTGGGATGAATGACGCGGCAGTGACAGCGACTTATAAACAGTGCCAAAAAATCGATAATATTCCGTGTTAAACGCATAACGCTTTCATGTTTGCAAGTCGTATAAGAAGTTTCACTTCAAAAAAAAAATTTTGAATTCTTTCCAAAATGTGGGCTTGGTAACTAGATTATTCTGAAAACATTCACAAGATTGACTTGAACTATTATGTTTAATGATGAACAAAGGTTCCAAAAGCATCGCATGTCGTAGTATGTAGCTTAGCTGGGTTTTGATAATTTTTTTTGAAAATCTTGTCAGTTTTGTCCCACCCATCTCAACGGAAGGAGATTTTGTCGCATATTATTCAAAACACCCTGTATACGGTTTTGGAAACGACGCATTAAAAAGAGTAGCATAGGTTTTATGAGTGAAATGTCGAAAGAGTTCTTTGAATGTACAGAATTCTAAAACATTTCTGTGAAGCAGTTACAGAATTTATCATGTGAAAAAACACTAAATCAAAATATGAAATTGGATTTGTAATTAAGTATAAATATTCCAGTTGAACGGAGTGATAGAATCAGCAAGAGGATCACTCAGATTACAAGGGAAATGTGAATGAAAATTGGAATTGATAATGGAGTATATTTTATCATGCGTAAGTACTGTAAAACTTGATTTTATTCCTGATAGATTTTCCACAAAAATTACTAGGAAAAATAAATTTCTACGCAAATCATTTCTAATAAATGAAAATATATGTTTTCAATCAGTGCACTTGACATAATTTCAAGTGGAAAATGTTTCAATATTTGAAAGAGATTTTATTTTGAGTTGAATGCATTTCAAATTAATATTTGTCTCCGAAAATTTAAAATTAGTTTTTATTTTTATTTTTCAACTCTTTGCAAAGCTCTTTAAAACTTCAAAGATGGCCTTATAGACTTCTAGCCTTGTGTACAGAAAAGGTTACTAGAATCGTTGAGGCCGTTGTTTTTGATTAAATCAGTTTTTGATCAAATCAAATGATGGTACCCGTGGCGCAACGGTTAGCATGTTCACCTGCTAACCCATAGGTTCGAGGTTCGAATCCCAGCAGAGGCAAAATGCAAAAATGTTTTTCCACGGGTATCGCCTTTCGCGAGGAATTGGCAAGTCCTCCGTTAGTAAATTCATTGCCATGAAAAGCGCATTCTCAATTAGCCGTTCGGAACCGGCGAAAAATTGTAGGTCCTCTCCATTCCCTCACAAGGCATGGTTGTGAGAAATGCGCTAGGCCCAGGGGCTCCTAGCTCTGTTGCGCCACCCTATTTATTTATTTGTTTTTTGATCAAATCAAATGCATGCCAAAAAGTGGGCCTCCAATAAAAATCTAGCTTAATGGATTATACCGGTGTAAGGACCTTGCACCGAGAAACGACAGCTTTTTTTTTCAAAATCAGTGCGCAATAATTCAGATATTCCAATACCCAAAGTGTTTCACACGAAATAAGGGCCAGCCAGTATATTTTTTAATGCAACACCTTTGAACTTGCTTTTCTTTTCAAAGTTCATGCAAAAAGGGACTAAGAATATTTTTAAGAATTTTCCACTTCAATCAATTCTAAGGCCAACTTTAACAATTTCCATTTCTCTGCACCTAACTAACAGTCAAGACCAGCCGGCATGTTAAGTGTAAAAAATAAGCAAATGGACTTTTTTTCTTGTTGTTCGAGAAATCTTTTTGTTACTTAATTGCCTCCTTTACCCAACGAGCAGTGATTGGGAAGAGTTAGGTCCCATCTGCTTTCTGCACTTGCACTGTTGTCTTCTTAATTAATAGCAGGACTCAGGTAGGCGAAGCCTTTAACTATCCCACACTTAAAGCTGCCTGTAAAGACTTTTTTTTCGTAACAGGGGTCGTTTTTCAGTATCCTTTCTATACTTTGTATTGCTCTCATTAATATTGTTCGTAGACATTTCTGTATTAATTCAATCTTCTACAAAAGCACAACTAAGCTCGAAGGATTATCACACATTGGTTTTTTCTTTCAAAGTTGGAATCTTCGCATTCGACGAAAACAAGAGTATCGTCACATCTTTAATTTAGCTAAATCTGAATTGATTCGAATTGAAACTTCTTTCTTTTCTTTTTGAATTGTGCGTTTCGAAAATCAGAAGCCTTTTAATTCAAGTGACAAAGGCAAAGGATTGTGTTTCTTTTTAATGATAAGTAGTATTCTTTTTATACTACCCCTCTCAGGATATCCTTTAAACATAAAAATTACCTCATGGATTTGAAAAAGGAAACGATGGCAAAAGGTGGAAGAAGATTTAATTTCAACTTTCAGTCTTGTTCGTTAAAAGGGAAATAATGACAACGAGTATACAACAAGTATACAAACATCAAAGAAACTGATGTGTGCACACACTTCAAAGTCATTTCTCATCATGGCAGAAAGGCACAACAGCCGTGTACCTATTTTTTTTTTTTTTTTTTGTGTGAACTAGCTTTATTGTATACTATCAAATGGTGGGCAGAAAAAAGTTAATTTTTCGATCGTAAAATCTTTTTCACCGCTTCTTTTTTAAAAGGTAGCTCGCTCCGACTAATCTACCTGCAGTTATTTGATACAAAACCACAATTTGTATTACGATTTACGATTAAACCGTTGGGTTGAAGGAAATGAAGAGTAATTCGAGCTAGAAGGCCAACATTTGCCCATCGGCCCTGCAAGATTCATTTATGTATACCTCAGCATCGGGCAAAAGTGTTATAAGCATTTGAAACTTTTCTTCCTCGTTTCCAAAGTTAAGTACCTACAGCAGTTTTCGACAATTTCAAAACAGAATGTCATTTGGACACCCTGTTACGTCCAAGGAGGTGATCAAAAATCAAAAATTAGATATGGCAACAATAAGAAATTAATTTTTCTTATTTAAATAGGAGTTTCTTATGTTTCTGCGCACTTCGTTTCTTTTCATCTTACCTACTTCCTTTTTGAAGATTGGTATATTTTCAAGAGTGCCTCATACTTTTGGCCTTGACTGTTTGTCATTCCCTTGAAAATCTTTTGAATATTTTAACTTTTCACTCACAACAAACAACAAACTTAAGACTCAATCTTGCTTATTTTCGCCATTGGACATGTTTCTACAACTCAAACTCCCTACGTCAAATTTACGCCGAGACTTTGAAAATGCGCCAGTGTCACTAAGGCCTGACGTCTGCGTGTAATTAGCCTCGATTTAAGAATTACAGTGCTTTGCAAACACTTTTAGCACGGCTGTTGATTGATACTTCTGTTTGTAATACGGGTGATCACTACTTCTATCCCTTGATAGACGTATAAGTTTGTCAAAGGCACGCAGGCCTATGTGCAAATAAACGACCTGGAATTTACAATCCAATCACAAGAGATGTTAACTTTCAATTACACCGTCCTCAATTCGAACATTAGAGACAATTGCATTTTATTTAAATGGACATGCTTTCTGTTGTTGCTGCGTAATGGATACTCTTGGATGCTACATGCTATTGGGGTATGTCAATTTGAGAAGAAACCTATAATTGAGGGAAATTTCTTTCTTTCGGAAATAAAATAAAGTGCTCTTCCAAACAACAACGACGAAGACGAATGGCCCTGGCGATGTTGCTGTCCCACGTTAAATATTGCACAGGTTGACTGAAAGTGGGAATTCAACAATCTAATCGGAAGAAAAATTTTACTATTTGAGAAGAATTGCGGTTGTAATTGAATGAAATCAATGGATAGCCAAGTCATAAAGGTGCAGTCAGAAGTGTTATGAGAGAAAATGTGTGTTTTAAATGCTTTTAATTGAGTTTGTATATGTAGATACGAGATGCGTGTATAATTGCTTTTCATGAAGACATCTCTGGTTTTCTCTGCAAAACACTCAACATTTTTACAGAGATTGAAAGTACTGACAATTACTCTGTACTTAACACAGTAACTAAGTCCAAAATGGCTGTCACGGACTATGAAAAAAAAATTGTTTTTTAAGAAAAAATATCGAATTACTATTTTTGTATTTAAAAGGTCCCGAACTTTTGTGTGGGTGACATAATCTTAGTAATACGAACAGAATTGTTGTTATCACGACAACGCTCTGTCGATTGCTTCATCATCGAAGTAATTACGACAGCCTTGTAGTCTTTAAATAAGAATTGTCGGATTTGGTATGAAGTTGTGCAGAACTATCGTCATTTCGACAGCTATTTTATGGTCAAAATGACAGGTTTCCAACGGGACAGCGGGATTCTTTAATCTTTAGAGTGCTTTAAATATTGCAAAAAGTTGATCACTGGTATTTGTCAAAATTGTTCGTTGTAATCTTAACAAGAGAGAGTCCTGAAGGCAGCAAAACAGGGCTGCGGTATTTGTGACAACTTTGATACCACGAGTAACTAGTTTTTTATTAATGCAACAGCGTTGCTACCTAGCAACAAAATTTTCATAAACTGTACTGTAATAACAGCGACAGGTTTTTCGTAAGCACTACATATTTATCGTCAACGACCCATGACGATTGTAATTTGACCCATGCTGCCACGAGTTCGACAGTTAGAACTCGTGGCAGCATGGGTCAGTGTGAATGTAAAGAGAGATCTGTGATGATCGTAAAATGATTCTGATAATTCCGACACAGTTGTCACCTTGTCGCAACTGCAATAGAAACAAATTGGTCAGAATTCAAAACAGCGTTTGTCAAAACCGCTACAGTACTGTCGTAAGACGACACCCTTACGTTGTTGTAGTAGTACGTTGTCGCAATACTGACAGAACTGTTATAGTTGTGACAGCTTCGCTGTCATTAAGCAGAATTATGATAATCGTGAAAGTCGAAAGAATAATGTGATTGTCATAAAATTATATTGACTTCCACAGACTCGTTATAATGAACGCCATTGTCGCAAAAGCGTCAGTCGTCGCAATTTCTATTAAATCTAGTTATTGCGGGCAGAACTAATGCAATCGCGTCAGCGAAAACGTAATCACGTCATTGTTCGCCAGAGAGCGTCGTTCACAATTAGAGCCTCTTAAGACACTTCTTTTTGATGACACGTATATTATACGAATAAGTGGATTATCGGTGTATAAACACGTACTTTTTTTATAATTTTTTTTTTTTTATAATTTACGCGCACTTCAAGGGGTTGTTAATACCCTTATAATGTTAAGAACACAGTGCGGGTGTTAGGAAATAAGGAAAGGATAAGAAAGGAGATACCGATGCACATCACTCTTGAATTTCTGTACATAATATAGCGTGGAGAAAATTGAGTTGGATAAAGCAATTCACATCCGGGTTGTGCGGCTAAAATACGAATCTCTATACTTAACCGTACGACCGAAGTTGGGCTGCAGGGAGGACTGATTATTATTCCTTGCGAGGCGAGTATTGCGGCTAAATTGTTTCAAGGGAGGAATGCAACTGGCTATTTCGCTAGAGCACTGTTTGTTAAAAAACGATAAAAAAGAGTGAGGCAAGTAACATTTCGACGGTGTTCAAGAGAATCAATCGATTCTACAATTGAACTATCACCTATCAATCTCAACGCTCTGTTTTGTATCCTATCAAGAAGGCGCAAAGATGTTCGAGAAGCACCTGACCAGATTTGGGAATTATACTCTAGTTTTGGGCGGATGTATGCCTTATAGATTGTAGCCAGATCAGAGGGGGTGAACAATTTTCTGCATCGCTTTAGGAAACCTAAGCAATTGGCAGAATTTTTGGCGACTTCGAATATGTGGTCGTTCCAACGAAGGTCGTCGTTTACACACATACCAAGAACTGACAGCTTTTCGGTTTCTTCGATGCAGGTACCATTCATGGATAATGGTAATCAGGGGATGTTAAGCTTTAACGACAAATGACAACATTGAGTTTTCGAAGCATTGAATTCTACTCGGTTCATAAGACCCCATGTAACAATGCTGTCAAGGTCAGATCAATGAGCTTATCATAAGCAACCATTCCAGTTGTTCCACATCTGGAGAGCAGGGACGTGAATTTGGAAACGAATATGAGAAGCTGAGGGTTGAGTCGTCAGCAAAACAATTGAGAGGATTAGAAGTTTCAAAAAAGAGATCATTTATGAAAATGAGGAAGAGAGTCGGAGACAAAACGGAGCCCTGGGGCACACCAGAATTTATGAAGTGGGTATCAGACTTAAAACCATCCAACACAACTTGTATTGAACGGTCGGAAATTTTATTTCTATTCCAACGAAGAAGAGACTCATCGATACCAAAAGCACGCATTTTCGATAAAAGAGCCTGATGCCAAACTCTATCAAATGCCTTAGAAATATCAAGCGCAATAATCTTACTTTCTCCAACACAATATAAAGATTGGTTCCACTTTTCGGTGAGATATGTCATCAAATCCCCAGTGGACAGGTTGCTACGAAAATCGTACTGACGGTCATTAAGAAGCTTTCGTTCTTCAAGTATTACACGTGTATTTAATACTACACGTTCATTAAGTACAACACAATTTATTATTGAAATAAATATTTGTATGGCAGTTTAAATGATTCGAATAATCATTTTCAAATCTTTTGTTTTAGTTTATCTTATCAGAAAAACTATAAAACTTAAGAAAAAGTACTAATTGAAAAATAACCAAAAAAAATAATGTCATTGTTTTTTTTTCTTTTGTCATTGAGTTGTAATTTGATAAAAAATACAAAAATCTAGAAAGAACTAAATTTCTTAAAAGACATGTTGAATGATCTGGTAGGTCACCCCAACTCATCCTGCATAGAGCATGTGAGTGCATTGAATTTTTTAAGTGTCAGTGTAATCCGAACAAAGTTTTCGTTTTAGAAGGGTTCGGCAAAATCGAACTAATGTACTCTTTGCCGTACCTTGGCGAAAAGCAAATTAGGAGTTGAGGTGGTCTGTACGATCTTTAAACATGTCTCTTAAGAAATTTACTTCTTTTAAGAGTTTTGTAGTTGATCGCTGGTATAGTTATTAAGGTAAGGAAAAGCTTTTTTAGGACCCTTTCTAAGTTCAAAATTGGCCATTTTCTTATAAATATTTCTTATACTGTATATAAACCGCATTTCTCAAGTTTCTTTAGATTTATCCTGCCCTGAGAATAGCTTTTCTATTCTTCAAGAGCTTTCTGATTATTGTATGTTGCCTTCAGTCATAACCTCATAACCGGCGCACGTGGTTAAATAAAATGCACTACGATCAAGCCCACCCAAAATCTTCTATTTTTTTATGGACGTATTCTTAACATCTTGTTTCCAAATACAACATTTTTTTATAGGCAAGAGGTAAAGAACTTGGCAAACCAAAGCGCGCAGTGGCAATTGAAGTTGTCAAAATTAAGTTTTACAGCGACATAAGAGAATATCCACACCGACGCTATAGCTGACGCGACAAAAACCCTGCGTTTTCATACATTTATAATGTTGCGACGGCAAACCTTTCTACAAAAAGACCACAACTTAAAAGCGTCAACTCCCATTTTTGATGGAAGTTCCTGCCCTAGTAGATAGTCAATAACAAGTTCAGTGCAAAAAAATATTTGATACTACATGTTTGTTGTGTGATGTTGCAGTCTCAATGAGGCAATGGGTTTGTCGAAGTGTCGAAAGTTTCGCTGCCATTGAAGCGTCGTTCGCAGCAAACTATTCAAATAAGTCAATTCCAATGTGTCCAATTGGGTCTAGCTAATCAATGGGCTTTGTGCCTGCGGTGGTCATGTCAGCGAAGTCAAGTTCCATTCATAAATGTTTTGATTATGCCTTCTTCAAGTCAATAGCAAAGCTTTTGAAATAGCTCAAATGGTTTTAGAAAAGAGTTGTAATTTGTAGAGTCCAGAAAGCCTTTAGGATCTCGACGGAACTAGTTGGATTGCGATGATGGTGGTTCAAGAACGTTCAAAATGAATACTAAAAATTATCTTAACGGAGATGAAAGGTTTTCGGAGTTTTAATAATATTTTGATGCATTAATGATGTTTGATCTAGAATCCAATCACACCCCGTCAGGTATTAAAAAAAAATATTTTTTCGTGCAACTACAGACCTAAATGCACGTGTATCAAAGAACTAAAAAACTGAACGTCTACACGTGTTAATGGTTTTGATATGCGTTTACTTGCTAGGAATACATATGCTACGAAACAACGTATCAAATCAAAAGCTCTAGTTGTAATCGTAAACGAATCATCATAATCCCACCAGTAATTCCATAATTGCGGCAATACTCACGCTACTGACAAGAAACTATGGTCTTTATGATAGAAAATTCCGCTACCATAACATGGCTGTCGTGATCATATCAGATTTGTCGTAATGACGAGGAAATTTTCGTAAGAACGACAATATTCCAGTCGTCGCCTAAATGTAAACAACATGAATAAAGAACTCATTGTGGATTGTGGTGCCTGCCTTAGCTTACGATCAAAAATGGTTAAAAAATATTTGCCTTCCAGAGCCACTGTTACTTTCGATAAGTTGCTTTCAAAACTGAAAATTTACTTGGTGCGGGATAAATTAAGAAAATGATATTTTTGATGGACATGAACGATGAGGTGATGATGATGATGTTGTTGTTTGTTTTCATATCAATGAAAGGGCAAATCTTCGTGGAGTCTTACTAAACTTTCCATGAACATTTATTATTTGTTCGTGAGTGTGAACTCATTAGTCGCCCTATGTGTAGGTACGACCATTCTCATTAAATTAGATCAGCGTTAACGGCGATCTTTCGTGACTTGCTACAAAAAAGATATTTTTTTGACTATCATTGCAGAAGACAAACGAAGTTAAACCACAAAAAAATTTCACAAAATCTTGAAATATTGACTCCCAGTTTCTATAATCATCAGTGAAAAGGTGTGATGTGGTTATCAAATAAGATGATTTAATGTGAACTGTCGTGAAAGTGATCAATTCCTATGATATCCACCCGAATTGTGCTTAATCACATCATACACGAGAAAAGCTATTACGATCTTGATGCAGTTCTACATCGAAAGAACTAACCTCTTTTTACTTGAGAGCTAGGCAACTTCATGTATTTAAATCGCCAAGACCGAAATTCAATTAGAGTTCACATAAGCTCTTTTCAAATCTGCCTTCAACTTCATCAGACTGATGTATTCTGATATTCCTCTCAAAGCAAATTCACGACACAGTCTATTTTTTAATTAAAATGCTGTAAAAAAACACCAAAGAAGAAGTAACAGACACAATTATTCTTTTGCTATTGCCTGTCCCGGACCTGCTTTCAAAAGCTGTCAATAACTTCATTTTAATCAACGCCATCATATCCAGAGCATTGCTAAGAAACACTTAATTATACCTTTGGCCAACCTCTTACTAATTTTTGTAACAAATTACCTCCATAATGACCTCGTTAAACCAACAGACGGTGTAGTTAACGTACTTTCATGGTTGTTTTTTTGTCCTTCTGATTGATTATGGTTAACACTTACCGAGCCTGCCGATACACTCAGAGTTTAACTTAGGAAAATGTTTCTTGGTGCTTAATGAATGTTTTTAATCACTTTTTTTTTTCTCTGAAAAGCTTTTGATGACAAGCAGAGTGATTCATTAGGGAACCTTTACTTACCATCAATTAAAAGTCAAGCTGATTCGAGTGGGTATTTAATGAACAAGTGCTAATCTGAAAGGGGCGTTACTCTTTTAAGAAACACTTTTTACTTAAACGTTTTTTAAATCAATATTTTTGATTCTTTCTACAGTTTTGTTGAACGAGTATGATAGTCATTAGCACTTTGTAGTAGGTACTTGATGGTGTGTATAGATTATATTTCATTCCCATATTCCCATAACAACAGAAGCAGGCAATCGAAAGCTACTGGACCGATTTAAAAAATTAACATAAGCACGGTAGATATGTATTGAATAAAGCTAAAATGGCATCTGGTATGCTTAAACAGCTTCTGTCATCAACCTTCATTTCCAAGAATACCAAAATACTTATATATAAGACAATTGTGAGACCCATATTAACTTATGGCTTCGGGTGTTGGTTCACTGTTTCGCCAAGGGTAATGAACGAATTAGAAAATTTTGAAAGAAGAATGTTAAGATGCTGTTGTGGAAAATACAGACGCCCAAACAAAAGGTGGTATTCAAACGAAATTATATACAGAGAAACAAATATTGAACCTCTTACAGTATATCTGGTAAATTCGATGAAAAAGAGATTAAATTCCTTCTCAAGTCATTCAAATCCTCTTATAAAAAATATTTGGGAAACACACAGTAATGAGAACGTATTTGATCAGTTTTATTTATCACCTTTCAATATAATGAACACAGGATCAAAAACTCAATTCGAACCTAGCCTCACCTCAATACCAAAGTTGCCCTTTTACGAAAAGGCTTCACTCACCTGTTCCAGAGGGTAATTGAAGAATAGTGGTTATCATAAAAGAGGGTAACCAAATATACATCGCAATGTATGCTTTAATACATCATGGACTTTTGCCAAAAAAAAAAAAAAAAATCTCAATTTATTTGAAAGATCAATTGATTCATAGTTACTAATTCTACTTTTTACTATATAATAATATTATATACTTAAGTAAGTAGTTTTGGTAATTTCTTTTGATGTTATTTATATTTTTACATTATCTACATATTTTGATTGGTGTGTAAGTTTTTCTAGTCATTTATTTTTAATCTGGCCGCTAGGAGCCATAAATGGAACGTATGTCGGGAGCAAACATACGACAGCTCTAATTTTGTTAATTATCAAAACTTCATAGTGTAAACGCTCTTAGATAAGCATTTCAAAAGAAAACAAATAAGTCTAACCAGATAAAGTTTAAAGTCGGTTATCCAGAATTTAAAATAATGTAATCTTAATTTAAGCAATGTTGTAAAGTCTCAATAAAATTTGAATTGAATTGAATTGAATTTAAAAAATTAGAAAAAAAAACCAAACGAAACGTTACACACTTCGGCACTGGTTGTGTTATAAAACCGTCGGCCGATACACAAAAGACACAACAGAACAATTAACAAATGACCACAGCACGCGGTTGTGCGGTCCCCTATCTAACCACTTACAGTGCCCAACTCGACTTAGTTACGGTGTTCTAAAGGGATCCGATGCATTTCGAGTGACAAGGACGTTGTCAAAAATTCTTTACATTTAAGTATGCTGCATTATCCCTGAGAAGTTTAAACATACGATAGGATTTTATCTTTTGTTTTGTTATGCCAAGGCTTAAAACAACTCTTTTTTTTATATTCAATTTTTTGTTATAAATCGACGTTTTTCCGACAATTGTCAACTTTTTCAACTCAGTCGTGAAAGGGGCTACAATTTTTCACAATAAATACCTTCGCTTAGAGGTATTTCAATTTGAAGCCATTCAAACTCAGTATTTCGTCGGTGATCGGTGTCGGTGTACTTCATGTGTTGAATGATGATAATCGTCGTCCACCTTTATGTTCAAATGTTAGAATTGGAACGTGAAGGCTTTTTCTTGAGTCTATTATATCGAGTTCTATGTCGAAACAGGCATTTGAAAAAATATTTCCTATGAAACGAAAACATATGTCCATGATATCTACCCCTATGCCAAACCCGCTCATGAGATGTGATTCATTCCAATAGAAAACAAGCCGCTAACTAAGAAACTTAATAGTTAAGACTTACTTACTAGTTAAAGGGCTTAGGTAAGGCCAAGACAAAGTTTTCGGCAGGGAGTACTCATATTGAAGTCAAGACAAGAGGAGTGGGAATTGACATTCCTCAGCGTTAGGGGGATAGCTTCATTGGAGCCGTTAGAGGTTCGATGGGTGGGAAGATAGAAGAGACGGGGATTCCGAGTGTTACGAGGGTTAGTATTTAGAAAAATGGATTCGTTAAGGGCTGGACAGTCAATGGTACCTGTGAAGATTCGGGGAATGAAGAGAACATCAAATATTTCTCTTCGATCTTTCAGCGTATTGAGGTTGAGGTGCTTGATTCGGTCTTGATAAGGAGGTAATATCAAAGGATTACTTCAATTAAGACCTTGAAGAGCGAATCGGATGAAACGACCTTGTATGCTCTAAATTCTGGCAATGTGCACTTGTTGGAAAGGCGACCAGATTTGACAAGCGTATTCAAAAAGCGGACGAACAAATGAAGTGTAAAGGGATCGGGTTACGTAGGGGTCTGCAAATTCTTTGGACCATCGCATCGTTTCACGAAGCCAAGTGCTGAATTTGCCTTAAGGATTATATCGTCGATATGCTTGAGGAAATTCAGCTCACGGTCGCAAATAATCCCAAGGTCACGGATCACTTGAACGGTGGAAATGATTTGACTGTTGAGACGATAGAGACGGGGAGGAGATTTGTACGTTTACGTGAGAAGGTTATTGATTGGCACTTGGAAACAGTTTTTGGAGCACCATATTGAAAAATCGTCGAGATCCTGTTGGAGGTGGGAAGAGTCTTCAGAAGAAGAAATGACACTGTAAAACTTAGTATCGCATAGAGAGAGAAAGAGGAGTGTGTGATGATCATTTCAATGTCGTTAATACTGAGAATGAAGAGGAGAGGGCCTAAATGGCTGCCTTGGGGAGAACCGGATGTAGCTAAAAAAAAGGGTTGGATAAGGCGGATCTGAACCGAAGGCTGTAAAAACGGTTTTCTCAATAAGAAGAAATTCATCTCAACAGAATAAGTTCAAAGCCGAGGGTGGAAGGTTTAAAAAGAATAAGTTTGTGAGAGATTTTATCGAAAGCTTTACTAAAGTCAGATGAAATTACATCGACCTCCTTTCTATTCTCCAAGGCTGAGAGGGAAAATGGGACAAAGTCAACGAGGTTTGTTGTTGTTGACCTGCCTTTGAGGAACTCGTGTTGTCTAGGGGAGATGAGAGATCTGCAACGAAAACTTAGGTTTTTATACAATATTCTTTCGAAAATTTTGGACGATAATTTTTCTTGCTTAGCTTCTTAACTAAAGGTGGTTCTTTTTTGTGGTACAAGTCGCAGTATACAACGAGAAGTAAAATAAATGTCAAGAGAATATGTTTTCATAATCTTACATCAAAAATTGAATTCTTAAAAAGAGCTAAGTGCTTGATTCCTAAGACACAATCATTTTGACTTTAACTATGGTCCTGTGGGGTCTTACCAAATTTCTACAGGCCTAACTATCGGTCCGTTATGGCCTGGTTCGGTGATTTACTACACGCTTTGCGTTAGCTCTTTTTCTTCTTTGATAGTTCAACGACACCTTCCTTATTTTTTTTAGATTTGAGTAACGTTACGTTGATTTGAACAAGAACCAACAAAAAGTAGTATTGTGGTAAGATGAATTATTGATTCCCTAAAAAATTCAAAAACCAGGCAGAGCAATTCTATAGAAGGCCGGAGCCTAAAACATTTCTGTCAATATGAGAAATTGTGAGAAATTTACTTTCTGTGGTTCAAGCCTTAAAGGTCACACTAAACTGATTTTATTTCAAGCATAAAAAATTCGCTTCAGCACTTATTACTAAAATTGACAATCACTCTTATAATTTTCCAGATTGGTGACTGACTCCTGTTCATCTTACGCCTTTAAGCGTCGCCGTCGCGTTGTTTCTGCTTCGAAAATAGTACGAAATTTTTTGTCGCTGTAATTGCTTCCTATGGGAAAATTCACTGTGATGGGCAATAGAATTCCGTACAGTATATTCTATGGAGAAAAAGCTTGAAACGAGCTCGGAGGGGGATACAGAGGGTGCCTATAATCTCCTGCTGGTTGCCCGGTTCCCAGAGGAGACGTCAGCGTTGGTAGTATTGCTGTCGAATGACTTGCGAATTACTCTCGAGATGTGATACCCGGCAAAAAATGTTTTTGGACTCGAACTTCCACTTAATTTTTCGATACCCCACAAAAAAACCTTATTTTTTATGTAAAAACTTTAAAACATTTTATCGTAACGCTTATTCGTTGCCATCCACCCTCACCTCGTTCCTCGTTAGAATACCTGTGAAATCAAATAAATTCTCCAATCCATTATTCGTAAATATCATTTCCAATTTGTCCTGGAATTTTAAATTTAATCCACGTTTATTTATAGCAAACAAAATTAGTGCCCCAAAAGCAACCTACCCAACATAAAGGTTTTTGTTTTTTTATTTTGAACAGTTCTTAGTGTGGTATGCGGTATTGGTAATGACTGTGGGTTACGGTTGTTCTGCACAATCAATGATGTTTGTATAATGAAGCACAAACTCCCGCAGGCGCAGGCGTTTGGAATTCAGGAAAACAAAAATAGAAAATGTGAAGTGTGAAAGGAGTCTAATTTTAACGGGAATGAAATAATTACGATGAAAATGTTTCTCTGCAGAGGTGCTTATTGCAAAAATTTAAATGTTAAACTTCTCTTTATGGAAAGCAAATAAAAGCGCAGGTATTGGGAAATTTAATACAATTTTGGAGGTTTCAATCACAGGCCATTAAATATTTAAAATGAAATTGTCCAAATGGAAGGATTTTTAGATTTTTAGAAAACTGATGGGATGTGAATGCTTTAACAACAATTTAAATCGCAATTTAAGTTTGATTAGCTCACCAACTTCACAATGAGTATTTCTGCATCTTTCGTCAATGGAATAATATTAAAATGGAGACATAGACTAGGTGTCTGACCTGATCCTAGCCTTGATAAACATACCAGGAAACTATCTTGTGCTGATGAGGAACGTTACTGGAATGTATAGCTCTTGGGTGGGTGGTTTGAGGATTAAATCCCAAACCGGAATCGGGGAAAAAATTAAAGTCAACTCCATTCCTCAGAAGGTTTGGTTGTGAGAAAGTTCCTAAGCCCTGCAGCGGCTCCCCGCTCCATTGCGCCACCATTTTCTTTAACATTCTTTAACAACTATCTATGGTGAGAAGAGAAGCACTCGAAGTTCCAAATTTCAAAAACTAACAGCAACTGCCTAAGACCCTTAATAGCATGATAACGCATGGGAAAATTTGAGTTGGGTAAAGCATTCCACATCCGAGCTCAACGACCAAAACATGAACCATTCTACTCAACTGTATACGACTGAAATCTTGTTTAAGGGAGAACTAATGTAAATTCATTGCGAAGCGGATTTTGCGGACAAATTGCTTCAATGGAGGAATACGCTACGTCACTAAAGCACTGTCTGTCTGTAAAATTAGCGATAAAAAAAGGGAGACATTAACCTCAATTGAACTATCACCTCTAAATTTCAATGATTCATGTTCAAAATAGGAACTCTTTCAAGATGGCGCAATGGTTTTTGAGAAGCGCCAGACCGGATATGGGAGTTGTACTTCAGTTTAAGGCAGATGCAGGCCCTATAAACTGTAGCCAGATAAGAGAGAGTGAACAATTTCGTGCATCGTTTTAAGAATTCGAATCATTTAGTAGCCTTTTTTGGTGACTTTAAATATGTCGTTGTTCCAACGAAGAACGTCATGTGCACACATTCCGAGTACTAACAGCTTTTCTGTTTTTTGGATGAAGGTACCATTCACGGAGTGGTAGTGGGGACGGTTGAACTTTAACGACAGAGAACAGCATTGGGTTTTTAAGGTATTGTTGCGAATGAAATTTCCTCATATAACAATGCTGTCAAGGTCAGAATTCAATGAATAGGTCATAGGAAACTGTTCGAGTTCCACACCCGAACAGCCGGGACGTGAATTTTGAAACGAATATGAAAAACTAAGAGTAGAGTCGTCAGTAAAAAATTTAATTGATTAGAGTTTACAGATAATAGATCATTTACCTATATAATGATAAGAAAGAGTATCGGAGACAAAACTGAGCCTTGGGGCACACCACACATCACAATGTAAAAATAATTTGGGATTGTTTGTACCAATAATACCGTACGAGAGCTCATGTGGTACGTCCTAGAATGTAATCACTTTATCCAGTAATGAAACGATTGTGAATCTTATGCTCAAGAAGGCTATAGATTACAACAGTTGCTTGATTAGAAACATCAAAATAAAGAGACAGTGCAACCTACGCAAAAACTTCAGTTGAGCTCGAACTCTGCACGAACATTGTGTTTATAAGTGACATTTGAATTTAACCTGTTCAATTTATATGTTCAGCACAGGCACCGATATACTTTTGCACCATACCAAAACAAATATACGAAAAAAATGCTAACCCACACAGGAAAGCCTTAAAAAGAACATTTCAATATAAAAGTTTATTGAAAACTAGGTGTGCCAGCAACTTCGTCCGCAAGAATTGACATAACTTTTTTATTTATCAACTGATTGACATGAAATAAAAACTAAGTGCTAAGTGCAGTTTACCACAATATATTATTGAAAACCTCATCTAGATGGGATAAGCCGTTTCTGAGATTAGCGTGCACAAACAAACTAACTGTTACGTTTTTATTATATGTATAGATTGTTGTGGGCAGAATGAGAAACGAACAATTTTTAGGCGCAAGTAGATCATGTTAAAGTCTTACCCTAAGCTTAATCAAAAGGTCAGATTACACCTAGATTGGCTTTTGTCTAAATATCGAGGATAGCTCTACCCACTATCAATCCTATAATACTTTAATCCACATCCAATCGAAGGCGTTGCGAGCAAAATATTATTGGGACTTGGGAGCAGCTAGATAACAAAGTGTCGAATCTGCTGGAATGTTCTCGTATGTTTAAGCCTGCCTTTATTAAAATCAAGGATCAAGTCGAAGTTTTATTGAAAATATTGAATTTGTGTGGCTATTAATTGAATTGTATACCGAATAGAATTGGACTATTCATAGGTGGATAATAAGTGAAAGCGAAGTTATATTCTTGAACTCAGCGAACTTACAATACATTCGAACATTAAGAGATATTTTGAAAACTATCTCATGAATGGCGTCATAAGCTACCAAAAAAACTAAACAATCCAATTTTTAATTTGATCCCTAAACTAAGCTTAGGAGGATAACTTGCTGTCGTTGTATTATCTATGAATATTTTGTGAAAATGTTATCAAAATTAAATGTTTTGAAATCCGTGGGCAACAAACATTCATATATGCCTGAAACTCTATAAGTCCGAATTAAAAGTCATGTTATGTGTCATGAAACATACCAACTCTTAGTCAACCTACAAGCCTAGAGGCTCCCGTGAAATATACTTATACAGCCATCTTTCAAAGTTACACGAAATCGTACCAATTAAATTTAGTACTTTTACAGAAGTGGTTACTTTATAGAATTAAAACGATTCTAAATTAATTCAATCATGTCTATTATGGAATTTGCAGGATTTTAAGTTAAAAGGATTCACGGTAAATCCACATTCGCAATATTTCTCATTAGTGAATTCGATGAATCAATTGTTTCATAAAATACTTAAACTACCTTATTATTTTTCAGCACTGCCGTCGTTTTTGTTGAAATTCCATCATTAGCTAGAACTCATTTAAGAAGAATAAAAAAAAACTTTTAAAATTTAAAATAAAGCAAGTTTAACTATCAGTTGAAAAGTTAAACTAAAAGTGCCTACCTTTATCACGGATTCGGCTGCCTATTATCGAATAAGGAAAATTCGTCAAGATAATATTGGAGGACAGTACTTCCCCCCTCGAGATCATAGACTTGCTCTTGCTGCTGCTGGATGAGGCTGTTTCAATCTTGGGTGCAACGCTGACCTCATGTCCCCCATGCCGATTTGATTGTCTTTTTCTTCACTGGTTGTTTTTTGTTGAAGATGGTGTGCCAAGCAGGGGCCGATTTTTGCTGCTTGCGAGGCGTGAGTGCTCAGCTTAGACTTAGAGTCTAGGATGGAGAACTTGTTGTATTTGGGTAAACTTATGTTGCCCACGGGGCTACTGCTCCGACTCTTGCAAATTCGTTTTTAGCTTGGCAACAAAAGCCGTCATTAAATTCGGCGTTTACCATATGTGTAGCATAGCAGCAATTTTAGCTTGTTTTTATTCATGCGTGATGTCATCTCTCTTGTATTTACTTGGTTTAAGCAAGGTGAAAGCAGTCACCAGATCCTTCTTTCCTTGCTTTTGCTTATGTCAGATGGGTGCTTATTTTGAGGTTAGCAGTAGCTTGGGTTTGGATACGGTTGAGGTGATTCCACTATTCTTTTGCGCAGTAGATTTATTTGAAAACTTTTTTAATTGGTTAGCAGACAATGCAAAAGTACCTTGTCAAGATATACTCGAATAGAATTTGACGTTACCAAATCAAATATTTTCGATGTTATTGATGCACTGTGTAAAAGTTTTGGTATTTCTCATTTTTCTGCCAAACCGCGACTCCTCCAAGCTTATGGCTCATCTTAGTTTCACTTTTCCTAAAGCCTCTACAAGCGAATAGTTTCTTTGAAAACTTAAAAATATTTTTACAAAACACCTCCAAGAAGAAATATAATACTTACTAGCCTCCTTTAAGCCCTTCTGGGCAGAAAAGGGCTATGTGTTGTACACAGGCTGACCCAGAGGAATTACAACTGACATTAGAACAGATAACATCTTGAAAGTGTACCTGATAAGACCCGAGTGAGGTGAAGCGTATCATTCAAAAATCTTAAATATAAGTAATTTTTTTCCCCAATTTTACTCCTTACTATTGGCTAGTCATGATTTTCATGCAAAGAAATTTCCATTTTGTTTAGATATTTTCCAAAAAATAATTACTACTCGCAAAACTTTTACAAATTGGTAACCAACAATTATTCGTGAGACAATAGAATTTCTATGTGAAAATTACATTAGGTCAGTCGAATGTCTGATGCCTCACACTTTCACTTTATATCCACTGATAGGCAGTTAATTTACCAGCACATTCAAACTCTCTATGGTGGCTGAATCTGACTGTAATTTTCACATTACCAAAATGACCTCTGCTCCCTATTTTTCTATGTATATAAACAATTTCGCTGTGAACAAGTTTTTTTTTTGCAAATTCTTGCACCTTCGTCGTTGTAGGCGTCGCGTGTCGAGTGGCGTGGTATGGTGGTATGGAAAGATTTACCAGAGCCACTAAACATGCTGCCAAGTGCCAATCACAATAAAAAGGTGAAGTTTTTCTTTCTTTCTTGTTTTTAAATTGTTATTGAAAATGTATCATTAAGTGAAATATCTTCGCTGTTTAGGGAAACTTTAAGTCTTGAAATCACTGTGTCTTCTTTTAAGATTATAGTCAACCAACAAATACAAATACATCACTAGCCTCCATCTTGAGACCCAAAACGAAAATAAAGAATTTTTCAATTGCATAAAATGGTATCTTAAATAAATGCCCTTAAAGGTCTAGAATAAGTTTAAAAAGCTCAATATACTAAAGTTAGAAATATGTTTGCTTGTACGGTAGGTTTGTTTTGTTGTATGCACTCTTCCCTCGTATCACATTTAGCAAATAATGAGAGTCGTAGGCAGGTAAGTATAAAGCTTGTAACTACTTGCTACACATCCTGAATGGATGAAAGTTTATTCAAAAATAGAAGTTTTGAAAAATTTACATTAAAGCCAATAGTCATTGAAGAGCAAAATTAGACAATTTCTGATTACTTTTATTCGGTTATTTGTGTAATCCACAGACAAAATCCTGACTGACTAAATAGTGATATTTGATGTCCTTGTTTGCCAATCCGGGTGCTGAACCGTTGCTTAGAGCTAATACAGCTGTATTTATTGAAATATTTTCCGTTTGAATGAAGCAGATGTCCTGGTATGGGTTTTATATGGGTTTTTGTATAATGTACCTCCGTTTCAATTTGTTTCCCTGTCAGTTTTTGAGTTCTAATATCCACTGGTTTACTGAACGCAAATATAGAAAAACTTTACTATAGGTAAATTGTAATACTTCTGATGATTGGTTTGTTGAGTGTATGTTAACAAACTTGTCAAACCCAAATCGCAATATCACTTAATCCAGTGAAATCCTTCGTTGATAGATGACATTTTTTGGCACCAGGATATAGGACGGTACACTGTGGATTGGAAATAATCAACATTTCATAGAGAAGTTTCAAACGAACATTTTTTTTTTTTTTGTTCTTATCTCGATGGCAAACCTGGTAAAGGATCACTAGTTTACTGATGATGTTCAGATTATCAAACATTGCCAATTACGTTTGAGGATTTTGGTGAATGTATGATTCAGAGATTAAGAGAAATGTTTGATTGGGTGGTTTTATTTGATATAAGCTCACACTGGTAACTGCTAAAAATGAACTGAAAGATTGAAGAATCCTAGTAAAACCATGTGTTTGAAAAGAGGGAAATCTGAAAGTAACTGGTAACTACTTGTAAAGGCATCATAGTTCGTCGTCGTATAAAAGGATGTTGGAATCTCTAGCTGATATCTTGGTATAGGATTGTAATCGTTGCGCATTTGAGTGTGTCTTCCCCTTCTTCTTCTTTTTAATCTTAATCTTAACATAGTATAAAACATAGTCACTTTTTCTGTCCCTATGTCCCTATGTATGCTAGATTTTTAAAACTACGCAATGGATTTTGATTCGGTTTTTTTTTTCTAATGAATAGAGTGATTCAAGAAGAAGGTTTATATGTATAAAACATGCATATTATAGTAGAGAAAAGCTGAAAGATCTGTAAAGTGATGTCGTAACTAACATTTTACTGCACTTACATTGCAAACGCTGGCTAAACCTTACGAGATAGATTAAATTTATGTACTACGGAATTGTATGTATATCTTAAAAAGATGAATAAGAAAATCCGCAACAGCATTTATGTTTATTTTCAAAGAATAACACACAGTAACCATTTTTATCTTTAACATATTACAAAAAAAATATGAGTTATTTACCAAGCTATTTTAAACGATACAGTATCATCCCTTATCCAATTAAATACATAAGATACGTTGTGCATTTCATGTAGATCAAAATTGCCCTTTACAGCGTGTGATTTAAATGAATATTTTCGAAGGTATTACAGATTTAAAAATTTTCTCCATAACAATTGCAAAATTGATGGGAAAACACAACATGCTCATTTATTTTCCTTTAAGGTGACCGATTGAAAATCGGTCAGAAGGAATGAAAATCGAGTGTTCCGTAAGGCTCTTACTATGATCCAATTTGGTTTCTTAGTTTCAAATGCTCAACGACTGTTTCTACAGGTAACATTGATTTCTTCTTCGCCACAAATATTATTTTAAAAATTTTCTTAGATATTAATTGACATTTTTATTTGTTGCGCCTTTGGTTTTCCGAGTAGGTACAATTTAGAAACTAAATCTTTAATCTTTAATTAAGAAGATCCACAAAGGAATAGGTTGAAGAAAATTGTCCGTAACGTTTTGGTAAGCATGTCTACCTGTTACGTGGAATGTTCCTTGTTGGTTCGAATCTCCACTGAAAAAAAAGTTTTTCCACGAGTATCGTCTTTTGCGAGTTATGGGCAGGTCATTCGATAGCAATTTCATTGCCATGAAAAGCATTTTCTTGTATATCCGTTCATATACGGCAAAATATCGTATTTCTCCCACAATACTTACGAAGTATCTTTGTGTGGCATTTGATAGGCTAGCGAGCTCCTCGCTTATTTATTTTATTTCAGGCGGTAAATTAATATCCCTATACGAACAGATAGACATCAGACAGATCGACTTTAGACAGGCAAACAGAATGGCGGGACAACGAACCAATAATAAAGGCATCATCGCGGGTATAAAAATTCTCTTCTTATAACTAAACGGTTAACTGATCATGTTGAATGCTTGAAAAGGATGATTTTTTAAGAATCAAGTATTTCAGGTTTCTGCACTGGTGCAAAGTTTGAAGTATACTCTCCCATTTCATAATGGACAGGCCTACAAACGAGCAACGATTACAAATTATTTAAATTGAAATTTAGTATCGAAATTCGTGTTGTATGAAAAATGTGTATCGTTTGTTACGACCACATTAAGGTCGTCAAAATCAGCCGGGTGAATCAACAATTCGTGCTGTTATCAACAGATTTTGCACTAAGTCTACTTTGTTGGACATTAAACCATTAACTCGCATGGGTACAGTGCGTTCCCATAAAAATTATCGATTCATCGCCCTCGCCGTTCTCAGGTATTGGGCATGTGTTACCCAAACACATAGAAAACTTTACGTGTCGTTTTGGGTTTGAAAGCCTATAAAATTATACTTCTGCAAGAATTGAAGCCGAATGACCTACCACAACATCAAATTTTCGGAGAATGGACCTTGGAAGAGCTCCAAGAAAATCCGCTGCTTTATCGAAAAATTGTCTTCAACGATTTGGCTCATTTCAGAGTGAACAGATACTGGCATAAGCAAAACTGGCATCTGCATTGATAAACGGCATGCCATACAAACAATATCCATGCATCCCGTAATAACGACTGTTTGGAGTGGTTTGTGAGTTTGTAGTATCATATGTCAATTTTTCTTCAAAGACGACCGTAGAAGAAAAGTTTCCGTTAACGGCGAACGATATCGATATCGATATGGTTGGCATGTGGTTTCATCAGGACGGTGCCAGACGCCATAGGGATGTCAAAAATATATCGATATAAAAAAATATCGATATATTTCGTTCGATATATCGATATATATCGACGATATTTTTTTCACCGATATATCGATATATCGATATAAATATTTATGTATCGAAAAGGTATAAAAAACGATACTTTTTAGGGTACTAGAAACTAACCTGCAAACATACCAAAGGAGGTGGTGCATATTTCTATGGAGCCTGGGCCCAGGGCGTACACCTATGAGTACCAAATGAAAGCTTACGTTCAGCCCAATCAGCTTGCCAAATATTTTGATTCGGTCTTGGTGATTTTGAGATAATTTGATTTGAAGTTGAGCGCCGGAAATGGTAAAAATCTGACATTTCTGCAAATAATTACGTATATCTCGAAAAGCATAGCACGTAGGACAAGATTTTGGTATCATATGAAAGATCATAAAAATATCTTTCATTTCATTCAAAATACAGTTTTCAAAATGCTTACATTACATCTTGGTGAATAGCGATGCAAACGTAGCGCATAGTTCGAACGCAATAAAAGCTTACTATTGTAACTATCTCGTTGGAATGAGGACTGTTGGTTGTTGCGCTCATGTCATGAGTATTTTATGGTATTTGGGTTACGCAAGACACCAGGAAGCAATGAATATAGCACCAGCTTTGTTTTTGGATGGTATTTTGATATAGATCTAAACGAAGATTAGTCATTTTTTTCTCACTTGCAGCATTAAAATGTATTTTGTTTTTATGTTTAGTAAAAAACAAAGTAGGAACTGCGAAAAATTAAATGAAAAAATGCATTTGCTGTGGAACATATTTTTTGTTTTAATTTTTTTAGGAATTATGTATAATGTACGTGATATGCTTTATGTATGATAGCGTAATTATATATCAAATTAAAGCTTACCAATTAAGGATTAAAGTGGTGCAAAAAAAAATTATAGGTCATCACTGATTTTTTCGAGATATTGGCTGGCAAACGTCAACGAAAATGTTTCTTTTCAAACAACTGTATTTTAAATGAAATGAAAGATATTTTTATGATCTTTCATATGATACCAAAATCATTGTTCTACGTGCTATGCTTTTCGAGATATACGTAATTATTTGCAGAAATGTCAGATTTTTCCCATTTCCGGCGCTCAACTTATAGTTTAATTATCTCAAAATCACCAAGACCGAATTCAAAATTATTTGGCAGGCTGACTGGGCTGAACGTAAGCTTTCATTTGGTACTAGTGTCATAGGTGTATGCCCTGGGCCCAAGTATGCACCACCTCCTTTATTGCAAAAAAAAAAAAACTTTTCTATACCTTTCACTATATTATTTTAGACAGGAAAATACCCATAAAATGTGTGCAACCATTCATTGACCACTTAGCAAATCATTTTGTGAGTTTTGATAATTTCACAGTGTACAGTAATAAACCAAAATATCGAACCCAAATAAAAAGGATTTGTAACCTAAGTGGTCAATGAATAGGTACATGAATTTTATGGGCCTTTTCCTGTATAATGTAGCTAATATACCTTGCATATATTTCTCATAGTTGGAAAACTCTTTTCTATACCTGTCTCTGCTGTAAATCTCACAGTCCCCAACAACAGAAGTCGGCTCACAGCTGAACACATAAATGAAAGAGTTTTTCTGCATTCTTTATCTCAAAAATATTGGTTTAATTAATAAAAATACAGAAAAAGAATTAATTCTTTATGTTAGTTTTTCTTACTACTTTTTTTTATTATTTTTTTCTCATTTTTAAGGTCGCACATTTCATTATTTAAAATATGTCGATATATCGATATATCGATATTTTTCTGATTCGATATATCGATAATTGATATTTTTTTTGATATATATCGATACGATATATATCGATATATTTTTCCATTCCCACCATCTCTAAGACGCCACACAGCTCGTAAAATAATGATCAAATGGATATGTTGAACGATGAATTTTTTGTGGAGCTTGTCTCTCGAATTGACTCCTGAGTTGGCCTCCAAGATTATGCGACTTAACGCCTCTTGACTATATCTTGTGGCATGGGCGTAGCCAGGTAGGGGCAGGTAGGGGAAAATGCCCCAATCTAAGCCAAATATCCTTGAAAAACTCTGCGTTTTTTAAGAAAAAATTAATCCTTGTCCTCGAGGACATTTGGAGAAAATGCTGAAACAACGAGGACTTTTCAAAGAGTATCGTAAAAAACGAGGACAATTTGGGAAAAAAGGAAAAAAAAGGAGTAATCAATGAAAATTTAAAAAAAAAAAAATGAGGACAATTCGCAAAACTGCCGGAAAATGAGGACTTTTCAATGAGATTTCTCGTAAAAAACGAAGACAATTTGGGAAAAAAGGAGAAAAAAGGAGTATCAATGAAAATTTTTATAAAAAATGAGAACAATTCGCAAAATTGCCGAAAAACGAAGACTTTTCAATGAGATTTCTCGTAAAAAAGAGGACAATTTGGGAAAAAAATATCAATATCAATGAAAATTAAAAAAAAAAAAAACTGAGGAAAATTCGCAAAATTGCCGGAAAACGAGGACTTTTAAATGAGATTTCTTGTTAACAAAGAGGACAATTTGGGAAAAAAAGGAGTATCAATGAAAATTAAAAAAAAAAAAAAAAAAATGAGGACAATTCGAAAAATAGCCGGAAAACGAGGACTTTTAAATGAGATTTCTCGTAAAAAAGAGGACAATTTGGGAAAAAAGGGAAGAAAAGAAGTATCAATGAAAATTTAAAAAAAAAAATGAGGACAATTCGCAAAATTGCCGGAAAACGAGGACTTTTAAAAGAGATTTCTCGTAAAAAACTAGAACAGTTTCGGGAAAAAAGGGGAAAAAAGGAGAATCAATGAAAATTAAAAAAAAAAAAAAAAAAAAAAAAAAAAAAAAAAAATGAGGACAACTCGCAAAATTGACGGGAAACGAGGACTTTTAAATGAGATTTCTCTAACATCTAGAAATATTACACGAGTATATTTGGGCATTTATATTTATTATTCTTCGAATCAAAATATTCTCCAGATATTCTGAATCATCTGAATGCGGCATTTTGAGTGCTATTACAGAACATGCTAAAGGCAAATATCCCACTCTATTTTTAGAAACCAAAAAAATGATACTTTTAAAGTATCTCTTAATATTCTTGTCAATAAATATGTCCTACTTTTTTTTCAAAAAAAAATGTCCTCGTTTTTTCATTGATTTTTGAGAAATTGTCCTCGAAAAACGACCTAAAAAAAATCCTAGCTACGCCCATGTCTTGTGGGGTTATGTAAAGTCTTTAGTCAATGTGGACAAACACGATTGAAGCTTTACGAAAAAGTAACGCAAAATTGGAACTTCCGAAGGAACCATTTGAAACGGAAACGGAGCCATGGACAAAATTTCGATGAAGTTATCTTTAAAACGTAAATGACAAAAACAACATCGAATAAAAATGGTTGAATACCTATGCGATGAAAATTTGAGTGTTATATTTTCTTAAAAAAAAAAAACCTTGAGGATTCACCCTAGGAAACGTTCTACTTCTTCAAATCGTTTCTATTAAAGATGCAAAAATAAAGCACTGCCACCCAAAAATAATCGAGAAACACTCCATTTAAAAGCCTGCCTCTTCCCTACTATTCAAGTATTTCTCGGCAGTTCAAAGTTCATAATCTCAGTAGCTATCAGTCAAGTCAACAAAAACCCATCGATTCAGCTTCCTTTAAATATGCGATTCTTAAAAGGATAATTATCTTTCTGTGTATAAAACTTCATAAACCATTTTTGTCTCGACAAAGAAGTCGAAAAGTCTTCGAACGCACTCTCTTAACAATGTGTAACTGTGTTCATGCTCTAAGTTCGATACCCCCAAGAGAAATCAGTTTGCTTTCTCGACTTATTCTCAACATAAGCAATAAATGTGTGCTCTTGGGCTCTTCAATAATCTTGATCTCGTCTTTTCATTTTAAATTTATCAATGCCACACATGAAAAACAAAAAAAAAAATTCAAAATCCTTAATATTGCCTTTTCATTGCTCTTTGGGACAATATCTAATCCTATTTGGTGTAAGTTCCACAGACAACATGGGTTTACCTTTTGTGTATTGAAAATTGAATTCACTTCAAATAAATAAAGGGAGAACAAATATGGGGTGTTTCCGACCCAAGTGGTATCAGTAGAGCAGCAAATAATCGTTGTAACTTGTAACTACATATTTTAAGACAAAAAATCGCTTGGGATTTCCGTATCACTAATGATGGAGATGTGGTACCCGTGACGTGATGGTTAGCCTGTTCACCCAGAGGTTCGTGGTCGAATCCCAACGAAGGCAAAAATCTTTTTGCTCGGCTATCGCCTTTCACGTCATTTTATTTCTTATTAAAACTTCATCACTTTAAAGTTTTAACGAATACTCTACCATCATAAAATCATCAAAATTACTTACCAATTCATACTCTTAGGAATTGGAAATTTGATACTGCAAAGTGTACAGGTATGGTACACCCTATACGAAACACACAGGACTTGTTATATTCTTACAGAATATAATGGGTGCTGATTCCAATCTCATTCTCGTTTTATTAAAATCCTTGATAAGATTTGACCCAAAGAAAATTCGAAGTATATTTTTAGTTTCGATACAACCGTCTACACCTTAAATAAATTATGCAGACTGTCTTTTACATTTTCAAAAGTCTTGATATGCTTCTCAAATATTCTCCTTGAAATGGCTCTCCTTAGATGTGGGTGCTTTTCTTCTTTATCTTTTGTTATAAGATTCTTTTGAACTTTGTGTTTGTGTCTGCCATCGTCTCATAGGTTCAATCTGCTAAAGTTTAATAAATATACGCTTATGCTACTTACCTGTCCTTTGCTTTGGTATTATATTACAAATGCCACGGTTGTATTGCGACTGCACTTGCCGTCACCGTCCGTTTGTTACCATAACCTTAACCTCTCAATCACTTTCACCATCCTTTTTGTTCAGGTACATGTGCCAAGCCCTGATAAAGGATTAAATGCTCAGCGTTAAGTGCTGTCTGAACATCTCAACTTAAGAAAACAAAATGATTACATCTGCAATCCAAATTAAGAGTAGAGGTTGACTTTCACACTTCTTAACGGTCTAATGAAAATCAATAACATTGCTTCGCGTGCCTTAATAGCGTCACAAAACAAATTAAAAGAAAGTCTAGGTTGCTATCTACCTCGAACTTTTACCACTAACCCCTTTTTCCAAGATCCAGCCAAGTCGGACACCCTAGCTTCAATTAAAAATTAATCCGTTCCGCTCAATGAAACCCAAGCTAGAGTGGAAGTAAGAACTGAGACGACGAAAGAAAAACAAACTTACTTACTACACTTCGATCGTGAATTATAACAATTCGTATGTGTATTTTCTCTATTTTATTACTTCTAATGTCGGGCTGGAATGGGCCTACCCAAGCCTGCAATTCAATCTCGATTCGACCGCATTGCGATTCTACCGACGACTGCTTTGTTCTGCTTTGCACGCTCTGGATAGCGTGTATCCGAAAGATGCAACATGCATGTGGTATAAAATTGATTTGCTGCACTTGATGACGATCAGTTTGATTAGAAGAGTCAGGTGCTAGACACAGAAATACTATCAGGATACTATGGATACAAGACTGAGACAACTGATTGTGTTGATTCTAATTGGCTCAGCATTGGGCAGTATTGAGGATAACAATCCATCAGCAGAGTCATCTGGACGAGCATCGTTACTAGACAATGGAATATCTCGAGCGATCAAACACATATACGATCAGTGTGAAAGTAGTGAGGATATATTTCGTTGTTTAAAGATTCAAGGAGCCAAGTTATTTGGTCGGGCTTTAAAGGTGCACAATATTAAGTTGGTTGATGGTATTTCAATTGTACGAAAGCCCGATTATAATGAAAGTGAAGCACGAGCCCGGGGTGATCTTCATCTGAGCAATGGTGATCTTGAGCAGATGTCGTCAAAGAGCTTGGATAGGATTCTATTCGCGCGAGTTATTAGTCTTCTTCAGAGCCGGCAGGTGCAAGTGAACATACCCAGGTTGTTGTCGTTTGGCCAGCGGACAAGTCAAGTGTTGTTTAGTGATGAGTCCCGGAAAAAAAAGGATGACAAAAAGTACTTGGGACCATTTATTGCCGCCGTTCTACTAAAAGCCGGAATACTTAAGATGGCATATCACTCGATAGCAATTCTTGCTGGCAAAGCACTCATTGTGGGTAAGATCGCCCTCATCATAAGTGCCATCATAGGCTTGAAGAAACTGGTTTCTGGAGAGGGTCACGAGAAGACCACCTATGAGATCGTTAAGCATCCACAAGTGCAACAAAGTCACACATACTCCTCCAGCCATGGCGAATACGAAGGTGGTCATGAAGGTGGCTCCTATCATCGCAGCATAGACGACGAAATGATTATGCAGGATAAAGCTTACCGTGCACATGTGCCGACAAGGACTTTAAAATAAACACCATCCCATCAAAACATCACCAGTTAACAAAACCAAAGATTTAATACGTTTCTTTTTATTTATTAAATGTACACTCATAGAAACTAGATTTAATAAATATTAACTGTAAAATAATTTAAATGAACTTGTAATCTTTTTCTTGTGCACTTGCTTCGTGTTCGTGTGGATAGTAGTCATCAAGTTGTGGACTCTCATGGGGCTCCTCTTCTTGGTGGACTTCTTCTTCGTGGGCTTCTTCAACTATGTGAATGGGTGGTGAAGGTTTGTAGAATGGAAGGCTGCGGTGCCAACCGCTATGTCCACCACCGTGACCGTGTCCGGCATCAGTGTACACTACATGATCGGTACTACCACTTCCACTTGACTTCATTTTTAGACTGGTCTGAAAAACGGATTGATTAGTGTGGCAAACGTTTAAAAGTTACTAATTGAAATTAGTCTACGTCTGGATACTAACGGCTTGAGGCGTTAGAAAATATCAAATAAGAAACACTTTTGAGCTTACATTAAATGATTAAAGATTGAAAGTAATGTGAAATAAAAGAAAGAGGAGAAAAAACACTGGGACTGTAATCAACATCTTTGAATTTGAGCGAGAAAATGTACTCAAAGAATATTTGTTTAGTTTTGAATAAAAAGACAACAATATAGCTTTCCTTCAAAAGGTTGTTTAACCTCAAAATGTACTTGCAAGTTACTTAAACATTTGAATAAATCATTTTCAAACAATATATGATCTTTATTATCACAGTAATCAAACAGTAGTACTATTTATTTTTTCATAAAATCTGTTCAAATTAGGGACACACTATGAAGTTTATAAAAAGTAAAAACTTAGGTGTCAACCTTGCCTCACTCTCCGCTTTTTAATAAGCTCTGAAAAAAAGTCGCTTTTCATTTATTTGCACGGCTTTATTTACTTTTTTGTAAGAAAAATTCTTTTAAATCCGCACCAACAGCTGGCTAGTGGCTACAATGTTGATCGATTCAACATTCATCGTCGAATGATTGTGGTTAGTGTTCGTTGACGTCTTATTTTTATTTTAGTGACGTTTTTAGCCATTTTAACTTGTTTTACAAAGAAAGGTTTTAGAATGTTATAGCGATAGTTCATAAGATGTCGTTTAAAATCTTTTCATCAATTAGTAGGGGAGATCAGCTTAAGATGACATACCCTACAAGATGACATACTTGAATTTTCTCAATAACCATATTTGGAACGGTTTTTTTTTTGAACACGCCTAAATTTACAGTTTTGCGTTGGCAACTAACAGCATGTTGCAGACTTTTTCAGTTGGCGATTGTTTTTTTTTACGGAACGTCGAGAAAAATTTTGAGTCGAATAAGATTTTTTGTCAATTGTGTTAATGAAGAAGTTTCTGCTAAGGTGAGTTACTGTATTGAGTTAGAAGTGTTCAACAGGTACATTGTCTTGAAAATGGACCCCCCATCCCATACGATTTTTCGCTTGTCTAGGTCCAACCTACACACCCTATCTTTTTGTCACACCTTATGCGAGTCACCCTGTATACAACGTCATTTCAGACGACAATGCTTGTATAATCTGCAATGAGCGTTATAGTTTTTCACGCCCAGGAGAACATTGGGTTTGCTGCCAGTCAATGATGCCACGCATTGGGCGCCAGTGTAGATCACAAAATAAAACAATTTATATGTGAGCTTTGCAACGAATTCTAATAAATTGAGGTATGTTAACTTAGACTTGGCTGTGAACTAATTTTAAATTAATTTATTAAAATGCTAATTTACGTTTTATTTAATAACTGCTAAGTTTTTTGTTCTGAAAAACAAACGAATAAACTAAATTCACTTTGTTTTTATTGCTATGACTTCAAGGTTTTTTATTTTTATCTTCAATGAAAAAGTATGTAATCTTAAGCAAAACTCTCCTACATGAAACGCAGACAAAAATTCTTATTCGTTCACCGTTGGCCGTCAGTCACTGGTCGTTAGTCGTAAGCTGTTTGTTTTTAGTTCTCAGTCTCTAATTAGCCATTTCGTTAGCCATTTGTCGTTAGCCGTTATAAGTCGTAAGTCGTTAGTCGTTAGAAGTTAGACGTTAGTCGTTACTCGTTAGTCGTTAGTCGTTAGTCGTTAGTTGTTAGTCGTTAGTCGTTAGTCGTTAGTCGTTAGTCGTTAGTCGTTAGTCGTTAGTCGTTAGTCGTTAGTCGTTAGTTATTAGTAGTAAGTCGTTAGCCGTTAGGCGGTAGTCGTTATTTGTTAGTCGTTAGTCTTTGTTTTTAGTCGTAAGCCGTTATTTATTAGTCGTAAGTCGTATTTATTAGTCGTAAGTCGTAAGTCGTTGGTCATTAGTTGTTAGACGTTAGTCGTTATTTTTTAGTTGTTAGTCTATGTTCATTAGTCGTTTGCCGTTATTTGTTAGTCGTTAGTCATCATAGTAATAAATCATTTGTCATTAGTAGTAAGTCGTTTGTTGTGGGTCATTAGTCCTCATTCATCATTAGTAGTCAGTTGTTATTTGTTGCCCATTAGTGGTAAGACCTCAATCGGTGGTCGTAAGCCACAGGTTGTTAGTCGTAAGTCGTCAGTCGGTAGTCGTTAGTTGTTAATCGTTAGTCATTGGAGTTATTGTTATTCGTTAGTCGTCTGTCGTTAGTCATTAGTCATAAGTATTTATTCTTAATGTTAGTCGCTACTTATAAGCCGTTTATCATTCATTAGTCGTTAGATGTTAGTTGTTATTTGTTATTTGTTAGTCGTTAGCCATTGGTCGTTAGTTGTTTGTCGTTATTTGTTTTTGGTTAGTTGTTCATCGTTAGTAGTAAGATTTTATTTGTAACCCATTAGTAATCTCAAGTTGTTAGTCGTAAATCTTTTTTCGTTTGTCGGCTGTCATAAGTCCTCAGTCGGTTATCGTTAGTAATAAGATGTTAGTTGTTATTTGTTAGTCTTCTGTCGTCTGAAGTCAATCATTAGTCGTTAGTTTTCAATAGTGAAACAATATGTGCTTAGTCGTTTATATATAATTCAAACCATTGTAAAAAGTTGTTGAATTAGAAGTATGTACTGTACATCTTAGTTCTGAAAATACTTTTTTTCTTTTTCCTAATCAGAAGTTACAAGGCTTCGTAAACAAAATAGTTCGTTAAAAACGACTGTTTTTGAGTTTAAGGTTATGTTTCTTTTTAATTTTTTTACATTTTAACTTTTCGCTGTGCGATTTTATTTGCAGAAATTTCACTTCATAATCGCAAATGTGCAAACATTATCCAAAAGAGAAATTGACCCTGATTTTCACATTCATAAGGAATGGGAAATTTTTTTCTCAATTTTTTTTTAATACATACATGTGGTTATGTGAAGTTGCAGTTGATAGTTTGTAATTGTCTTGTGTGGGTGTTTTGTTTTTGTTTCTTATGTAAATATTAATTTGAAACTGTAGGTGGACTCATTAGTTCATTTATATCGAGACCGTCAATAAGAAATATCATCTCAATAAGTTTTTTCAGAATCGAATATAACTGGACTGGATATAACTTTTATAATCTTCAATTGAAAGGCCTGATTTTCTTATTGAATATTTCTAATTGATTATTATTTAACACTAGCATAGTAAATATCATTTCACAAAATAAAAAAAAAAAATTAAAACTCACCAAAAGAGAAACCACTAAAGCAATTTTGGCCATCACAAAAGCTGCACTCGCAATAAGAATTGCCTTGCCTATAAACATCTGTCCAACCATTCCCATGACAGCCATGCCACCCATCATTAAACCGCCTTTGTTTTTGTCCTTTTTCTTGCGTCCTTTAAGTGAATCATGTTAGTACCAAATTGTCTACTTTTTGCTAGAATTATTATCACCACCTTCTATGAAATCCAGTTTGTCCACACTCTCTTCCAAAGACTTAGTATTTACTTTCAATCTAATTGATCGAGTTTGTGCTAATTGCAATAACCTCTCCGCAATGATTTTTCCAGCTGTTTCATCGAACCTTACCGATTTGTAAGGAACAGTGAAACTGCTATCCCTTTCAAATTGAATTTCATCATTATATCGCCAAGTCGAATTGTCGCGTAGAAGGATATCCAATTTTTTGATAGCTTCCTTTTCCAGGCATGGCACAATTTTTGGCTCACCCAAGCATTTAGCTAGACTTTGACCCAATGAATGCGCGGTTAAAACTTCTTGACTAGCCGAAACTAAGATCACAAATTTGGAAATATAAAAACTTAAACTAACAATTACTATGAATACGCGGTGCATTTTAATGCTGTGCTCTCTAAAGCGATCGTAATTAAAACTAAGGATATTATAAACATTGTCATCATTTATATACCTTCGTTGTTGGTTGCTTTGAATGTTTAAGATGGAAAAGTGTAAGTTGTTTTTGTTTTTTTTGGTAATTACTGTAGAATGTCAACCAAAAACTGTTTACTGGAGCTGAAAAGCATTTTCATATCGCTGAGACGATCGTAGGGAGAATTTCACTTGGTGATTCTGAATTTCTTTCCTCTCTGTACTATTCTATTAAGCTTGAAGTATTCTTGGATATTAAACCTAAAAATGTATGAAACTTAAAGCAATAAGTGGTTGCACAATCTTGCTTTTATGCATCTGCTTGTCTATATGCCAATTAGCTGTTACTAACTCAACTTTTTAGTTATCCCCTTAATTTGATTTGAAAAGTTAGTTATAGTAAAAAAGCAGAATTAAAAGTGGGGAGTTTTGAGGTTCTTTCAACGAAAAAATCGATCAGTTTCAAAATATCCTATTGATCCTTCACTGATGCTGTTACTCAATATTTTTCCTTTAAAACCGAAGCCCTACGCCATATTTATTATTTCGAAGTGTTTTTTTTTTCTTCTTCAAATAGCAAACTTTTAGAACTACCACCGTCCCAATCTGTCCTTAGACCAACAACTCTGGATGTGCCATAATAGGGTGAACCACCCAATCATTGGCACCTTAAGCGAAATCTCAACTTTTTTGGGCCATAATAATTCCGAATAACAGAAAATAGTCCACATTTTTTGATTTTAAATTTTTTGATATATTTTTTTCTTTATTAAAGTAAACGGAAGCTTAATTCATACAATAAAAGATTAATTAATGAATAAAAAGTTAATCAATGTCTACATACCCAATAATTGGCACAATTTTCCAATCATTGGCACTAGCCAATCCAATTATTGGCACATTGGATTTGTAAGGAAAATTGGTAAGAGTTACCAAATTTGTAATTTATTTCGTGTCCAATGATTGGAATAGTGCTAATCAGCCCAGTGATTGGCATTTTTGCTAGTGATTGGCATGGATTCCAATGATTGGCACAGTGCCAATCAACCCAATGATTGGCACCCTTTCCAGTGATTGGCATGTGCCAAAATATGTCGGCGGAGGTTGTATTGGTTGCCACTATTTTTTTTCCTCAACATTTAGGTGCTGAGGTTTAATATTTGGAGTGCACCGGCACTTAAAGAAATTATACTTACACTTTTATGAAGAGTAAATATTTTTTGTATGTATTGAATTTTCCCCAAAACTACTGAGACGATTTGGATGAAATTTGGAACAGAGATGATCTAAAACCTAGCAAATAATAAATGCCATATCTCATCTCCATATACTTCGGGAACAAAAATGGAGTATTATACGAGAACATAGGGTTTATTTTGAATAGGCTCTCCATATTCTTACGGTAAAAGAACGTGAACAGGAACATAATCATGAACTTAGAAAGCACTGGAAATAAAAAATATATTCCACTGAATATTTTTTTTTTTATATATATACATACAGTGTTGGCCAAAATAATAAGAGTATATTATTTTCTTTTCTTGTCACAATAGAATCTATGCATTAAATATTTTTAATTAGAGCAATTCATATATACGAATTTTCTTTGACTTGACTGTAAAATATTTCCAGTGTTACCAACCATTAATGATGGTCACTTGCATTGTGCCGTTAGTTTTACTAACAAATTTCAGATTTGCAGTGGTCAAAAATATAAGAGCGCTGCCGCTGTGTAGAATTGCATTATTTCAGGTCTTTTCACTTCCGATCGCAATTTAATTATTGAATTTACCGTTAGCATTGTGTTTAAGTGTTTAAAGTGCATCAATTTTTAAATAATTTGACGCGGAAACCATTGCTCCGAAGAAGAACGCCACGCCGTTTGATCCTCCAACTAAGCGATCAAGGCAAAATATACAGTTTTATTCAAGATGTTCTTACCGACCTCAATTTGTTGTTGCTAGGGTGCAAAAGCAGCGAAGTCTACCAACAAATTTCACAAAAAAAATGACGCCCAAAAAAAAAAACAACAACCTTGTTGGACAAAAGGATTGTAAGAGAGGTGCTTAAAAATCCTTTTACAACATCTAGCGGTATAAAAGCAAATCTATCATTGGATATCAGCTCTCCCACGATCGTCAAACGTTTACAGGATAAAAATTTACATGGTCAAATTGCGAGGAAGGGTCCATTACTTAGTTCTAACAACATAAAGCAGCGTATACGATTTGCATAAGTAAATCTTTTACAATCGACTTGCAGAAATTGGCAAAAAATTCTTTTTAGTGATGAAACCAAGATAAATTTATTTGGTTCTGATTGCAGAATTTCTGAGAGAAGGATGACCCATGAATGGTTGTACCCTAGGAACACCATAAAACCTAGGTACCACCAAATAAAGCTTTTTTGGCAAATTAATTGAGAAAATTGGTTTCACATTTATTATTTTGGCCACCACTGTATATATATTAGAAAATCTTGTCGATGTTTCGGCGGGATGTCAATTTTTGTTTTTAGAAATATTTTTGATTATCACTTTATTAACTGGGAGACATATTATGACTGTGGTCATAGTCTTCGTAACGTTGCCATAATCGTTGATATTGGAAAAGTTTTATGAACCCATTGCCTTACCTTTATGTCAATCTCAAATTTGTCAGCAGAACAAATTTCGAACACTAATGTGCATAACGCCTAAAGAGATCTTATATCCATTACCATGCTCATCAGAAACTTAAAAAAGAAATGCTCAAAAACGAGTAGTATAGGTAATTAAAAAGAGAATTGCAATTACAGAATTAAGATTGTCATTATCACTCCTTGGGGTAGGTTCTTTTTCATGGCTCGTTGACTGTCTTCCCTAAATTTGTATACATCTAGTTAGTTGGTGAAGGAATAAACATACCTACTTGAAATCACTTGGTAAGAATTCAGAAAGTATATTTTTGAATAAGCTTTCATTAAAAAACCATTTAGCAACTAGAATCTCGTTAGCTTTTAGCCTCAATCTGCGTTGTCTCCACAGCATGAGGTGATATTGATTTACAACAGCAGCACTGGTGACCCGAATTGAAAAACAAATGAGTGACTTAAGAAAAAAAACACATAAATGTTTGCTTTTTTGCTTTCGCTTTTCCTGCTAAAGCAATCTTTTTTCAGAAATAATTTTTTCCCAGTTTTGTATTTTGGCTCATGGTCACCACTGTGTCTCACGTGGTCATATTTCTGGTTAAATTTTCGATCTGAATAAACGCTCGAGTGTTGTTTTCCAAATCGTCAGTCGTCTCTGGCTTATGTAGACTACCGATCACATATCTACTTCCACAGAAAAGAGTCTAGTAGTGTAAAATTGCATAGTCCTACAGGCCAACTGCAAAACACGAAATTATGCACATACCAAACGTTTCTTTTAACAAATCAATAGTGAAACGCGCTGTGTGACACTCAAGAACGAAGAAGATCATTGACGCCATTTTGAGTTCATTTCCTATTGGGAGAAATTCGTAATTCAGATGTAAATTCTAAAATACGTTTCGATAATTTTTCTTTAGACTCGCAAAATTTGAGGCTCTGAAAATTCCCTTCAAATTCATCACGATATTTCATTTGATTACGACCTACGATTTTAAACAAATAAATAGGGTGGGACAAGTGAGGAGTCTCAAGGACTAACACATTTTTACAAACAGTGCCTTGTCAGGGAATGGAGAAAACCTTATAATTTTCTGCCGGTTCCGAAAGGGTAATCGAGAAAGCGCTTTTCGTGGCAATGAATTTACTCTCGGAGTACTTGTCACTTCCTCGCGAAAGGAAAAACATTTTTGCCTCTGTTGGAAATCGAACCACGAACCTCTGATTTAACAGGTAGAAATGCTAACCATCACGCCACAAGTACAAGTGATTTTATAGCATCCAAATAATTTGTAATGCGGCGGTTCTGATGTTTCAATTATAGGACGGATTGGACCGCAAACCAAATCTTTTCGCAAAATGATCAATATAGTCCATAAACACAGATCCAACTGTATTGCTGAATTGTGAATGTACTCATTCAGGTCTTTCCCGATAATGCGGGATCGTCGCAATAGCTCGGAGCAATAGCCTCTTAGGTATACGTTAGACGATCGTGTTGCCATAAAATGAGCTTAGTACGTGATGCGCTTTACAATCATTTTTCTCGAAATAAGTTTGCACAAGTTGATTCATTTTGATATGGAAAATCACTTCTTACAAGGCATCTTTTATTTATTTGGACTCAATAAGCTCAGTATGGGACAGAGCCTAGTGCACTTCTCGCACTTATTTTATTCATTTCATGAGGGAAGAAGTTTTGCTCTGGCAGAATTTGTCAATAATGGTGATGCTCTCGTATTCCAAAAGCTAAATTTGTTTTATTTGTTTGACAAGTTTCTCTTCAACTCATTCTTGAACGAGCGTACAAATCATGACGGGCGACATTTAGTTAAGTTTGAATTCGGGTCAGCATACGGCAGGTGAGAAGGGATCGGGACTTTCACACTACCTCGTTGTTACCGACAGCCAAGAACTGATTAGTGCCGTTTGAAGTAATATGCCTTTATATCGGGGCTTTCAACAAGGACTTGACAACTTTTTTTAAATCTTGTGTCCTTTACCATGATGAAAATGTTCCACTTTTGAAGCACAAAAAAAAGGGAATTTGTACAAAAGGCTTTGAAAACTCCAATAAAGTTGTTGCCTTGACTGCACAAAACACCGCTAATCGGTAATTGAGTGCTAATGCTTTCGTCTTTATTTAAAACAAATGTCTATTCATAATTGGCATGCATCAATTTTGAAGAACGTCGTTCCTGCTTTAGGCTCATATGTATTGACAAATCATGAAGGAGCGTCGACACACTACCGGGCGGCAGTCGGATCTATTCCTTCGGTTTGAATAAGGGTCGACTTTCAATTAGTAAGGAGTCCAATCTGTACGCCCTCACCAATTCAGTATTGCCGATCGCCATTTGCTGATTAATCCCACTCGGCATAGTGACACACTTTTATGGTGCGTCCACACTATGCCGGGCGGCAATTTTATCAAATCCGTTTGGTTATAATCGCCATGAGCTAATTGGTGCCGTCTGCCGTTTGGCAAAGTGGGGACACACCCTAAGAGATACACTCTTTCTGACTTTTCTGTCATCCTAATGCTTTGTTTGATAGCTACTTAAATCTCTTGTTGGCGCCAAAATGAATCATATCCACTGTTTTTCCGTTATCATTTCCCTTTTACCAGCAAAATGTCAAAAACAGTTTTTTCCTTAATTCCATTGGTCTTTATTATAGCGCTGCAGTTTACAGAACTATTAAACACTTCTTCTCCACATACATACCATTTTTTGCAACTCAGTTGAAATTGAATGAGTAAACCTATATTTGCTTTATGTGCCCTATCCTTTCCTTAGCGTTGTAACAAAAAAAAAAAAACTCAAAAAAAGTATAAATATTCCTTTAATTATGACATTATGAGTTAATAATCATGCAAATTGTTTAAGTCTAAGTTATCACACGCCATCCATCCCAGCCATTACTAAAGTCAGCAATTTCTTTCTTCACTTTCAACATTTTTCCATTTCGCTCATTCATCGTAGTCGATTTGTCATAATCATAAAACCTATCTGGTAGAGCTGTTGTTGTATGAGTAACAAACTCTCTGGGCTTCTCAAAAACAACTTTTTTTTCGTTTCTAGAGTAATCAGGATACTCTGGATCATGACTAAGAACATCATCTGATTCCGAGTGATAGTTGCCAACAATGCCAGTCTTTCCTGGAAATGGTCCACCTCCAAAATGTGGTAAATGACCAGGTCCATGAAAATGTCCATGGCCAAGTCCGGGTCCAGGCCCAGGGCCATATCCTGGTAATCCGCCTCCCAATAATGTCCCTATTGAAGCAGCTCCACCTACTCCTAGAAGACTTGTTATGTATATGGCAGCCTTGACAAGAAAAAGTGATTTTTTGAGAAACAAAACCACTAGTCCGAAAATCAGTGGAACAAATACTGCCAAATTGAATTTAAATCCCAACAGCATAGGCAGCAGATATTGTCTGGTAAGAATTTTGGCTGAGAATAAAATTTAAGATTATTTTTTCGTTTTTGCCTGATTATATGCAACATTGTGTATGATTCAAGCTTCTCCTACTCACCTGTAGATGTTTCTGGGGCAGCATAAAACCGTTCGTCTACTTTTGAGTCCAACGCAAACTCTGCAACACTATTTGCGTCTGCAGATGGCCCAACTTTCAGCATTAATCCTGGATAAATGTTATCCAAGTGCCATTGTAGCGATCTTTGGCTGATCAGTGCACCAGCGCTTTCCAATATACCCCTAAAAATAGTGAAAACAACAACTGTGATTTAACAAAAAACCATTTTTTGTGGATTAATTATTTGCATTGAAATCATTGTGCCATGATGCTGCTTTGTAATAAATATAATGTTAGTCGTTTAAAAAAATTAACTTATTAATACGAAAGTAAACCCAGCGCTGTGACGTGAAGATTTAACAAAAGCTAAAGAGTAAATGTAGGAATGAGTTTTGCTGAATGATAAAAAGATCGTGCCCAGGATGGCAAGTTCATCAGGGAGACATAGTGATGCATTCACAGTCGCTACCGACAATCTGGAAAGACAACTTTGTACGTATACTGTTCGAAGTTGCTGGAATGTTCTCATATGTGCAAGCTTTCCTATAAAAAGGGCTGTTGTCGCAAATAGAGTCAGTTTTTATTGTAAAGTCATGGTGTAAAAATATAAAATATATGGCGCAGAGGGATGGACCCTGTCAAAGGTAGACGAGAACACTTTAGGATGCTTCGAAAGAAATGATTTTTGGTCCAGTCTGCATAGATGGAGAAAGGAGAAAAAGATTTAACCTCTAACTGTACAAGCTGTACAGCGAAACTGACCCGATGAAACGAGTCAAGGTCCAGCGGCTTAGATGGCTGGGTCATGTAGAGCGGTTGGACACCAACGCTCTGGCCCGGAAAGTCTTCGAATCCAACCCTGAGGGACGGCGGCGGCGCAGTAGAGGAAGACCGCGACTCAGGTGGCGCACGCAAGTAGGAGAGGACCTCAATTAGCTTGGCGTGCAAAACTGGACGCAGCTGGCTAGGGACCGAGCTGGCTGGAGAAGTATGTTGGTTGAGGCCCTAGTCTGACACGGACTATAGCGCCACCTTAAGTATTGGTGTAAAGATAAAAGATTAAATAGTGTTGTTATTGAATTGAATTGGATAGCGAACAAAAGTGGTATAATTATGGGCGGATAAAAAATTTTATTACGAACTCAGCGAACGTTGCAATATAATGTTCAGAAGAAAGAATACCCAGTGAATGGAGCATTAGTTATGGCATGTTCGAACCTAATAAAAGCGAGACCCTCACAATTGTGAAAGGCACTACCCATTTGAAAACAATTATATATTTCTGATGGGCAGCTTAAACTTCCCGCAAATAACAAATAAATTAATGATAACCATAACAGCGCCAAAAGCAACATTAAGAAGCTTCGTCCTATTCGATCATATAAGAGCTTTCAGGGGTCCCCCCAATGTGAAATTGCAACAAGCCGATTTTCACATTTCGACACCTTTAAAGGTAACATAGATTTCCAAATAGTTCATGAATTATAGCCATTTAAGGAGCAGTCGCTCGGTAGCTAAGTAGTTTCATTAGCTACTATACTTCAAGTGTTGTTGGGAGTCCAATGTCCCATCTAAGCTCAACAAGCCTTTTTCGAAGAATTATATGGACCTGGAATAACAGATTTGCTGTTAGTATGATTTTTAATTATTTCTAAGAGTGAAAATCTTAATCTGACGCGTTTTTCTCGTAACCGCATTTTCCGAATTCGTTGCAGCGATTACTCAAAAGCAAATGATCCGATCACTACTTAGTTTCTTTCTACATGTTCTTTATACAGTGCTTTATACAATGACATCGATTTGATCTGATCTAAAATAGTAACTAAAAACCTAATAATAATTAAAATAATTTGACCTTTTAAGAAACGCTGACATTTTGTCAATTTTTTACTTTTTATTTTGATAGTAGGTTAAGTACGAACAATATCTTTCAGCTGAACGAAATTTTTTTATAGCATACACCTAAAAGTCACTGCAGGAGTGGATTGCCTTTTACGAGACCTTTGGAAAAATTGTTTTCGAAAATCTCGCTGTATATACTAAAAACATGTTCAAACCTAGTTACTCTTATAAGACTCTTTGAAAAAATTATTAAAGCATTATTTTTTAAATTAAAACTAGCAGAAATCAACTTTTTTCAAATCGTCACATAAGATGTGCGCCTCAATAACTCATAGACGTGGTGTGGTTCATGGATTCCTTAGTCGGATATGAACTAAGGAAAGCAAAATTCTTTAGAAAATATAGTTTAGTAAAAACAAAAGTTTCAGTTCAGCAGTTTGCATCATTGAGTATGTATATCATTTTCATTAGCATTTCCTACGTTTCAAAAGATGCTGCACTGTCTTCATCAGGAGCTCTGTTCCTTTAATTTGCATGGCTAAAAATAGAAGAGCGCTTTTTTTGAATACAGTGAAATATTTTAATAAACACCTCATTACGCCTCCCTGGATGAAGTTTATTTTTGGAATGAACTAATAAACAGAACGTTAAGAACTTTTAAAGAACAAATTTAGGAAAAAAAGGCCTTCTCCCTGTACTGTATTATTTTCGTTCCTCAGAATGGAGAGCAATGTTTCCGAGAAGCAATGTTATCAAATATAACTTTCGGTTCGCTGCACTTTAACATTTTCAAAATCTGGTTGGTTAGGTTAGAATACAATAGCTACTTTCGTGCAACCGGGCAAACTTTGCTTCAGTTTTAAATAATAAAGTTTTCCGCCTTCATTATTTTTAACTACATTATTTTGTAGTCGTGGGCAGACCAGCAGATTGCTAGTAGTCGAAGTTCATGTTCATAATGTTGACTATATGATGGGAGGAGGTCCAAACCGCAAATACACTACTAGTGCAATTTTATGTATAAAACGAAGGATTGGGTTAGGACATTGGAAATGGGAAGTATTATAAAAGCTTGATTATGGTTTTAAAAAATTCGAAAGTAAAGTTTGCATTGCGGCTGCTGGGGATGTTCTGTTGGTTTTTGTTCTCTTAAATGCCCACAAGTCCAATATTGTGTCATTCAAAATTCTATAGTCACTACTTAGTGGAAAGTCGACTAGCTTTGTGAATGCAAAATGCACTAAAAATGTTGTAAACCCTGAATTGTCAAAATAAGCAAGTAGTCGATTCTAACCAATCAGAAGAGTTCACTACGTAGTGACTAGATTTCTGAATGCCACCAATGCTTTGCTATAAAATGAGAGGTAGTCAAAAACATACATTATATGTTCTCAGACTTTTTTCAGTAACTTTCAAAAGTTGTTTTTTGGTGCCACGTACTGGGAGACAAAGTTGCAAAATCGCAATCAGAAGAAAAAAGGATGGTGAGCGCAGAGCGATAGCTTTAAATTTTCTTCTTATTATGCCTGTTTGTAGCTTAATAAGCTTATAAGGTAACGTTGTTGTCTATTTGTGTGCTATTCTATAATGTTTAAGGAAAAAATTTTACAAACTCTTATCATTGTTATCGTAAGAGATATAATTTTCTATCTCCTTATGTATTGGTTTCTTATATCCTTAAACGGAGCGATAATGTTGAGAGCCTGTAAGCCTCGCTGTAAAAAGAATGTTTGATTAACCAGCAGACTTTTTTTTCTTAAAAGACATAGTACATATTTTCTGAAAAATCATAATTTTTTTGAAAAACTGCTCCGTTTGTAAGACTTTTATATAATTTATAAATAAATAGGGTAGCACAACAGTGGGAGGAGCCCCTAGGCCCAGCGCATTTCTCACAACCATGCCTTGTGAGGGAATGGAGGGGACCTACAATTTTCTGCCGATTCAGAACGGCTAATTGAGAAAGTGCTTTTCATGGCAATGATGAATTACTAACGGCGATCTTCTTCTTCTTCTTTTTCATTTCCGGCGTTACGAGAAGTGATCTTGAAGCGATCACAACTCTCCCACTTTTCCGCTTCACACTAGTGATTCGCCTGTGGGGTACGACGAAAGGCGATACCCGTAGAAAAACATTTTTGCCTCTGGGTTAGCAGGTGAACATGCTAACCATCACGACGGGTACCACGGGTATATAATTTAACCCACGAGCGGATCATTAGTGTGAAGTAGTTTAGTGGGAGTACTTCGATCCCGCCGCGAACATAATGTACTTACGTAACGGCGGAAAAAGGAATAAGGAGCAGAAGGTTTGCAAAAAAGACTAAAGCTCTAACTTCAAAATTAGCAGATTTACCCCTACTTTCTTAATTTAGTAATATTTACCGTATTCTGGTAGGCCCAAAAACAATTTTCACCATTCTCAGCAGATTTCCCACTTCACTTTGCTTACCTACCACGAGTTTTAACATCAAAAATAATTTTTCTTGTTCTATAACGGCTGGTGTACACTGGGACAGCTCCATAGAAATCAGTGCACCAAAGGTCACTTTTAAATTTTGAGTATGCAATTAAAAACTTTGATTTCTCATAACCTCTACGTTACTTCAGACAAGAAAAATACATTTTTGCTTTGTTTTTATGATTTGTACTATTTTAGTCAAGCGATCATAGTTGAATAGAGTTCGCAATTCGGAAACAAAGGTGTAACTGTTCATACTATTTTTTCAATATCCTTTCTGTTTAATGTGCGATTAAATGTCGTCCGAGAAAGGTAGAGATGTGCATTGTGCACATTTCATTTAATTCTTCAAAAATTACAACAAAATATTTTACATTAACCAAGTTGTTCGAAAACCGACTGTTCTTTGGCTTTGTTTGAGTTTTACGTAATGTTTTCAGTTCAAAGCTTAGCATTTGTCATTTTTTTAAGTGTGACAGTTGTTGTTGTTTTTGGGGATATCCGTTATAAGATAGTACGATATCCGTGGCGGTGGGATGCAATCTTTATTTCGCAACTTTAATTCGAAATTTTTTTTGTTTTATTTTATCTTTGCTTCAAGTATTTATATCTCCAAAACGAAGCGTGAAATATTCGAAATATTCTTTTTTCATTTTCGTTTTATTTTGGCTTAGTTAAGTTTAATTCATTGTCAAATTTGCGGCGCTAATACAATTTTTTCAACTTCAAGTAACGATATCTTGAGAACGAACTGAGCTATCGAAAAATTGTATTTAACTTTTTCGTTTTATTTTAGTTTAATTAAACAGTGCCACGGATATCGTACTACCCCGAAAATGAAAACTAACGATTTTCTTGTTGTAGTAAACAAGTACATAAACAATTTCTCATTCGATTTTTCTTAAAACAAATTAAATTTTAAGTCATTTTAACTCATATACAAGACTTTAAGCAAAGAAGACCACTTTAACAAGATCAACATAGTTTATCGCACAAAACCAATACTTTTACCTCACTGATCGGCGGCGCGGTGCTGTGATTATTGTGATCTTGAAGGGATAACACCTTACCAAGTTTTTTTTTTAATTTTTGAAGTGAAAACTTCTTTAGGCGCGTTTGGCACTTTTGCGATGGGGGTAAAGCAATGAATTCGCGACCGACACCATTTTTTGGCTCATCGTATTTTTCGTATGTAAAGTCGGCATAGCCCAGCGTCTCAGGTTCGATTCCCAGCCATGACTTACATTTTTTTATTTATTTAAAGTGAAAACATAAATAAAAATTGTCGTCACGGCTGGGATTCGAACCAGAGACCTTGAGTTTAATAGCCAACGACTCTGCAATTGAGCCAAGAAACACCTTAATTTTGATGCTGCTAAATGACTTTAAACAATGTAATAGCAACATACATTGCGATGATTTATCAATGGAATTGAAATGGTTGCATGAAAATAGTATGAAAACCTTTACTCAAATATTAATTGATTTCGTTTCTAAAATTAATGCATTGTCCTTTTTTTCATTTTATTGTCAAAGTTTACGAGCGCAGTTACAAGATCTGTAGACACTATCGTTAAAAAATTGAATGTGTTGATTTTAACAGAATTTCACAAGGGTGACGAAGAAATTTAGGTATGATATTCCAGATTTCAATTTAGTTGTAAGTTTCAGAAGGCACGATTGTCCAGCAGCAGGAGTAGCTGTAAAATGTTGTCTGATACAACTTTGTACCATATGTTGCTCAAATCACATGGATTTGCATACGAGGTACACTAGTATGTTTAGTACCTACTAATGTTTTTGCCACTCTGGAAATGGACAGCAAATTATAACAGTAGGCGTTTATAATTCACCGAATACGTCTTCAAGTGTAATACGACAGTTTTTATATAAAAATTTATTTATTTAGTCTGAAGACGCTTCTGCATACCTTCTAGATAAAATTGCGGAGGGATTTGATGATTTCCCAATGATTTTGAGTGGTGATTTTAACATCAACTTCGCCGATGCTACAAATTTTCCACTTTTTCAATTTTTAAAAGAAGAACACTAATTTACAATGACGAATGACCGCAGCTTCAGTACAACGAAATATAAAGCGACGATTGATGCAGTCTTTGCGATATATTTAAATAGATTCGAGACAAAATTGTTCGATTCCTATTTAAGTTACCATAGACCTATTATTTCAGTATTAGAATACGATGATTGTAGAGATGATAATAGAAGAGATGAAATTGTGAATGAAAACTCATAAGTTTCATTGATGTTCTTCTATATGTACATCTACTCTACATAATATGAAAGATTTTACTGTACATTAAAATATTTACTGAAAATTCAATTCTGTTTTCACTTCTGTCGGCACTCCCAGAGTGCTTCTTTTTTTTTTTTTTTTTTTTCTTTGCTGGGTTTCTTTTGTGTAAAGGGCGTTTATTTTGTACTGTTTTTTAAATTTTAAAACCGATGTTTTTATTCAGAGATAGTTTTTTTTTTTACTATTTCACAAACCATTTAAAAAAAACTATTTTGAGTCACAAAAAGAAATAGGTATTGCATCATGGAAATGATTACATTTCCAATGTTTTGAACTCAAACTTCAACATCTGCATCCGTAATCAGTTAAGTCCAGAGTCCAGATAATTAAGTATGTATTTGTCTTGCGTTCACTACAGATAAAAGACATACTATAAACACTTTTAATGACTCATCTAAAGTGAGTTTCCAGTTGCTGTAACTGTGAAAAACATAGCGCTTTATGAGACTGCAACAAGAGTCGCAACCAGCTTATTTTTAAATTTGCAGTTGCCGCGATGACAAAGATCCTGTCAACAGCGGCAGCGTCGCGGACCCTGCCACCCACAGCCAGAAAATCACTTTGTTTTGAGAGAATCTTAATACTCTCTAATATCTACAACTGACTCTCAGACAATTTCAAATCACAATCAAATCACTTCATATAGCGACTACTTACCTAAAGTCAACTGGATCTTGATCTAAGAAGTTCACAATTGACCTGGAAGCTATATTTTCATCTTTTTCAGCAACCAAATCCGATAACAACGTAAAATTATCTTTTTCATTAAAACCCTGTAAGAAACTAATCGCTGACCGTCCAATACACGTCTTTAAACCCGGATTGCTAACATCCCGTAAACAGTAATTGAAAACCTCATAGCCATGATTCTCGGAACAAACAATAACACCCCAAAGCACAAGCACAAATAGGGATAATAGAAAATCCTTGAGGATTAGCATAGCAAATTTTGATACCGACACCCACTCAAACACAGAAACTATAACTGGAGCATTAGACAATGTGGTCAGTTGTCTTTATACACTTTCGCTATACTGTGGACTTCTTAATATTATTTGGACACGTCTCAGTGAGCAGAGGTTAACTTTGCAAAAAATTGCACAATAATATAATATTGTTATGGCGGAATGAGATGGAATCATTTTGGGGCTATGGGAAGTTCGTCGCTGTTTTTGGCGCTTGGCTGACTGATGGTCTGGTTGTAATCAGTGAGTGGTGTTACGTAAAGTATTATCTCAGGTGTTTTCTCTTGAAAACGATGATGAGGTCTACTTTCGTAATTTTTTTTTTTGGTTTTTTGTAAGAAGGTGCGTGGACTTAGAAATTGAATTCTTTTTCTTGTTATTGTTTCTTGTGTTCAACTTTGTGTAGTAGAAAAGGTTACACCTTATCATTAGTTGATTAGCTCAATTTTGCATTAACTTTCCTAATGAAGATTGCGTGTTGGGCTTTTATTATCAAAATGGTTGATGGTAGCTAGACATAATTACTTGAAGGGATATTTCACACTTTTTGACTTATAATTCACTGAAAGAGAAGGCTGAATTGAATACTATTCATAAAGTCTACAACTGAACTTATTCACCCTATATCTTTGAGAGACTTGACGGGCTGTTTAATACAACTTCTTTCGGGAACGGGTTCAAGAGTAATTTTCTGCTTTCTTGAATACTCTATTTAAGGCATTTTGAATGTTCGAACCTTCATGGGGTCGATCGATAAACATCTCAAAAATTATGTCCTAAATTATTGGAATGATATCTTGGATATTTTTGGAATGGCAGAGTATAGAAGAGAAGCATCTCGGGCGCACGAACTCCTGCTCTGAAAACTTTAAACGCGTTTTTCTCAAAACTGCATTCTTCAAATTTGCCGCAGCTGTAACTCACGGAAATATTAACGAATCGTCTTGAAATTTTAACTGCATACACTTCATATATTTTTACATACTCATCTACAACTTTTACGATCGGCTGAAAATTGTAAATTTGGCAGCCTACGATAGACGATCTTTTCTGACGAAACTTGGACCTCTTTTTTTAAATTGCTGCCATTTTGTCAATTTCCAATTTTTCCAATTATAGATGCCTGTATGGGAAAAAGGGTCTACTTTGACGCGATTTTTTTATTTTCCTGTTCCAGGTACCAGAAAAATTAAAAAACTGCGTCAAATTGACGTCTTCTAATTTCAAGGAATTCAAGACATGGTCCATATCTCTCTTTGATTTCAATATTTGAACTCGCAATTTCTTGACAATTTGCATGAATATTTATGTATAATAAACTCCTAAGATTACAAAATATTTTAAGCTATAGTTTTTTTCACGCCTTCAAAAAATCACCTCCATTTGAGCCCGAGAAACTAGCCGAGCCCCTTAATTCTTATTTGCAACCTTTTTAAGGATATTTTTCAACAGAAAAAAAAAAATATATAAAAGTGAACTTTCGACATCTTTTAATTCATATTTTGATACAGTTTTTTTGAAATGCTTTTGGTTGTAAATAAGCGATACGCATGTTTAACAACAGGGCGTTACGGCTGAAGGCATCTATCTATTGGCGTACAGTCCTCAATTTTTATTGGAAGCCAAATTTAAATTTTTGTTCACATTTTGAAATATTTTTTTATTGAGTGAATATCCATAAAGTTGAGTAGAATTAAAAATTTCAGTTCTTACACGTTCTTTTTGTAATATAAAGAAAAAATTCCAATCAGTAAAAAGAGAATTCAATTACAAAATGGTCCATTTTTAATTTTTTCAAATCGGTTAAGAACTTTCTGAGCTTGGCGTACACGTTCTTGAAAATACACGTTCTGAGAAAAATATGCATACAACAAAAAACTAAACATTTTAAATATCTAATTTTCACATGCTTAATACGCATACAATACTCACACTAGACATAGCAAAGAGACCGTTAGCCTAACGTAACTTAATGTCCTGGGGTTTTCAACAAAGACGCTACAGAAGTCGAGCGACAAGAACAGCATACGACGCCATATTTCTAGTCGCTCTTTAGCATTTCTCTTCAGAAAGGTTTGCCATTTTATAATAGAAAGATATACCAAAATTCAGTGGCCTCAACGTTAAGAGCCCTACGTTCAATTTATGGTCATCATAATCGTCCTAGCAGATCGAGCGTCAGATTGAGTAGATTGAGCGTCTAGTGGAAAAATTTTAATCCACAGGTACAGTACGAAATGTTCCCGTGCCAGTGAGATAATGAAGTGTCCGTAGTGTCGAAAATATTGCTGCCGCTGAGGCTTCAGTTGCAGAAAATGTGTCTCTCACACGTTGTTCTCAACCGTTGAGCATCTCTGTGACGTCTTTGTGGCGAAGTTTGCGATAAGATCTTGGCCTACATCCTTACAAGATTAAAAAGACGCAAGAAATGAAGCCGCTTAACCACCAGAAGCGTCGTTTGTTCGTGAATTGGGGATTGGGCTGAGCTACAACTTGAAAATGATAATCGAAAAATCATCTTCAGCAATGATGCTCAATTCTGGCTGAATGGCTTCGTCAATAAACAAAATTTTCGGTATTGGTCTGGCAGCAATCCAAACGTACTCCAGGAGTCATCATTACATCCCGAAAAGATTACGGTTTAGTGTGGTTTATGGGCAAGCGGCGTCATTGGGCCGTTCTTCTTCCGTGATGATCAAGACCGGCACGTTACTGTGAATGGGGATCGCTACCGTTCAATGATAACTGAAAATTCTGGCCCCAATGGGATGATATGGACTTGGTGGACATGTGGTTCCAACAGGATGGCGCCACAAGCCACAAAGCGAATGTCACAGTTAATTCATTGGAAACCAAGTCGCTTAGCCGCTTCGGTCCTGCGATTTGACGCCGGCGCCGCAAGACTATTTCCTGTGGGGATACGTCAAGTCCTTGGCCTATGCCATAACAAGCCAGCGACGATTGAAGAACTTCGTACGAATATCGAAATTGAAATTGCTGCAGTATCGGCCGATTTATACCTGAAAACCGTCGAAAATTGGGTTCAGCGTCTAGATTTCTGCAAGCGTGCCCATGGTCACCTTGCAAAAGAAATCGAGCTTCATGCATGATGGCATGAAATGTATGATATCCAAAATGCATGATATCCAAAACCGTTTTTGTTTATTTACTTATTTTGTAGCGCTCTTATTGAAAACCCCGATATATGAAAGACTTTCAGTGTTTGAATTTCAGTACCACCATCATTATGTTAGGGAAATTTACGAAATTTTTTCAAAAAACATTTTTTTACCCTCCCACAGATTTGCTGAAAAAAGCAATCGGAGAGATGTTACAATGCAAATATCTGGAACACGAGAATTCTTTTCAGTTATCTATTGTATTTATTTATCCTAATCCTAACTAATATTATAAATGTGAAAGTCCCTCTGTCTGTCCGGCTTTCTATGTTACCATCTCTCGCACAAACTACTGAACTGATTCAAATAAAATTTGATACAGATATAGTCTAAGACTTGAGGAAGGACATAGGCTATATATTTTGTCCCTAAATTCCCTAGGAAACGGGAACGTATACGGGAATTAAGAAACTACAACACCGATTTCAAAAATTTTTCCACCGATAGAATGCTTCTCTATCCCAGAGTAACATAAAATTTATTTCATCCACATATTCCTACGGGAACGGGAGTCCTTACTAATATAATATGTGTGAAAGAAGCTCTGTCTGTTCGTCGTTCTATGTTACCATCTCCCGCCCAAACTAATAAACCGATTTAAATGAAATTTTGTACAAAGATTGTTCTGAACTTAAGAACGGACATAGACTTTATTTCATTCGAATATTCCCTCGGGAACCGGTCCTCACTATTATTATAAATGCAAAAGTAGCTCTGTCTGTTTACCTTTCTATGTTACCATCTCCCGCTCAAACTAATGAACAGATTAAAATGAATTTTTGTACAAAGATTGCTCAGAACCTGAGGAAGGACATAGGCTATATATTTTTTCCCTATATTCCTTAGGAAGCAGGAACGTATAAGGGAGCTTTGACACTACAGCACCGATTTCAAAAATTCTTCCACCGTTGGAATGCTTGCTCCATAGTCCCAGAGTAGCATTAACTTCAACTCATCCACATATTCCCACGAAAACGGTCACCCTATTCCCACGGGAACGGGAGTTTTTACTAATATTGAAAATGCGAATGTAGCTTTGTCGGTATGTTTTTCGTATGTTAGCCGTTCAATTTGCTAAACAGATTTTATTAAACTAGCAAAAGAGATGGTCTAGAACATGCTGCGGAAGGATAAAGGCTACATATTTATCCTTATATTCCCACGGGAACGGAAATCGGAATTCAAAAACTACGGTCTCAAAAGTACTTTTAACAGGGCTACAAGGTGTTGAAATAGGGGATGAATGTATATTTTTGGAAATACCGCCATTTTTAAGGCTAGAAGTTTCAAAAAAATGTTTAATGCTCTTAATCCTAATCCTAACTAATATTATAATTGTGAAAATAACTCTGTCTGTCCGACATTCTATGTTACCGTCTCCCGCTCAAACTACTAAACTGATTGATATGAAATTTTGTATAGAGATAGTCTAGAACCTGAGGAAAGACATAGGCTATATATCTTATCCCTTAATTTCCACGGGAACGGGAACGTATACGGGAAATTAGAAGCTACAGCACCGATTTCAAAAATTCTTCTACCGTTAGAATGCTACACTATCCCCAAGTAACATAAACATTAATTTATCCCCATATTCCTATGGGAACGGTCACCATATTCCCACGGGAATGGGAGTCTTTATCATAAGTCTGAAATGAAATCTGTCTGTCTATTTTTATTTGTTATCAAAAACCGCCCAAACTTTTAAACCTATTTATATGAATTGGCAAACAGATATAGTCTTGAGCCTGAAGATGGACATAAGGCTATTTATGTTATCCCTGTATTCCCACAAGAAACGCAAACGTAAACGGGAACCTGGAAACTACTGAACTGATTTCAAGAACTATTTCCCCGTTAGAATGCTACACTATCTCAAAGTAACATGAGTTTTAATTTATCCCCATATTCCCATGGGAACGGAAGTACTTACTTACATTATAGATCCGAAATCAACTCCGTTTGTCTGTTTTTCTTTGTAACCATCTACCGCCCAAACTATTGAACCTATTTGTACGAATTTTGGTGCAGAGATAGTTTTGAACCTGAAGAAGGACATGGGCTGTATTTGTTATCCCAATATTTCTACGGGCAAGGCAACGTAAACGGGAACCTTGAAGCTACTGGACCGATTTCAAAAGTTCTGTCACCGTGAGGTGATTTCTGTCAAATTGTCGATAACACAGTTGACCTGAGAAGAAATGTCTATCTTGATCTTCAAATAAATATTGGCAATCGTTAATGACTGTTTGAAAAGTCGGTTTCGGCGCCGACTAATGAGATAGTTAACCATATAAACTAATAAGTTATAGACTAGACTATATCATAGACACTGAGCAAGTCACATCATACCCTATAGAGTTTCTTAAATCTATTCGAATTATCATAAGTGGCTGCAAGTTTGTGTTCCAGTGCCAATTGTGAGTAATTTAGAATTGTACACAGCTACAAATTACACATTTGGGATGCGGCATTATAAAAGATTTAATAATGACAGCGATAGGAGAAAACAGAAAACTATTGATTCCCCGTATTTCTTTAATTCCCACTGATTTGTCATTTTAGTTTAAAAGATTGTATCAAACTCGCAAAACCTTTTTATTTGACATAAAATGGAAAAAGTAAGAACGTCGTGTGCAAAAATGTATTGAAATAAAATAATAAAGCAATAGTTTACCAAAGTGCACGTGTCTTATTTGCAAAAAAGGTGCCTAAAAATTGAAAATGCTGCCGAAAATCACTATCCCACGCAGACGAAGTCGCGGGCACAGCTAGTTTATTTATAATCGGAACCTGGGCAACTACTTATAGGTATACGCAGTACATGGAGCACCTTCGTTGTGGGGCATTAAGCCTTTAATTTTTTGAAATGACATACCTATTTGGGCTTTAGGTAGATTGCGTTATCAAAGATTGGACAACATGATGAAGGATAGTGTAGCTATGTCTTTGTTATCCCCTTTTATATTCAATCCTTATTTGAATAATATCAGGATAAGCCTTTGTGAATCCATTGATTCCAGTTGACTCTGCAACCAGCGATATTACAAAACAAATCCCAGTCCTGATGTCACATGAGAAATACTCCCATTGGTAGATAAGTATGTCGAAGATATTTTCTGAATTCCAATTTCGTCACAATACTTTTTTTTATGCTGAGAAGTAAATATATTTTTACCTCCTCAAGGCTCATGCCGTCCCATAAATGACCTGATTTTTTACCAACGCAGCAACGTTTATCATATGAACAAAGAAAAAATTGAATCGAACCGGAGAAAGTTAAGCCGCACACCACACGTATTACCTACCTACCTAGTAATTTGGTTGTTGCGATAATTGGGGTCCTTTGAGCCAAATCATCCAACCCGCCATCAGTATCTTCTTTATCCACGAATTAACTTCTCCGTGATATCCCAGAGGTCTCTCAATTTTCTTTCCTTTCCACACACACACACACAAACCGCACCATTTTTTCATCAGAGATTAATTTTCCCACATATTGGACAATTTGGAAAAGGAATTCACAGCATCAGAGTATGTTTGCATGACTTTGATGCCCTAACTCACAACCGGCTTCGACCAACGAAGACGCACGTTCCCTTTCGTTTGGTTAAAAGTAAAAACACTTGACTGAACCTAAACCAGCTCACAGCGTGCACAACTTCTATCAAATGTGAGCTCCCAATCTCATTTGCAATTTTTTTCCTTCAATGACAAATAATGAAAGTTCGACCTTCTTTTAGTCAGAGTCAATGACATGGTTCAGGATGTGGTTGGTTGTTAAACTCACACACACGAGCACACATATTTTTATTTAGTAGTTTATATGGACCATAGTGAGGTGATCGGGGAATCGCGAACACATAAATAGGTGAGCAATGTTTTTATCTTTAATGCAACTGTACCTACCTACCTACCTAACTGTCTGCATCAGTTTGGCTTTAAGGTGAAAGTGTTTTCTTTCGAGTTTTTGCAAGAACCAGAGTTTTTTGTTTTTACTCTTCACAATCACATAATTTATTTACTTGGCACACGATTATCAGGTCCTGGTGTGTCTTCACTGGGAATAATTTATTTTGTATATGTGCTCTGGACGGGACGGGAACGACCTAGTTTTTTACTCTGTGTGAGTGAGCTTGTGGGGAAAAATGAAGAAGAAAAAATAAACGTAAACCTGCTCTTCCAGAGTTAATTATGTTCGTCATTTTTATCCTTTTAGAATATGTGCCATCTGTTTGGGGTAAAAGTCTCATCTTCTTCCATCTTCCGTGTCGTGCGATTTGAAGTTCATGTGCTTCTGGCAAACCAGGAAAGCATAAACATGTCTACCCAGTTAATCTTGTTCGTTCGTTTGTGAAATCGGGTTCCTCTATGTTGTTGATGTTGTGTGACGTATGCACGATTTGAAGCTTTTTAAAATGGTGCCACGATCTACTTGCAAGGAAAAGCACTTGAACGGAATTGAATTGGTGATAGAAAAGTAAGACCTGGGAATGGAACTTCGATTCGAGGGTATTGGCATAATCCCGTATTATTGCTATTGCCGAAGATTCATAACATGACAATTTGCAGTTATTGATTTTATTGTTGAGATTCTATTCAAATGATTTTTTATCCACGTGGAATTGGCATTCACTGCTAAAGGAAACGCTTTTTCAACTAAGTCTTTGGGAATAAATTGTCATAAAATTGAAGGTCCTCGAGGTTTTCATAGCTTTGTTGTGCCACTCCTTTCAGTCTATTTTTTTAAATTTTGTTTTATAAAAATCCGTTTAAAAATAAATGGGCTTACAAAAAGTTAGGAAAACCAGGAAAATAATGCTCAAGTAGCATGGCACAGCTTGTTGAGAACAAATGGGAAACGTTTTATTCTTGGATAGAAAAGAGACGTGAATATTTTCACGTCGTAGAATTTGTCAATTTCTACGTCTATCTACGTCTTATGTTTGCCTTCAAGTTTCAGCTCAATTGTAACGAATGAACGGCGACAAAAACACCTGTTATAAGGAGAATTTTCTTGGTTAGATTATGATTTCAGGCCCCAAGCAAACTAAAAAATGACAATAACCTCCGGATCTGGACGTGGAACGTTAAATCCCTCAACAGAAACAAAGTTTATTTAACTGCGACTTTGTTGTAAGAGGAAAGACTCAGTTAATTAAGTAACTTCAGTTAATGAGCCATACAAAAAGGATGACAAAATCCTTATTGTAAAGATAGCAAGAGCTGCTTTTGAATAGTACAACAAGATTTACAAAATAATCCTCTTGGCGTTGGCGATTCAAACGCAAAACAAGGGAAGGAGGAAATCTTTGGAAATACAGTCGGCAGGCGTAGCCTGCATCACAAAACCTCTTCCAGAGATAACGCTAGGGTGGAGAGTTCTTTGAACTCAGTCTTATAAACGGAAACAAATTGATAGAATCGCATTCGCTACTGCTGATCTAAAAAGACTATACTTCTACAGACTGTTTAGCGGCGGCGTAAATAGGGTTTAATGGCTTAGTGAGGGTACATTTTCATCAACCAAAGAAAGAGAACATCGACGAATTGGATAAAACGTCACAGCAGACAGACATAACTTCGAGGTATTAGGTCCTATCACAAGGCCTGTCGTAACGATTTCGTACGACGAATACCGAAAAGGAAGCATCATAGACTGCCTCTAAGGCTCTAAGTAAGTGTTTTGCTACGAAATTTGTCCCTGTTGATAAAATTACTAACAAATTCGAAATATCTGTTGTGAAATATTCATTACGAAGGTTTTTTAATTCTTTCCATTTGACATTAATAGTCTGAATTTGTTACGAAGGGCCTTGTATCACATACTGGACTGGGAAATACTGGACTTTTCTTACCTAGGATCCGCTGTAGACACGGAAAATTGTATCACAGCGGAGATCAAACAGAGAATTAAACTGCTTCTTTAGCTTCTTTATGGTAAGACTATACAGCGACAGTGACGTGTTGAGTGGATGGGTAGCAACGCTTCTGCTTGACGGGTTTTCAATATCAGATTCTAGGGAAATCGCTGCAGGGAAAGAGTTTGTCTTAGGTGGTTCGATCAAGTGGAAGAAGACCTCAATCGATTTAGAGAACTGCAGACGGGCATTTTTTTTTTTTTTTTTTTTAAGTGAACTTCTTTAGGCGCGTCGTAGCACTTTTGCGATGATGGTAATGCATTGAACTTTAGTCCAGTGTCTCAAGTTCGAGCACTCCCGGACCGCTACTTTTTTTTTAGTTACTCAAATAATAATAATTTTCACATTTCGTTCTTAGAGTTTGACTCAGCAATAATGAGATTATTGATTTTTTCAAAAAAAGACACGCAAAATTCTGAAAAATTTTAATTTCTTATTTAAAATTTTGATATTGAAACTCAAAAGTATTAACAAAAACAACTCCAATTAAGAAGTTCATTGAACAACAAATTAAAAGCCTTCAAAAACGGTAGATAAAGTTGTTCATTTTAAATATTAAATATTTTTCATTTTTAGTAAATTTTTTAGGAAATAAATCGTTTAAAAAGCGCAGGGGGCTACTGCGCTTTTTAAACGATTTTTTCTTGCTTCGGGCGAAACTATTCATCCTGGGCTGCATAGAACCAAGAACCAAGTTGCTGTTTTTGTGATTTTGATGGTTTTTTCGTTTAAGAGAATTTGTTGTTCTGATGGTTTGATTCATAGAAATTGGTTTTTACTTCCGATTATAGGTACTAAAAGGAAAGTCTTGCAATCGTGCAGAAAAATTTTGAGAGAGGGAGATTTTGAGAGATAACAACTAAATATGACGTTACGGTGATTGAGAATACGAACAAAATGGGTCCTACAGTTCTGTCTGTCTGTCTGTCTGTCTGTATGTATATGGATGTACAGTCTGAACCCCTTGACCGATTTTATCAAAATTTGCAGTCCGCGTCTGTGGTGTGTCTTGGGTCTCTAGGTCTTGAGATAACAGTAGCTACCATACAACCGATATGATAATACTTGTTTTTCTCGAAAACGGCTCCAACGATTTTGATAAGTTCTTACGTGAGAAATTATTTGTGAATTGCTCATCTTATGATGTAAAATTTTGTTTTAGAAAATTTTTTAAAACGGTACCCCTATGTACCGTTTTTTTTTTTTCAAAACCGACTGTCTCGCTAATGGCTGGCATGATGTTGACAAAATAAAAAGAAGTCCTAGGTTGTTCAAAAAAGATAGCATATCAATATTTGAAAAATTTATTTTCTTCGAATTTTTATTATCTAAGTTTAAAAAAAAAATTGTTTTTCGAGTATTTTCAAAATATTATCTTTGATTAATTTCAAGTATTATTATTTTTTTTAATACATCTTTTAACAAGATCTTAAAGTTTGTTTACTTGAATATTTAAAAAAAACTTCATTTTTTTTTAAAATTAATAAGAAACGGCTCCAACGATTTTGATTAAATTTTAAGGGCTTACATGTATTAGAATCTGCAAGAAAATGACGTTTCTAGATTTTCGCTTGCAACCTTTGGAATAATTTTTGTTTCTTCAATGTTTTGAGTAATTTAATTCGATTTTCATCAATAATGTGTAGTTGGCAACCCTATACCACCAGATATATAGAGCGAATACTAAAACCTTTTACTCAGCCTTAAGATTTTAGTACTTTGTACTTATCACACAATCGCAAGTTCATGCGACCCAGTCTTGCCCATTTTTTCTTAAGTGAGTTGATCGCTTAAGTTTTAATTGAAAGTGAACAAACGGTGCTTCACTTTTATTTACTTCAACTCCAAACGAAGCCAGCAGATTACTACCTCGTATTATAATAATTATTAAGGGGTGTTTTTTTTTTATTTATTTATTTATTTATTCATTCATCAATGGATATATACAATCTTTTGATAGCAAATTTAATAACTTATAATAATAATAACTTATGCTTACGAGTTAAACAATTCAAGAACATTTTTTTTTAAAATATCCCTATTCATCGACAGGTCGACTTCACTGCATATGGAGTTGTACAACATTAAGGAACGAGTTATTGGATCATTTAGGCCATAGTTTGTTCTATGAGTGGGAACATAGAACAAATAATTTCTAGTTCTAAGAATTCTTTCAGGAGCGTACAAAGAAATTAACATGAGCAATTCCTCAGATTTAATATTATTACTCAGAATATCTTTAATAAAAACAACGCATTGGGTTTTTCTGCGGCTTTCAAGAGTTTTTAAGTCTATAAGTGCGCATCTAGAAAATAATCAGGCAAATCATCAGACCATCTCAGATTTCTTAAGCAAAACGCGTAAATCTTCTTTGAATTCTTTCTATTCTACTAATATTATTTTCATAAAATGGTGACCACACAACACAGCAGTACTCTAATATGGGCAGCACCAAGGACATAAAAATAGCTTTAAGTGTGTACACGTCTTTGAAAACACCAGAATTTCGTCGGAGGAAACCCAACAGCGAATTTCCTTTTGATGTAATGTAATCAATATGTGCAGAAAAAATTAGCTTGGCATCAAAAATAACACCAAGGTCTTTGACCTCACTGACTTTTGTGAGAGCTTCAACTCCAAACTTGTAGCTAAAATTTATGGGTGAAAAAGTTCTGAAGGCACAAAAGATTTTACACTTTGAGATGTTCAGTTTAAGATGGTTATAATTACACCAATTTAAAAAGCAATTAATATCTACCTGGAATTTAAGACAGTCATGAATGGAAGCAACTTCGTGAAATAATTTAACGTCGTCCGCAAACAACAAACATTCCGAACATTGAAGAAGGTCAGGAATATCGTTTACAAATAAATCGAATAAAAGTGGTCCCAAATGACTTCCTTGTGGAAGACCTGAGTCCACTCTGATAAAAAACGATCGAAAACCATCGATCTCATTAACCTGCTTACGGTTTGTTAAGTAAGACCTCAACCATTTCAAGAATTTTAAGTTGAGTCCGAATTTTTGAAGTTTTTGTAATAAAAGTTCATGATGGACTCTGTCGAACGCCTTTACAAAATCCGTATATAAAGCATCAACTTGCTTTCCATTCTCCAAAGCATTTAAACAGAAATGGGAAAAAAGGCACAAATTAGTCGCAGTCGAACGGCCGCTCACAAACCCATGTTGTTTTGGCGTTATAGATTCTTTGACGGCAAAATAAAGCCTCTGAGTTACTAATTTTTCGAACAGTTTTGGCACTGCTGACAGTTTTGATATCGGCCTGTATTTTTTTATCTGGTGCTTTAGGCCGCTTTTGTAAATTGGATTTAAGAAAGATATTTTCCAATCATCAATAAAATCACCAGTTTCCAAGGATTTATTTAATATGATTCTAATTGCAGTGCAGAGAGATGAGGCACATCTATACAACAAAAGTGGAGGAATCAGATCCGCTTCAGCCTTTTTTGTTGAATCAAGTTCATTTAAACCATCCAAAACGTCTTCTTCAGAAAAGTTAATTAGACTGAAATTATAGTAATAGGGGTTATGCAAGAATACATTTCATTTGCTTACTTACTTACTTAAGGTGGCGCTACAGTCCGGGTCGGACTAGGGCCTCAACCAACATGCTTCTCCAGCCAACTCGGTCCCTAGCTAGCTGTCTCCAGTTTTGCACGCCAAGTTGGTTGAGGTCCTCTCCTACTTGCGTGCGCCACCTGAGTCGCGGTCTTCCTCTACTGCGCCGTCCCTCGGGATTGGAATCGAAGACTTTCCGGGCCGGAGCGTTGGTGTCCATTCGCTCTACATGACCCAGCCATCTAAGCCGCTGGACCTTGACTCGTTTGACAAGGTCAGTGTCGCTGTACAGCCCGTACAATTCGTCGTTGAATCTTCTTCTCCATTCTCCATCTATGCAGACGGGACCAAATATCACCCGAAGAATTTTTCTCTCGAAGCATCCTAAAGCGTTCTCGTCTGCCTTTGACAAGGTCCATGCCTCTGCGCCATATATAAGAACCGGGATGATAAGTGTCTTATACAGGGACACTTTAGTTGCTCGAGATAGGACTTTACTACTCAATTGCCTTCTTAGTCCGAAGAAACAGCGATTGGCAAGAGTTATTCTTCGTTTGATTTCAGCGCTGGTGTCGTTGTCTGAATTAAAAGCGGCGCCTAGGTAGACAAAGTCCTTAACTACCTCAAAGTTATAGCTGTCAATCGTGACGTTCTGTCCAAGACGTCGGTGTTGGGTGTCCTTTCTTGATGACAGCATATACTTGGTCTTGCCCTCATTTACCACTAAACCCATCTTCTTCGCTTCCGTCTCAATGCTCATAAACGCACCATTGACATCACGCTGCGTTCTTCCGATTATGTCAATATCGTCGGCATATCCGAGCAATTGAACGGACCTTTGAAAGATTGTGCCTCTTGTGTTGACGTAGGAGTTTTGCACTATTCTTTCAAGAACGATGTTGAAGAAGTCGCATGACAGTGCATCGCCTTGCCTTAAACCTTTTTTGACATCGAATGTATCGGTGAGATCTTTTCCGACCCTGATGGAGCAGCGTGCGTTCTCCATCGTCATCCTACACAATCGGACAAGTTTGGTAGGGATGCCAAAACTAGACATGGCTCTATATAACTCCTCTCTATAGATGCTGTCATATGCGGCCTTAAAATCGATAAAAAGGTGGTGGGTATCGATTTGAAGCTCCTGGGTTTTTTCCAAGATCTGCCGTAGTGTGAAGATTTGGTCTATGGTGGACTTTCCTGGTCTAAAGCCGCACTGATAAGGACCTATCAGGTTGTTGACGAATGGCTTCAGACGCTCACACAATACGGCAGAGAGGATCTTGTACGCGATGTTAAGAAGACTGATACCTCTGTAGTTGGCGCAGTTCAGAGGGTCTCCTTTCTTGAGGACCGGGGAAACGATGCTGAGGTTCCATTCATCGGGCATGCTTTCTTCCGACCATATTTTGCAAATGAGCTGGTGCATACTCCTGACCAGGTCATCGCCGGCCGATTTAAACAATTCGGCAGTGAGGCCATCAGCTCCAGCAGCTTTGTTGGACTTTAGCTTGGACACTGCTGTCTTCACTTCGTTCAGGTCGGGTTGGCGGAATTCTTGGTCTACGTCGCCTAACTCGAATGGTTCTATCTCTCTAACAGCGGAATTGGGTCCATCATCGCCGTTATAGAGCATGGAAAAGTGGTCTTTCCATATCCTCAGCAAAGACTGTGGTTCCACCACGATGTTCCCTTGATCGTCTTTGCAGGCTTCGGCTCGGGGCTTGTAGCCCGAGGCTGTTGTTTTTACCTTCTGGTAAAACTGCCGAACCTCATTCCTGCTGTGGCACCCTTCTATCCCCTCGATCGCGCGCTTCTCATGCTCTCTCTTTTTCCGTCTGAGAAGCCGGTGTTCGTCTCTCCTCTTCTGCTTGTAGAGCTCATAAGCAGTTCTAGTCTTTTTGTACAGCGCCGCTTTGTATGCTTCCTGTTTAGCTGCATGTGCTTGCCGGCATTCGTCGTCAAACCAGGGGTTTCGTTGTGGTGGCCGTGTGAAACCCAGCACTTCAGAGGCGGCATCTCTGATGGCTGATTGGCAGTGCTGCCACTGGTTCTCTATACTTAATGCTGGCGGCATAAGACTCCTTGAGAGGTTGTAAGAGACTCGATCGGAAAAAGACTTGGCGATCTCTTGCGATTGTAGTCGTCCAACGTCGAATTGTCTCACAGTATTTCCTTGTGTTGGCTTGGATCGGGATATCCGCAGTCGTACCTTGGCTACAACAAGGTAGTGGTCCGAGTCAATGTTGGCCCCTCGGAATGTTCGGACATCCTCTATACTGGAGAAGTGCCGTGCGTCGATCGCAATGTGGTCAATCTGGTTGACGGTTGATTGATCAGGAGATTTCCATGTCCCTTTGTGGATATTGAGGTGCTGGGACCGCGTACTAGCTACCAGAACATCTCGCCCCGCAGCGAAATCGATCAGCCTGAATCCGTTATCGGAGGTGTTGTCGTGCAGGCTGTATCTTCCGATTATTCCACCAAAGATATCCTCTCTTCCTAGCTTGGCATTAAAATCTCCTAGAACGATCTTAATGTCATAGCCAGGGCACTGCTCATATGTTTTGTCCAGGAGCTCGTAGAATACGTCTTTGGTGTCTTCATCCTTTTCCTCTGTGGGGGCGTGTGCGCAAATGAGGCTTATGTTGACGAATTTAGCCTTGATGCGGATTGTTGCTATGCGCTCGTTCACATAGTTGAAACTCAAGACTTTTTGCCTGAGTCTGGTTCCAACAACGAATCCACATCCAAACAGTCGCTGCTTCTGTTCCCGGTAGCAATCGCCGTAGTAGATATCGCAATCTTTTAGTCTGCGTCTACCTGGCCCATCCCATCGCATTTCTTGGATAGCGGTAATATCTGCTTTGTAGCAGTTTAGGGCTTCCGCTAATTGTTCGGCTGCACGTGGTCTATTAAGGGACCTAACATTCCACGTACAGATCCGAAGCTCGTTGTCCGTTTTTCGTTTGCTAGGTTCGTCATCAGTAAATCCGTCCGTATCCGAGGCTTGTTGGTGCTTCGCAACTATGACTTGCTTTACGTGGCCGGGAAGTCACCCCGACAGCACGACCCCCAACCTGGAGGACCAGATCCTTGTATAGCTCCAAGGATGGGAAGCCGGATAAACCGCTCCTTATAAGCCTGAGCTCCAAATATGCTGTAGTAGCCCTATAAGGTGTTCACTAAGTAGTTTAGCCTGACTGGAGCTGTAGACGCCACCGTTGATTCCATCTAGGGAATTCCTCCGCTGCCGTCCGGATGAAAGAAGAGGTGCCTTAGTGGGAACACCTCTCCCCCCTCTCTCGTTTGCTGCCACCAACAACCTTCCACTAGGGTTGAGACCCAATCTCCAGTTGAGGTACTAGGCACCCGTTGTTCACCAAGTGGAGGTGAGAGTAGGAGTTGATACTTGATAGACAGAGGTGGGTTTTAAAAAAACCTATGAACGCTAGGGTCCTCTTGGGTGCACATGTCTACCATTTAAACAACACATTTCATTTGCGTTTGTAATAATATCCGCAATATAGTTTGATTCAAAAAATTTTGCATTTTTGTGAATCAGTCGTACACACGACGCCGACGACGGTTTGATAAGTCTGTGACTTTTAGTTCTACCGCGCAATTATTTAAAATTTGACATTGCTCCTGTCAATTTTGTGCAAGCTATGTCTTTTAGTTTGTGTTTCACAGCCATTCAAAGCAGTAATCTTGTGAAAATGGAGAAAAGTGATTTTCGTTTTCTAATTTTTGCGTTAAATCATTTTTCCGAAACCAGAAAAGGCTAGATAAGCACTATGGGATCTTTGCACTATCAACTTCCATAGTTGAAAAATGGTATACGGAGTTCCGTTGCTGTCGTATCGGTACAAGTGATGCCGCCCAAAAGGATGGTCGCAACAAAAATCGTCGATAAGATACGTTGATTGATATTGGACAGTTGGAGAATGAAATTCGTGAAGTTGGCAATGATTGTAGACATCTCAGCTAAGCGGGTATACACCGTTTTACAAGAATATTTGGATATGAAATGCCGATTGCCGTAACGACCGACGGACAGGCTGTGTATAGTCACCATGGCAAAAAACCCTAAAATTTTTCATGGAATTGCCACCCCCTCCATCATACTTACATTACTCTCCATTGTGCCCCCTGCGACTATTTCTTGTTTCCAAATCTGAAGAAAAAGATGCGTTGCAAGAGATTTGGGCCGAATGAAGAGGTCATCGTGGAAATAATTGCCTACTTTGAGCGCCTTGGAAAAAACGCTAAAATAAATTATTATGCTAAGAGAAAATTATGTTTAAAAAAAAAGGTTTATCTAAGCGAACTATGTTTTTATTCAACTGACTTATCAAACCGATGCGATCGAGCGATTTAACACCGCTTGACAATTTTTAGTAGTAGTTAGGTAAAGTAATTTGTCTGTACATATAAGCCCGAAACGAGGGACACTTTGGAAGAGAATATATGACAGTGATCGAAAATTGGGTATCTCGGCTAGAACTTATTCGAGCTAGCCGCGGTGGTTACTTGCCCAACATTTTTTAGGTACCCTCCTACAATCTTCACCAAAGTATCGTTGAAAGAAATGCGTTAGGCCCCGCTTTGAGGTGCCAATTTGCTTATTTCTTCATTTGAACAAAATAAAGCGCAAAAGTAAGCACTACATGTTGTTGTAAATTTAAAAAAAGATTTTTTTAAATATGTATTTTATTTGTTTTCATAAAAACGTTGCTCTTAGGTTTAGATAAAGAAAAATATTGACACTATTAATTATTTTTTTTGTGTTTTGTTTTAATGAATTATTCATGAAGATAACTAAATAATATTATGTTTGCTGACTATGTATGTAGTAAGACTGTCGATTGTAAATTATGTGCTATAAATTGAGATGTATTTTGTACTTAGTTTTAGTTAGAAGAAACAGAGTGTTCTATTGTAGTCTGAAACGAAATAGAAGTCAAGTTTGAAGAAGTGACTTGAAAGCAGAGAGCAGAGAAACAGATGAAATAAGGACAGAGCGAGAAAGCAAAGAGCAGTTTTATAACTTCAAAGTACGAGTTGAAAATAAATGTATAGATGAAAGAAGAACTAAAGAAAGACTAAGAAAAAGTAGAAATGAAATTAAAGCTCTAAGACATTCGAGAAAATAGTAAAGTCTTTAAGTAAAGTGAAAGTATTGTATGATAGTAGTTGTGTTGTAAGGGTTTGTCCTGATTGAAGAGTAAAACTAGTAAATATGAAAACTAAACAATGAAACATCCTTAATAATATTCTTCTTTCTGTTCGTCCTTAAAATTTGTATGTTTAAATAAATAAATAAATTTACTTGATTTTGATAAATAAACATTAAACGAAAAATTATAAAAAAAACATGGCGCATTACATAAGTCTACAATTGAAAAAATTAATTAAATAACGATAATAAATAAATTAAACTTGTTTTTACATCTTTGTTAATAAATAATATTGCATCTGTCTACATAAATGTATTCTTTTTTTGTGCATTTTCCAGTTCATTTTTCTTTTACTTCAATTTTTGTGTTGCTTGCAGTTCGTTTAATTGGATTTTTGGTACGCAGCGTAGGCTAAATTTTGTGCATCGAGTGACCGTGCATAGCTATGCTCATCATGGGCCGCATAATGTGGATGAGCGACAACTTCGTAGTTTTGGCTAGAGTTCTTTGATTCCAAAAGTTTCTTCACTCCGATTATACCAGACAGCAGCAAAGCGATCTTGCCGATTATCAAGGCCTTGAATGCGATCAGGGCCAAGAAACCGATAGCCAGTGGCAACAAAGCGGCAGCCTTCAACTTGAACAGCAACAACAATGGCATCAGATACTTCTTCTTGTTCTTCTTTTTGCCACGAGCTGCAATTAAAAAAGGAGAAGAAGAAAAAAAACGTATAAATAAAGCAATGGGTAAAAGGAAAACAATTTTAATTCAATGTGGTCTATACTCATGTGTGAGAATGTGTGCGTTGCGAATGTGGAACGCATAAAAGCGGAATTGGGTGCACTTACAGTAAACAATATTATGTGACTATATACAGCCATTGAAGACATGATATGAATGCACTGCACTGAGGGAAGGGGGCTCTGATGACCAACCGCCTGTGACCCACATTCATGCTACATGAAGCCGGAGACTTGACTTTGTTTACGAGTAGGTATGTTCGTATACTCTCTGTACGAGACACACTTGCTCTGTTTGTGGGCTACCGGGTGTCTTTTGGATATTTGTCGTGATTAAAGAAATTGAATTTAGCGGTTGTCACAGATTGTGGCGGATAGAGCAGCTCAACAACATGTGGATGTTTAAATTTTCCTATTTGCCGTTTTATTTTACCATGTGTGGGGAGCACACGACTGACGCACCACTCAAGAGCCAGTTTTCTCTCGTAAAAATGCCACAAAATATTGAGAAAGTTGTTTGGCTAATGGAAAATAAAACCAACCATTGGTATCGTCTATATGGATATTTATCTCGATATAGAAACAGGAAAGAAAATTTAATGAAATTGTTTCTTGTATAAGAATTGAGAAAACTTCCCAAAGATGAACTTTTTCACAACTTGGCACCGGAGGAGGAAATGTTGAGTAAAATAACTAAGAACAGTGATACAGGGAAAAAATTGAATAGGTTCCGGTTTTCTGCCACACGATGCCCAATTATTTTAGATGTGCTCTTCAGATAACAAAAGAGATTTGGTATGTCCTGACTCCTGAACAGTGTTTTATAAGGATTGATGTTTTAAACGATTGCCGTTTACAGAAGAATGAGTTACCTTTGCTTGGCAATACGGAAAAATTATCAGCATAATGACGTATTTTACACTTGTTTGTGTTCTTATTTTACTGCATACTTATCTTTTTATGACAAAATTCGTCGTCATATACCTAAGCAGTTCATTACTTTTGGAGATGACACTTAAAAGTTTTTTCACTACCGATGTACCCTGCTTTTTAATAATGGTCCCTTACATCTTAAATTAACACTTTTTTCATTTTAAAAACTGAACCAATTGAGACTGAACACTAAACAGTGCTTTTAATAGAAAAAGTGTGTCTAATTGGCCCCGTTCAATCAGCCTCATTCTAATAATAGATTTACCAACATGGTAGTTAAACTTTACTTTTTATAATTCAGACCTACCGTCTGGATCATTCTCGATTTTTTGTAACACATCTACCAGTACAAAAAAATTAATGCTTGCCCATTTGTCATTTTTGAGCACAAAGAGCTTAAAAAAGCATATTTTCCGAACGTTTTAAATGTCGATGGAATAAAAAAAAACTCTTGTTTCAACATCTGATATCCTTGTTCGAGGGTTAATATAGACTGATAGAAGAACTTCACTTTTTACAATGCACACCTTTTTCGCGTCTGGCCAATCTCCTGTTTTTGTTACTCAACAAACAAATGAAAAGTAAAAAAAATCCTGGTTTTTACATGTGATATCCTTGTTCGAGGCTATAACATATGGAAAAAAACTATATAGCAATGCAGGGGAAGGTATGATACACAGGTACACCATGGACTGCTGTGCAAAAAAAAAAAAAATTACTGAGGGTTAGGCTAAAAATAAAATGACTAAACAAGGCAAGCGATCCTTACCATTGGCCAACATAAGCCTCATATGCACTCAACCCTTCATAAAATCGAACAACAATAGTGCTTCTGAGATCCTAGAAATAACACATCAGCAATGGGGATTATAAAACAAAGCTGGGGAAGGAGGCATTTTTAGAACACTGGAAGTGCGTTTTAAGAACACTGGAAGTGCATATACTGCATAAGAAAATATCTAATGACGAAAGCTGTGATAAGTTATTCAAAATAGTAGTTTCCACATAACGATACTGTAAATGGTGGATGTAAATCACATTTGTAAAGTGTCAACTAAACTGACAAAATTTTTTCTTAACACAAACAACGCGAAGCCTCATGAAGAGTTCTTTTACTGGCGCTTAATATTTTAATTCACTCATTTTAATACTTTCCTAGTTGATTACTAGTTGTTGTTGAACGATTTTCTATTAAAATATTATCCACTGCCCAATGTGAGGCTTCAATCTTCTCTTGTCCAATGATTTTAGCTCGTTTCAAAACCTTTTTAAAATCGTTTTTAGGGCGAATGATATAAGTGATATGAGATTTCTTCTATTTTTAAGCAAGTTATTATTATTTTTTTTAGTAAGTTATACATAAACTTAACTAATTTTAGGAATACAAAATTTTGTACTAGTTTTTTGATGAAAGCTCATTTAAAAAACTTTTTAAATACACTCCAGCAAAGCCTACATTAGTTGTTGGCCTTCTACTTTTAAGGACTTTTAGAACACTTCAAGAACTCTTAAAAATGCGTGGAAGTGAATTTTTTAAGATTCAAGAGACTATTGTGTTGCTTGGTCATCGCAAGATATGCATTACGAGCGCTCTGTGTTTCCGGACCTGACGAGAAGCAAAGGCTTTCCTAAAGATGTCTAGAGCGGTTTTTACAATTCTTAAAAGTGTCTTACATAACTTTGATATTGTATAATAATGCACGAAAACCTCTGTTATTTATTTTTATAATAATATTTGTAATTTTTTTTTTAAATAAATTTAAGATATATGAACGATTTGTTGAATCTTTCTTAAAATCTAAAATTCAGATTACATCCGGCAGATGGCTTTCACGCCATGCTTTTACTTCTTTATTCAAATTTATAATGTAACTTTCTTAATTTGTAAATAAAAAATTATCTATCTATCTATCTATCTATCTATCTATCTAAAAGTGTCTAGCGCGTTTTTTACAACTTCCCAATTCCTCGCGAAAGGCGATAGCCGTGGAAAAACACGTTTGGCTTCTGTCGGGGTTCAAACCACTGACCTACAGTGAGTGTAACAGGCAAACAGGTTTATCATCACGCCACGGGTATCTTGTTGTAGCCAAAATACGAATGAATATACTCTCTTCGTGGCCAACCAAATCGGCTAAAATAACAAAAAGGTACAACGCCAAAGAACTACCAGAGCCTTTCCAAACTAGCGTTTTTCCAATTATCCTTTAATCCCTTACCGCCAGTTTCAAGCTATGAAGACAAGTTGGCAGCAATGTCCAAGGCTAAACTGGACGAAGGCTAACCGAAGGCGACGACTGCCGAAAAGTAGGAGAGAGCTGAGAAAATTTTTTAAATTTTATGATTAAACTGCTCCTAAAAAATCTGACATTTTTGACTTTCCTAACCACCTCCAGCGACAATTCTAAAAAAGGTTTACACACCAATCTCGATAATCTTGGAGCTTAACGCATTTCAGAGACCTACCACCAACAGCTAAACCGTTCTTCATCCACTTTCCATTTTCTTTTGAACCTGTGAAAAATCATTGATCGTTTATAATAGTTTGAACATTGAGCTCCTACGTACATAACAATACGCAAACAATAATTAAGAACTTATAGTTTTGAACTGGAAATAGCAAAAGACCTTACAAATAGTTTTTAAAAAAAGACATTTGAAATTTGTCTGAAGACTGACTGAGTCTTATCAATTTTTGCTGAGTGAGCATATTTTTTTTTAACTGGGGGAAATCTTTTCACTCTATATGTCCTAATTTCGTATTTCAATAATTCTTTTTTTTAATAGAAATATCTCGCTGAAATTCTGAAATTCTGTTATGCGAAGGTCAGAGTTCCAAAAGCATCAAATTATAAGTCGCCCGAGAGTTATGACACTGCCATGAAAAGCACCTTCTAACTTAGTCGTTCGAACTAGGCAAAAAGTTTGTAGATACTATTCGTTTCTCAATATCCACGTATGATGGTGAGAAATGTGAGGTCTCATCCCACTGAATTTAACACTGCAAAAAATAAAAAAAACGACAAGATCTTGTAAATATTTCATATATTCGCACTATCCCTGGAGTGCAGTTTATAAAATAAAAATCGAAGCTCTTTCGGCGGATATATTTCGAAATGTATTAGGATCTTACGCAAAAATGATAAAATATACTCCCTGAACTATAGTTCGTGAAATATCATTTAACTCGGCGTTGTTGAAATTATTTAGTGGCAGGAATTATTTGGTGTCGTTTTTATATTTGATTTTTATTTTTGAAGACCTTTCCGATTTTATTATTGATGAAAAAGCTAAATTAAGGGATTTAAGCTAGATTAGAGATTTTCGGTTACATGAATTTATATTCTTATCTTCATCTTATAGTTTGCGAGTTTTAGAAGCCATTTTTTTTTTAATGATAACGATTTACTCAAAACTTGAGATTGAAAAACCTTTTATAACTAGTCTAACATGAAATAAGGTGCTTTTTTTCATTCTTTAGATAGATCAGAAAAGTCCACAATCGACCAAACTTTCACATTATTGCAGATCTTGAAGATAAACCATGAATATTTTATCGAAATACACCATATTTTTATCGATGACATTATGACGGTGCCTACATAGACAATCTATACAGGGCCATGTCTAGTTTGGCATCCCTACAAAAATCGTAAGATTATACGAATGAGACTTTGAAGAATTCACGATGCTCCATCAAGGTCCGTAAAGAAATCATTGAGACCTTTGAGGTCGAAAAAGACTATCGACAAGACTACACACTGTCATGAGATTTTTTACATTGCTCTTGAAAAGAATGTGTAAAACTCTAACGTCAGCATCAGACTCATTGTCTTCTAAAGCCTATGCAATTACTCGATTATGCAAACGAAATACCCGTAATGGGAAGAAGTTAGCACGAAATAGGCTAGGCCCTGTTTTTTTTTTGGTTTGGTTTGCACTTTTCTCATTTATTTATTTAGAAGTGTTTTCCTATTTCCTAAAAATGTCATTCTTTATCCATCCCTTAATCAAATCAGCCTTATTATGAGTTTCACGTGAATTGATTTTCGCCAAAGAACATTTTTCTTCGCCCGAACAAAATTTCCGACTAAAATTTTTTCCGCTTTTGTTGTTCACTTGTTGTTGTTCGCCTCACAAAAAAAGTGAAATAAATTGCTCTCAACGGTTTCACATTTAAAGGGGGAAAAATAGGTCACAATAAGGGAAATTTTTCGGACATGGAACATTTTTCCACGAAACTCATAATCAGTGAAAAATGAATTGGGATCTTTTTCGAGCGGTATGCAGTTCACGTGAAACTCATAATTAGGCTGAATATACGTCGTTTTTGGTATTTAAATATTTTCTTCGTCAAAGAGTTTACTTCAAATGAATAAACTACATTTAATTAGGTGTTTCAGTGAAACACATGCAGCAAAATTGCAACATTAACTAGGATACAAAATTAATCCACTAGGATACTACTTCCACTCTGAACAGCAGGAGACATTTAATACTTAATACATAATCGCCATAATTTTCTGTCACAGTATAAACCGCAAACCACTCTCCAGTTGACTTCTTCCTGTTTCTTTTTGATTGAAATTGAAAAAATTATGTACTACTTTATATGCTTGAATTTTATAAATTCAGTTGCCTTGCCTACAGTTTTGCCTTTTTTGTGTTTTTACACGATAAATTCGTAAACGGCTGATTTGATTTTGTATTATTATTTTTTTTAAAGTATTGATGTACAACGAGGAGCTTGAACTTTTTTCTCGCATTCTATGTAATGAATTTGAATTAAAAGTAAACAAATTTGTTTCACATTTATTAGTTTAATGCCCAGCCAAATTGGGGGAAACAAAAACCAGCAATAAATGTACAAATTTAATTACGAGAAATATTCGAACATAGGTACAAACAAATACACAAAAACATTTTCAAATTCATACCCAATAAAATGATTGTATATTATTTTGGCTATCTTTCTTTATAACATTGTTCTGTTGGTTCTCATCCTAAATTAAAAAAAAAAAACCTTGTAACTAAAAAATACAACTGAAAACGAATGCACAGTGGTGCGAATAAAATTGATTGAATTGAAAAGGAGTGAAATTTTACTGACGGTCCTATGATAACAATTTTTAAATTGCAGGCGCGCTTTTTCGTTGTTTTTTTTTTTTTTTTCATTGGCTGGGTAGGTACCACAGACAAACATGTATGGAGACGTACGTACGTTCTCTCAGCATATATTCCAAGGTTTTGTCTTTCATCTCAGTTAACCTTTTCAATAAACATGATTCGCTTTTTACAAAAATTGGATGATTTATGTGTGGTGGAAAAAAAGAAAAAAAACGGAGTTTCAATAAAGCCAACTTTTTTGGGGTGTGATATTTTCAATAAGGAAAAAGGAAACACTAAAGGTCAAATGCATAAGCTAGGAAGTATTGATTTTCCTTATACTTATCGTTGTTTTCTTTTTCTATTTTTGTGAAGAGGATGACCACTATGACTAACCCTTCATGATCCAAAGAAACTGTTTTCGACTAACCACTTTTCTTATGAAAATTCTTAAGAAATTTGTGTGTGAATGTTGTAGGTTTTTATTGCCTCGGATTATCACAGTGTTCTACTATTCAAAAAAAACAAAACATGAAAATCTTTGATATTTGTGAAGGAGCCTTATATTTTCATAGAAGGATGATATGAAATCTTAATAGAAACTTATGCTGACCAATAATTAAGACACCATTAAGACGTTAAGATCCCAACAATCTGGAAATTCATATTTATTGAGGGATTTCTGGATCTTATACTTTAATAATGGCTTATGTTCTTCAGGATTATTTTGTTTAGCTAATATTACATATGAACATAAAACATGAGCAATTATTAAAGTATAAGATCCAGAAATCCCTCAATAAGTTATTGTTATTAATCCTCTTAAAAGAATTTCAATCCAGATTTAATTCGGTCTTTTGTTTAAATACATAATCTTAAAGGTCTAGTCACAAATTATTTTATATTCTTAACTGCACAACTTACTCCATTTTTCCCTATAGTTTCAATTTGATTTCAAAGAACTGCGAAGACGATTCAAGATTTTTTGATTTACATTCTTGCAAAAATATTGGAAAAAAAAATCATAAATTCAAATGCGCAGTTTTTGAAAGTCCCAATTTTTCCCCTTCTCCTAAAGACAAATTATATTTGAAGTTTTTCTGTTACGACGTTGCTATTTCAAGAAATGGACCTAGTTCCCGCTAACAATTTTGTACATCATATCGACTCTTTTTCCTTAACTCGTCAAAAGTGTTCATAGAAACAGAGACACAGATTCTTAATCACAATCTATAATTGCTTAAGCAATATCCACGGTTGTGTTAGTGCCAATTTAATTTTTGTTTGAAAATATATTTCATTACGTTCAATTTCACTTGTACTCACATTCTTCCAAGGACCGTTGCATATCTTCAATTGAGTCCTTTGGTACTTTGAATTGTAGTGTGTGTGTGCCAAAGAATCGTGCAATACGTTCTACCAACAACGAATCGACTTCGTTTTCCCTAGCCTCTGGCTCATTGGGTAAATCGACGTCATTTAAAGATCGACCTTGTGGAATATCATCAGTTTTTATCAATTGAATACCCTCCGTGAGCTTAACATCTCCATCTTCTGTGTCAAAGTATTGCAAAGCACGTTCCTACAGATAAGAAAAAAAAGAAGTTCCTCAATCTTAATGTCCAAAGTGCAATTTAACAAGCACTCAAGTTTTGTTGTTTTTTTTTTTTCACTCAACCTACCTTGATACACAAAATCATTGATTTTTCACCACAATCTTTGACCATTTTTAGAGCACTAGCCAAAAGATTATCACCTTCGGATTTTTCTCCATTCGCAGATATAGCCGCCACAAGGGCCAGCAGACACACTATTTTTTTGTACATTTTCTTTGATTCTTAACCACCACAAGATTCATTCACTAAAAACAAAAACAACACAAAGTGGTATTTTTTCTTTTCTTTTCTTTTTAGCACACACAACGAGCGGTATCCTTTTTCAAGGGAGCGCACGCTAGTTTGGCTTAATCCGTTCTCCTGTTCCTGAGGAGTCTCCTGCTGAGATATTGCAGAAAACAACTGGATGTATGCGATTGGAAGGCTATTGTGGGCAGACAGAAAGCAACCGGTAGACTGTGGCAAGAAACAAGCGTCGATCGAGTTTTATTCAGTCAGTGTGGGCTCTGGCACTATGGCTTTAGAATTTAAATGAATATCCAAACGAAAATGTCTTTGGGCTCGACTCCGACTTGGACAACCACTATAGCACGAGCAACGTCTTCAAAGTCACATACTAACATGCATGGTGGTTGCTCTGCCATTTTTCTACTCACGCATAGCTTACAACATGTCGTTGGTTGCACATACAGAAAGATCTTTGTGAGTACGCTACGCATTTTTTTCGGCCAGGTCGACGGTTTATTGGCGCTTCTGCTTTTAACGATCGTTAATGTATGTGCCAGCTAATTGAAGGTAGATTTCGCCAGATCGCGTCATAGGCTGAAACACTGAAACATCAGATTTTGAAGGTTTGCCAAAAATTTGAGTTCGATATTTAAGAATAGAATTCTGAACTAAATGAGTTTTTACAGTGAAGACACTTCATTTGGGGGAAAATTCGAAGGAACATAGTTTTTCTTCGTTAATCGTTCCTGAACTTTGCAAAAAGTACTAATTTCTTCCTGAAACAGTATTGCTGTAGAATCATGCTCTAAACATGTTTTAATCCTGATTCAACTTCTAACTAACTTAATGAATCTATTCTAATTGATGTGCATATCGTTGCTTCTGCTTCGAAGCTTCAGTCAAAAGGAGTAGTAGTGGTCCAGCTTGAAAAAAAAAAAAAGGGAAAATTGTAGAAACATAAGTAGCTTACTTTCGTTGTTCTTAAGAAACTATGTCAATAATTCCCATCAATATGGACAAACTGCCCGTCAAGAGTTCTTTATTTTGTAAGATGTTGAGAAAAAAATGTTGAAACCAATATGTATTCAATTTACTACGTTTCCAAAAAGTAAAATTTACAATTTATGGGCTTTATTTTATTTATTGTCTTACCCTTTTTCAATTGAAGAATTTTCTTCTTCTATTGCCATCCTTCTAAATTGGGACCGTAGACCCCCTTTCTCTGAGGAAAAATTCTTGTAAACCAGGCCTTTTCTACACATGCACAATCAAATTTTTGACGCCCTTACAGCAATCGTACTTCCATCCGAGAAGAATACACTTAATTCATTCCTTTCTTGAGGAATTAAAAAGTTCTTCGAGAGTACCATGAAATACATTTCTTTTCTGACGTTCTGAACCGGCAAAGTTTGTTTGTCCTTTAAATTGCTCACATGGCATGGCTAAGGAACTAAGCCCGGGGCTATAAAGCCCTGTTGTGCAACCTTTGTTATTTATTTTATTTACCATTAAAATTGTTGGCCGTGTGAATATTTTGAAAGACACTTGGCAGCTTCATGATAGCCCTTCAAAAAGCCCTTTACCTGAATCCTAGTTTTTTTGAGGCTTCACTGATTTTATTTATGAAACAAGTATGATTGTGTTATAAAATCAAACCGTGTAACAAAAGTGCTTAAATAGTGCTCGAAAATGCCTTCTCACAACAGCTCTTTAGACACCTAACACTTATGCAGAGTAATCACTTTTCAGACTCAATTTACGGTAAGGTCAGTATATCAAATCATAATTTTCGTTTTAAAGATTTGTCTTAAACGAATACTTTGCTTCCAGAAAAACAAATCTTTTTAAAAGCATTTTTACTAAATAATGGGCCTTTATAAGATCAAACTCAATCACTGATTAGAAGTTATTTGAATAACTAAACATTTTTTTTCCAAATTTACATTGAAACCGACAGACAGGCTGCTGCCTGTCCATTCAGGCCCACTTTTCGAGTCATTTTATGAATTAGAATACCTAAGAACTAATGTGTTGGATACCAGGCTTCAAAGGACTGTTATTAGATTCGTTCGTTGAAGCCTTGGAGTTGCCCTTAGTTGTTTTTTGAAAAACTTAAACTCGCCCTGAATGTCAAATAGAGTGTTAAGTCCTGAGTTTGATCTCAACTCACCCTTAAGTAGCGTTAGGTTTTTGCTAGGGCAAGTTTAGAAAATGAACAGGGTTGCCAAATGTCATGTATTTTTCTCCAAATGACAGAGATGTGTTTGTAAAGAATATGAGACAAGGCTATTTTTGAAAACTGAAAACCCAGGTCTTTTTTGACAGTTCGTAGGGCTGACAAAGAAACCTGGGTCAACCCTATAAGTAATGTTAAACGATCTGACATACTATTTCACACCCTGGTAGCATAAACGATAAATTGCTTAACATAAATATAATCAAACAAAATGTTTTTTAGATAATATTTGATAAATGGAGTAAAATTTTTGGGTTACATAAGAAATTTTAGAAAGAGGCATAAGTAATTTACAAACTGATCTAGGCGTGAAATAACAAATCTGGATATAACAAATTAAGAGGACAAAACTAAATTTTGAGGTTTGGGATGAACAACTCCATAAAATAAATAAATAGGGTGGCCCAACAGAGCGAGGAGTCCCAGGGCCTAGCGCATTTCCCACAACCATGCCTTGTGAGGCAATGGAAAGAACCTAAATTTTCTGCCGGTTCCGAACGGCTAATTGAGAAAACGCTTTTCACGGCAATGAATTCACGAACGGAGGACTTGCCATTCCCTCGCGAAAGGCGATACCCGTGAATAAACATTTGTTCCTCTGCTGGTATTCGAACCTCGAACCTATGGGTTAGCAGGTGGACATGTTAACCATTACGCCACGTTAAAAACTCCCTACGTAATATAAAATATATCGCTTTTCGTTGTTTGTAGCTAAAACTACGCCACGGACTTTGATACGGTTTTTTCTAATAGATAGAGTCATCCAAGAAAGAGATTTATAGGTTCACTAGGTGTGCCAGCGACTTCGTCCGCAAGAATTGGCATAACTTTTTTATTTATCAACCGATTGACATAAAATAAAAGCCAAATGTTAAGTAAAGCTTACCACAATATGCAACTGAAAACTTCATCTAGATAGGAGATGAAGATAAGCGTGCACAAACAAACAGACAAAAATTTCAAAAATCATTGTTTTGGGTTTTATTGCGATAGTAAAGGTCTCCTATAATATTTTTTCTCATATATCTTCCATGTACAGACAGCGACCTGTTACGTTTTCATTATATGTATTGATTTCATCCGAATAATCCAACGGTAATAGGAACGAGAAGATACACGGGAGCCTAGAAACTGCTTGTTGCTCGGTCAATTAAAAATTGTATCATGTTTATAACGCTACTTAGTCTACACTTCATCCCCATATTCGCACGGGATGGAGAACGGTAATTCAAAAACTGTTTCGACCGATCTCAAAAATTCTGTTAAATTCAGCATAGCCTCCTTTAAATTTTTTTTTTTTGTTTTTTGGCAAATTTGTGTAAGCAACTTTCAACCCACTAACATTAGTCTCAAACTGACGCAATTGTTTTGCTGCCAACAGAATTTTATTCAGCTGGTGCTTTCCTTAACAAAGGGTATCATATTTCAAAAGTGACATCACCACGAGAACAGGTGTGATTTTGCTGTTCAAGATTTATCTACTCTTTGATGATAAAACATATTCAACCCTATCACAAGTTCCATCGTAATCGAATGAAAGTCTAAGTTTCATGATGTAACTATGACAAAATCCATTCGTAGGGAACATATGCTACCAATTTCGAAATTCGTAGGTTAAGCAGCACCAAATACGAGTGGAATGCAAATTCGTCATCTTTTTACGATAAGCCATTTAAGCCGTAGAGCATTTACGAAAGCCTACCTGCTTTCAAAATATTTTCATTTTAAATAATTGTATTTTGTGTTTCAATGGCTAAAACATCACACAAGGCCCAATATGAAAGGCTGTGTTAGCTATTGAACGAAAAACCAGATGTTGCTCAAGGCTTTTCTAAACTTGCGAAAGAAGACGTTAACGCTTTTTAAAAAAGCGGTAAAAGTTGAGTTCAACAGACTGGGACATCCTTCTAAGGATGCTTCTGTGAAGGGAAAGGTGAGTAAAATATTTGATTTAAAAGTTTTGTTCAAGGTATGTTATTTTTATTTAAAATTATTATTAAGTTTAATCATTTTTAAATATGAAGATTTTCATAACATACATTTCATCATCAAATGGATCACATGCTTCTCAGAGTATTTTTCTATAAATTTTCAGGCTTTGTTTTCTCTTAGCAGCTTCTTGATGGCTGGCAGTAATTGTAAAGGGAAAAGAATCCATTCCGGTTTTATTTGTGTCAAAAGTAATCTTGAACTTATACAAAATGCTTTTTTAACAACAATAAAGAACCGAACCACAATTTAAGTTTCAACTTTTCACTTGTCTTGCACATTTAACATAAAACAGCTGATTTCGAAAAGAAGAATGGCGGCATTTGGTTGTGACAATGCTTTCTTCGATTCCATTCGAATTTTGTGAACACAAATTTTCGTATATCGGAGCTTAGCTCTCCGTGCGGAAAATTTCTACGATGGAATCAGTGATAGGGCTAGTTAATGCATTGAAAGACTTGTAAGACGCCCAAGAACGTTTTTATATTTTTTTTTTCAAATTGAATGACCCTTACTCTGTGAAGAAATTAAGAGTGTCCACGAGTAGCAGCGTTTGTGATGGTTCCTTGCACATCAATCCAATTACAATGGAGTTTTCATACAGAAACTATTTGACACTTCTTTTGGCTTGGCAATGGAGGCCAATAACGTGGTGTCTGTCTAAAGCTGCAAAAGTAAATATTTGTCTCTGAGTTGTTTACAAAGTCTATACACTCACTTCGAGTCATGTGTCAAGTAGGTTTTATACCGTCAGGCACAGAATTGTGCTTTTTAGGTGAGGAAGTGGCATGGCCTCAAAGTGCTTTAGCTTTATTCCGAGAATGAAAGTGAATGAAAGTGCTAAGCCTCCCTCGGTTAATGAGCAGGCTTTTTTCAATAAAAAAGACACAAATGTAGTTCGACGATTTAAGTGATGCAAGTTGTCTGTGATGTTTATTATTGCGTCTATGAAATCAATGGTAGCTTCCAGGAACCAGGATCAGCATATGAAACTCAAATGCTATAATGTATTGACAGTTCTATGAAAACTGTGTTGATGAATAGTAGTGGTAGTTTCCTGTTGCTGTATTTGTTGCTCACCTAGACTATCCTATTACTGTGGTTCAAAATTGTTGCAAAAGCAAACCAGTTTTTTTTCGTTTTGTTCTATCAGTAAGCGGATTAAGGATTAAAAGGTTTTTTTTTCATTCTGAAAACTGAAGGGAAATTAATTTTATCTTGCACTTATATAAGCAGCTTAACTTTCAGAGATCTTTCCAGTTCCCATCGACAACCAAACCTATTCACTTTGAACTTCAACACCATGGTATGAAATTCTGTATCCTACGCGGTCGGTGAATTCAAAACATAAATAATAATTAGTTACTTGATTACAGTCACAGGTAAGCTGCTTTCAAACAAAGTAACAAGTTATTATTTTTGTGAAATTTTGCCCAGAATCACTGTAATTAAGTATTTAGCCAGTTATTTATTTTCCGGTACAGAAAGAAAAATAAATCATCTTCCTGGCTGAATTCACCTTTTGAATGAAAAAGACTGTGGGGTACTTGTTATGTATGTTGTGTCATGCATAGAAAGCTCTTTCCACAGTCTCGAGGTCTCCGTAGTGTAGCAGGCGCGGCGGTACAGGTATATCTCTTAGAATAAGGCAATGCCTGCTCCTCTGCTGCACTGCAAACATTTCCATTTGTCAATGGACTGTTTGTTACTACAACGAGTATTGATTTGATGCAACAGTGTTAGAATAATGAGGATATATTGATGATCACTCGATGATGGTTTGGTTGTTGGTGGTAGGCAGTTGTTGGGCACACCTGTTTTGTGGACGGATCTGACGAGCATGCAATATATTGACGACAATTGCCATTCACAGAGGTTGTTTCGCATTTCAATGAAAAATTTCAATAAAAATTGGAGTAAAATAGAAAATAACTAGTTTTCATAAATTTCACTTTATCCCAACGCTGGCTGCCACAAACGCACACTCACTGAATATCACTTATCCATAAATGCCATCATACTAACCCCAAGAGTGCGTACAGTGGATCTCAGTTTGGTCATGTAACCAACCTCATGTGTGTATTTTGCATTTTCATAATGCATCAATCTTATTTAGAAATGCAAAAAAAAAAGTGAAATATTATAATAAAATAATAATAACAGAAAACAGCAGTTTGCATGGATTTCTAAAATAACTGCACAGAATTGGTAGTTTCAATTCGAACTCGCTTTCAACGTGAAAACGAATCGTGATTCTCAGATGATAGGAATCAGAATTTGTTTTATTGTTTCACATGCCCACACATTTCGCGTGCTGGTCTTTGCATCGAGATAAGGTTTTTATGCGATTGTTTTCACTTTCAGCTTTAAACATGAAATGAAGCAAAAAGGTTTGCTGATTCTGAAAATGAGATAATTCAAACGAATGTACTCGTTTGAATGATGGTATGATGGTAATTCAGTGGATTGATGCAAAACGGAAATGGCAAATGAAATTACTTGAAGAAACCATTTCTTATCCGAGAAGGATATTGTTTGGAAGGGATTTGTCAGTCTATTGCCGAGGATGATTTATGGGCGAGTATTGAGAAGTTTGATGTTTTTTTTCGATTGTGATTGTTTTCAAATGAGATTCCTACAAATTCGGGTTCGTAAGATCGATAATCTGATGAATATTTATGGCTCATGATAAAGCAAGTCACTCTTTAAAGCATATGGGAGCATATTTTGGTTTCTATGAATTTTACTGTCAGGGGACTGTTTAGTGTGACAATTGATATTTGACATTTTGTATAAAAATGACTAAAACAGCTCAAAATTTTTAGGTTTTCTTAATTAGGTGGGGTACTCCCTCGCACAATTTTTATGGTATCACAATGAATATAATATTGGTCTAAGTGTGTCAGTTGTATTCCTGACAGCCATTTTAACCTAACCTAACCTACTTAGGTAGGCATTACATTTCGGGGTGATCTGGGCCTCAACCAACATCCTTCTATAACGACTTCGATTTTGGACGAGTTCTCTCCAGTTTTGCACACTGAGTGGGGTTGAGGTCTTCTTCCACTTAATTGTGCCACCTAAGACGAGTTCTTCCCCTTCCGCGATTTCCCTGCAATGTGTTTTCGAAAACCCGTCGAACCGGAGCGTTTGGGTCCATCCGCTCTACATGGCCCAACCATCGTAGCCTTGCGATGCGTACTGTTCTGGCTATGCCCATGTCGCGGTACAGCTTATACAGCTCATTGTTGCATCTTTTTCTCCATACATTGTCTTCGTATACAGCACCAAAGATCATTCGGAGAATTTTTCCTTCGAAACGACCAAGGGTTTCCTCATTCTCTTTTGATATGGTCCATGCTTCCGCGCCGTAAAGCTGGACTGGGATGATCAAGGTCTTATACAGAGTTACCTTGGTTTTCCTGGAGAGGGTTTTGTTTCTCAATTGCCTTCTTAGCCCAAAGATGCAACCATCGAAGGCAAAGGGTCCAATTACCACACACGAGATCGAGGCAATACGTGACTGAATTATGTGTTTTTGGCATTACATCTCGCGTTATCGAGTACTTTACTACCACAACTCTACATTCTTTCATCAGTACGAAAGAATTGAAGTTGGTAAGTGAACAACTGACTGATGCTGTGTAGTATAGACCAAATTTTGGAACAAAAATAGTACTCACTCATTCGATCACTGATGATGTGGTTCGATTCAGATTTTGATACATAGCAACCTCATAATGCTCCCAAAAAACCCAAATAAAATTATTGTAGCTAAATAGTAAACCTTTTTGCCATACTTACAAGATTCTGTTATACAACCACACCTTATAGGACTCGTAGAAAGTAAATTTAACGTTACGTAAAAACCAAAAAGTCATTTTGACGAAAAAGAAGCAACAAAAGAATTTTTTTAAATTATATAAACTCATCAGAAATGGAGACAGTTTGATATTTACGAGGCAATGTTCGGAGATTTTAAAAAACATAAGATCAGAGGGTAGTACCCGTGTCGTGATGGTTAGCATGTCCGCCTGTTAACCCAGAGTTTCGTGGTTCGAATCAAAACAGAGGCAAAAATGTTTTTCCACGCGTATCGCCTTTCGCAAAGCCCTGCGTTAGTAAGTTCATTGCCATAAAAAGCGCTCTCTCGATTAGCCAATCGGAACCGTCAGAAGATTGTAGGGTCCCTCCATTTCCGCTCGCTCTGTTGCGCCACCCTATTTATTTATTTATTTAGTTTTCAGATTAAAGGGAGAGACAAACCACCTCTCAGTGAATTGAATTTTCAGGTGAAGACGATTTCAGGTCCATTACTCAAGTTCTTAAGGTGCGTCCGCACTATACGGATCCATTTCATTCGGTTCGAATTCGGTTCGGCTTTCGGTAAGGTGGAAGGCCGATCGGGACGTCCACACTAAGTAGGTATTGCCGATTGGTGCCGCTCGGCACACACTTTTACGATTCGGTGCTCCAGTAAAGCAGTTGCGGTGTCAAACAAAACCAAGCAACCCTAAAAACAGAAATGTCTATCAAATAATAAAAACAATTAATTTGAAAAAATGCGAGCGACTGGCAGTAGCAGAAGTAGGCAGCGGCTGACAACCCGGTCACACTATCAGCTGCTACTCGCCAGCTTCTCTCAGCAAACAGCTTCAGAAAACCATAACAAAATTTCTAATTTTTAAACCTATTTATGATATTTGACACAAATTTCGAATGAACAATTTACTAAATAGAATGTGTATCAGTATTTTTACCTTTTCCAGCCGCTGCCAGCTAGTGTGGTGAATTTCGTGGTCACACAGAGCTGATCAGCGGCTGGCAGTAACAGCTACATACTTGACTTGCCACTGGCAACCAGCCGTTCTGTGACTCGTCCTTTACGCTAATAAGTTGCTTGGCTTGGCTTGGAAAGACGAAAAGATCCCACTGAAATTGAAAAGAGACGAATAGAAGATTGTGTTTCTGGCTTGAATGGATGAGGGTCTCTCAGAGAACTTCATGGAATCGACCGATTCAGTTGTTGAAGCTGTTGGAGCTGATGAAGATGAGTCTGCCAAAATGACCTCAATGTCAAACAATGGTCAAAAAAAAGTATCGCCCAAGTATGGACTAAGCCACATCCAAAACCCACGCTCGTTATACGATAGAGCTGAATGAGGGAGGCGGCCTGGACCGTGGTTAAAGGATGCTTGAACACGCCAGAAGAACCATGAGAAGATACGGCAAAGGTTATTCCTCAAAGCCGTGCCTTGAAAATCCTAAGCTGGGCTCGAAAATCATTCAACAAATGGAAGCCAAAACCTTACCCTTGAAAAAAACCCAGAAGAAAAGTCACCTATTCAGAACTAAATAAAAAAATTTCAAATATTAAGACTGCGGAGTGCAACAGCACACGGGCAATTATCACTGGAAGGTCCGAAGACCGAGACGTCAAAGAAGCCCGAAGAAAGCAGTCGAAGATAGAGAGCAAAACATTACGATTCGACTTCCCCTTAGCAGAGGCCCAAACAAGAAGCCGAAGGCAGCCAGTACAACCGGCAAAAAAGACACTTTAGTGGAATTGATAAAAGAGAGCCTCCAAGTGTCCATTACCATTCGGCAGAGCCCAGAAAAAAGCGAGGAAGATAAAACTCAAGTGGAATTTAAGCGTATGGCTTACGATCTACGCCCTGTAACAGATTTCGGACTCATCGCGACGTGTGAGTTTCAAATTCACTTGATTTAATGAGTTTACCCTGAGCTGACTCAATTCTAAGACATCCGAAATAGCGAACTTTGTTGAAGGAGGAACATTCAAAGCCATTTACGGAAATGACCTAGCAAATGGAATTTAAACTCGTATAAATGTACTTGAAAAGAAAAACGATAGGGCATCTCTTACGAAAACTCAACCTTAGTTTTCCCAGTGCTGATTTGAAAGTTCTGAAATGAAAGAACCTAAAACCACAGGCCAAGAATTAATCGTCATACTTAAAAACGAGACTTTGGCTACGCTTCCAGAAAAGGGAAATAGACTCACACTCTGTCTAAGGGGCCAGTTATAGCGATCAGGAAATCGAATCAGGAAAAATATTCAAATGGAAAAATAACTATGTTTTCGTTGCAATTGAATAACAAATGTTATACCAATCGATGGCAAATCACTCAAAGAATTTTTTGTGTCCAAAAAAGATATAATAGAACAAATATTTTGTGTTTAATTTGTATTTTTCTATTTTCCTGTTCCAATTCCATCAGGAAAATAGAAAAATACAATTTTACGGCAAAGTATTTGTTCAATTGAACATTTTCTTGACAAAAAAAATTCTCTGGGCTGTTTACTATTGATTGGTATAACATTTGTTATTCAATTGTAACGAAAACATAGTTATTATTCCATTTGAAAATTTTTCCTGATTCGTTTTCCTGATCGCTATAACTGGCCCCTAAGCAAAGTAGGCGTCAAGCCGGTAACAACTGTCAACTGACGGAGCAAAAATGATGGCGACAACAAAAAGAAAAGAAAGGTGTTACAAGCAAACCTGCAGCAAAATTGACCTATCATGCGATTCAATCATCTACCGTTACGCACAAAGCACAGTCAATATTCATTCTCAAAATAAAAAAGTAGCTTGGATTTGTCTGACTTCAAAGTAAAAGTTCAGATATAAATCACTCCTCAAAACTCAAAGGCTTACAAGCTTTAAGTTTTATTTTAGCGTAAAAAGAAAAACAAACATGACACCTCCAAATTCCTTACGATGTAATTTATGGAAACCACTTCTTACTGATGACGATAATAATAAACTCAAATGGCTTGGAAGAACATAAAACTTGCAGACGTAAGTCAACACTTAACCAAACCAAATAAGCGGCCCCATTGACTTCTTCCGTGTTCATGAAACAGTGTTAGACACCTTAAGCTCACACCTTACTTCACTTGAATACAAACATAAAATAAGACTTTTGGAAATAAGGTGTACGCAAACAACATGCTGTGTCGTGTAAGCGTAACTCACTCACTTTTCGACCGATTTGTAAGAGAAATTGTTTCTTATTTAAAATTCCAAACATGATTGGCTCTAGTTCAAAGTTTGATGTCTGTCTTGGGAGTTTTGTCAATTGAGTCAGCCTCTCAAGAAAATTTAACTTTTTTTTAGCACAAACCCCATAGAGTAGCTCAAACTTGTGCATTCCGGGTTGTCCAAAGTTGCACAACAATGTCACTCTCACCGCCAATGCCGACGACAAGTGAAATTTCAATTTGGCAGGTGCTAAGTGATCAACGCTACAACACAAAAAAAAAGGAAAAAAAATCTTCTTTGAATAAGACTTCGCGGCCAAGTACGTGAATACCTTTTCCAACTCGTATTGCAAGGGCAAAAACAAATTGGCAAATACAAGTAACTAAAAAATAAATAAAAAAAGAAGAAATAATCGCAACTAGCTACCAAAACGGTATACACGCACTTGCCTCTTGAGAGAGTGAAATTTTCTAATCAAACTCGGGTGTGTGTGGGAAAGTGCAAAAGAAATTGATATCGATTAACACCGGGGCAATATACCAATCCACATTAAAGCGTAACATCAAAGCAGTGCTTTTTGAAAAATTTCTAATTTCTTTCAAGGCTAGTCGTAAACCTATCGATGGACGAGTCCAGAGTATGGGTAAGGGTATACCGTATATTCGTACTCGTATATCAAACAAAATACTGACACACTAGCAGAAAACGTTATTAATTAGTAAGTACGCACTAAACGCTAATGACGATTGATATAAATATTGCTGTCATAAAAATCGTCCGATAACTAACGATCTGCGTAGCGTAAGTTGAGCAATTATGGTAACTTGTAATCGCATTAGCCATGTTAGCAACACCGATTATGGGTACTTTGGTCTGCAGGTTACTGTCAGCGATAAGGAAGACCTTATGGTGTTAGTTAAGTGGGAGCCTCTGGTTGATTCCCATCTCGGGTATGTTTGTTTGTTTACTTGTATAAGCACAGACTAGCGCAGACATAAGGCTTTTTTTTCAAGGCATCGACGACAGCGGACGTCGCAACTCGCAAGAAAGTTCAAGTGCAATTGCGAATGATTGGTCGAACAAGTCTGGTGACTTTTCTGCAGGGTTGTTAGTTTGGAATTAAATGATTTTATTTGTAGGTGTCTCTAAGGTTTAATAGGTGCGGTGTATTAAGTACGAGGGAGGTTATTTTACATATTTTATAGCTATGTAAATATTCACTGATTTTTATGTAAATTATAAAAGTTCGAACACGAATTTAGTTTAACTTCTATAGTAATTTTTATCCGTTCACAAAGGTTTCCTTTTATACCCATTCTGTTTTTTTTTTTTTTTTTTTTTTTTTTTTTTATTTTTTTTTTTTTTTTATTTTTTTTAGATGAATAAATTTGTATCAACCATTCCAGGGGGTAAACAGTTTTAGATCTTTTAAACCACACCACCAAGATTCGAAGATGGTTGTTACACAATTTAATAAATGAAAAGTGTAGTGAACAAATGTTATAAATTAGTCTACGACTTATATTGTAGGTAAAGTTCCAAATTGGTGTCAGTAACGTTATTTTTAACATGTCTGCCTCTTGCGTGATATTTTTGAGGTTCAAATCAAATCAGAATAAAAAAATTGATTTTCTACGGGTATCGTTATTCGCGACGAATGGACAAACTTAAACACTACTATGAAGGGCGGTTTCTCACTTAACCATTCTGAATTGGCATAAAATTGTAGATCCAGAAATACATTAAGCCTTGAGGTCTCCATAGCTTTGCTGTGCCACCTTTTCCGTTTTTTCTAAAGGCCAAAGGCCGAAGACCAAAAGAAGAATGAATGATAACATGAACATAATACTTTTCCTTTACTAAAAAAGAATCCAACTTCAAAGACACATACAAAAAATCTACGACATAGGAAAAGGATGGATACAAAAAGAATACATATCCAAATATGAGTTCATATACCTGGCTAAAATCAAACATCAGATGAAGTGAATTGAATTGAATTGTATTGAGTCTTTTTGTTTCTTTTACAATGTGTCTTACAATTCTTATTCTAGATTGATAGTTTGCATATGGGTCCAGTTTGCGGGAGTTATCATAACTCCGTTTAGTAGCTGTGCGTTGAAAAGCACAGCGCTTCAACTATGCTGCTCTCATAGCTGAAGTTGTGTTTAAATTATATTGTTATTTAATAAAGAACGGCGCCCACAAACACCCCGTCCCATTTAAGGCCGTTTTCTTCACTATTTCTCAACTTGCCTCAAAATATCAAGTTGGCCAACTGTAGAGTTGAGACACAAGTTGAAATTTGTTTTTCTTAACTAATTTAAATTTGTATTCAGGAGTTGAAATTCAAAGGTTTGCGTACTTGCGTTTTTAAAATTTCTTTGTGATATTTTTGACAGATAAATACACACACACACTTAACTATTGGCACATTTGACTTTTTTGAAAAGTAATGCAGCTTTCAAGCCATACAAACCATTTTTTTTATTTTAAGGTGGTACTTATTTACTATGAAATACAGTAAAAGTTAATTTGAAACATTTTAATAGGTCTCCAAAAATTAACATAATTCACAAACATTGGTATACCTATTTGCCGCACAAAATTATTGGCACAGTGCATGGAAAGTTGAACAAAAGACACAATTAAAACTGTTAGTATTTCGTATGCAATCCTTTTTGCTTTATTACTTCAGCTATAATCTATTTGGCATGGAACGCGCCAGTTTTCTTGTCGTTTCTTCTCCAATATTTTGCCATTCTTCGATTAGCGCCTGTTTCAGTTCTGTTTTTGTGGTAATAGCGCGTTTTTTAACCCTTCTATCCAATTTTTCCCACAAATGTTCAATTGGATTTAAGTCCGGAGACTGTGGCGGGTGTGGAAGCACATGCGTAGTATTATATGCTAACCGCACATCATGAGCCGTGTGCTTAGGGTCGTTGTCGTGCTGGAATGTAAACGAGCGTGTTAAATTCAACTTATTGGCACTTTTTTTTAGGTTTTCTTTTAAAATGTCTAGATAAATTTTCTTATCCATGATGCGATGAAAACAAGCTCGCCAACACCCGCAGCAGACATGCAACCCCACATTATAACTCCTCCACCACCATGTTTCACTGTAAGTGCTAAGTTTTTTTTCTCCAGAGCGGTATTCGGTTTTCTCCACACGGAAATGCGGCCATCGGATCGAAAAATATTGAACTTGCTTTCATCTGAAAACAGCACATCATCCCAGAAACTGTTTAATTTGCTCCGATATTCGAGAGCGTATAGTCGAAGCGCTTTCTTTGGCTGACTTTTGAAATCATTGGCGTACGTCTAGCAACTCGGGAATTGTAACCGGCCTCGTGAAGCAATCTTTTTACCGTCATGGGATGAACAGTTTTCCCAAACTCTTCTCTAACTTCAGCAGCTATTTAGGTTGATGTTATTTTCGGATCAGCTTTTACTTTCCGGACAATCCTGGTCCGTTCACGGTCATCCAAGAGCCAAGGACGACCGGTATGTTTGGAACTTTTAAAATTAGATTCACCCTTAAAGTGATGAACGATGCTGCGAATAGTGTATCGGCTTCTATTCATTACTTGTCCAGCATATGATTTGCCGTGGTTATGCAAATTTACCACTATTTTTCGTTCGGATTCGGTGGTTTCTTTTTGTTTTGGGCTCATTTTGTTTGAATGAAACTTCCTGACTCCTAACTTATTTTTCTTGTGAGAAAACGTGACTTTATTTGACAAACTAAATAACTGTTACTTTAATTATTGACTTTTTTGAAGGTACGACCACGAGAGTACAAATTTATTGCAAAAAATGCTGAGTGTGCCAGTAATTTTGTGCGAGTAATTGAGTAGTTCTACGCTAGTTATTTTATTTCTTTGAATGTGGACAAATATAATACTGTCAAATTTATTGCATTTGGTACAAAATAAGACAAAAATTGAAGGAAAAAAAATATTTGTTCAATTGCATGTTGGTAAAGGTTAAAAAGTATGCTTAAGGTTTAAAAAGCTTTGTGTGCCAATAATTATGTGTGGGACGTAATTTATGTTCCGAAATTCAAATCATTAGTTGAAATTTTTCAACTTATGATTTGAATTTTGATTGCTCGGTTGCTTTGAAAATTTAAGTTCCGGTAGTTGGCTTCTATTTATTTCGAAAATAAAATTAAAAAATATATGGACATGCTAAGAGAGCAACCACAATATCCATTTCCAACAGCTGCTTCAAAGAAGTCATTTTTTTTAATTTAAAAATCTAGTTTTGTAATAAAAATATTAGATAGTAAAAATCAATTTATGTACATATGTTTATGCACATATGTAGATACATAATGTATATTGAATATGTTTTGTTTTGAATTTTGTCTTGTTTGTTCTTGGTCTAAAATTGACTGAAAATAACATTGAATTCGGGACCTATTTTTCAAGCAAGACCCGTGGACACGTTTTATATTGTCAGACGATGGATGACTCTCAAAATAATAATTTTTTATTTTAAAAATATTTTTATTTACATATGCAAATCCAAAATAACAGACCGAAGCAACAAAATGTAGTACAAAATTAAATTTCACAGACAACTCTCAAGTTTACTCATTCAAATTCTACTTTTTCCAGAAGTTGAGAAAATCGGAAGTTGATCAACTCGAGAGTTGAAAATCGGCAGTTGAAGCTGTCAAATTCGAGTGAAGAAAAAGAAAATCACAAGTTGCGAATAAAAATCCTTCAGTAGACTTCAACTTTTAGTGAAGAAAACGGCTCTTAAACGATCTGCTGAGTCGGCTGCCCCGGGTACTGTGACATAATTTCACAACAAATTTACATTGTTGGATATTGAAATTGATCAAACCAAACCGGATAGACGATTTGAGGCGCACTTACACCCAGCATTTACATGAAATAGTCTTCAAACATTAATATATATCAAACGTTCCGTCGATTCAGATAACGATTTCATGTGCATTTTTTGGAAAAAGCTCATAAGGAATCACTTTTTAAGAAATGATCAGACAAATGACCGGAGCAGTATTTTGCTATCATCTGTCATCCTTCGTCTACCACCTGTCACCTGGTTTATGTCTTCTGCCATCTGCCATTACTCAACGCTGATTTGTAATTTGCAATCTGTCATTTGCCATCTGTCATTTGTGATCTATAATTTTTTAATTTACCTACCTATCACCTTTCATATCAACTCTCATCTGTTATCTGCAGTATGAAATCTGTCTTTTCTCATCTGTTTTCTTTCATATGCCTTACGACGCGACGTCAGCTGTAATCTGTCATCTGTATCTGCCAATTGTCACTTTTTATTTGCTATTTGCTTGCTGCTAGCAGCCATCTATCAGTTTTCATTTTCATCTGTAATCTGTCGTTTGTTTTCTGTCATCTGCCATCTTATCTGTCACTTATCATCTGCCATTTGTCAACTATCAACAGTCATCTGTCATCTCTCTTCCCTCATCTGTCATTTGCTACATGTCATCTGCCACCCGTCATCTATGTTATCTAACATCTGATGTTTGGAGAGATGTTGAAACCGTGGTCGAGGACGGTTGTGTTTAGGGAGGCACAACCGTCCTATATATAAAACATAAACAGTAAAACATAAACTGTTTATTACAACTGTGAAAGTGTAAAACTGTGGCTTACCCCACGTTTTTTCCTAAACTTAAAGTATAATGATGTTATGTGTTAAAAATTACTAAATTAAAACAGTGAAGGTGAGAAGAGCCGAAAAAACCGAGATAGAGGACCAATTAAAAAAGCGTTGGATGAACTTTCTAAACAGAGCACACGATTCGATGGTAAGATTCGATAATTACTAACGATCATTGGGTTTTCTTCACTTTTTGTTCATGGTTAAAATATAGACCAAACTGAAGATTGTTGACACTAACAGAAAACACAAAACTTGCGTGAGTTGTGATATTCAGTGTTGTTAAAAAAAATATATAAAATATCAAATATCAAAATCACCCACTCTAATTATTTGACGTGCCGCAATGAAGCACAAAATAGCGTACTTTACTCGATGTTGTTCATGTTAGTGTTTCAAATCCAACTTCAAAATCAAGGTTTCTCCTAAAACATTCTGTATCATTCTGTTCTCCTTGAAATTGCAACAAATTTCGGTCAAACGATTATAAATACCTTTCTTTCGTGGTATATCCTTCTACCAGCTCAAATGTGGTGACTCGATGAAACAAAGTTTTCAGTTTATCACATACTTGTTTCCTTTTTTACCTAATTGGCCTTTGGATTGATGCTTCTTAAATCATTTTCATATATATGCAACTTCAAAAGCCATGTAAAGCGAATGAAGTGCATTTCTTAAACATTCTGTTTTGTTAATTCAGTCCAATGAAAACTCACTACGTTGATGAGATCATTTTATAAAAATTAGAATCCTTCTTCATTCCAATGTAACAATCATTTTATCGTGCACCTTTGAAAATCATGTTGCCAGCTTTTATGTTCAATTTTAGTTGAGTGTCCGAGGAAACCTCTGTGACTAGATAATTGACAACAGAGGTATCTTTTACAATGTCCTTGTATAAACAGAAACCGCAAATCAATCACTCCTTAAAGCCCAATAGAGAAAAATTCAATCTAAGCACACTCACACGTTATTATTTACTCTGGCATTATATTTACATCAAATAAAATATCTACTTCCTATTTTTGGTATCGTTTTCAAATTTGGTTCAAATAAATAAATTAGATGTACTTAACCTAAGGCTTGACTTTTATCCGTATTAGATTTGCTTTTTTTGTGACTTAGGATCGTAAGCGTTGTAGGCCAAGTCTATGTCACGACCCCAACCAGAACTGTGGCCACCTGATGAAACAACTACTTCATGCTGCGACTCTTTGGAACCGCCGCCATTTAGAAGTTTCTTGATACCAATAATTGACGCTAGGACTAGAGCTAACTTCGAAACTATTAAAGCTTTTCCTGCCAACATGGCCAAAGCGCCATAAGCAATTGGCACAAACGTTCCTCCAAGCAGAAGTGGTATCATGATGTATGCCCCTGCGCCTTTTTTATCCTTTTTCTTACGACTCTCATCAAAGGATCTGTCATTGCTACGACTATCGGGAAATTTCACCTAAAACAAAAACATGTAAAGAACAATAACGTTGCCAGTTGAATTTTTCCTACCTGGAGAGTGAATTCCTCGAGAAAGTTTTTTAATTTGTTGAAAATCATCTCGTTTAGGGTGGTCTCCTTGCTATCCAAGCTACGTGGTAAATTAGCCTCGATAGATTTTTCATTTAAAATTGAATTTTGATTTTTTTGATCTTTGAAGTCTCTTTCATCACTGCTGACAAACTTTATCCCATCCATTACACTTAGTTCCTTTGAAGACCTGAAAGCCTTTTCTAGTCCCATTAGTAATTTTATTTTAAGGCACACGGAAAGGTTTTCACTAGCACACTGCTGGTATATCCGATACATCATTGAAAAATCATTCCACACTGAAGTCCGTTCGTCGCCAGAGCTTTCATCTTCTGCTCCCCTTTGTGTTGGATTTAAACTTTGAAACGGAGAACTTGATGCACTTCGTGCCTTAACCACAGCCGATCCCAGCAAGCAGGAGAACAAAATTACTGCCGAAAGGCTTCCAATCATCGTCCTAACAACAGATTCTTAAAAGAATATACAATTACAATAACGAATCCCAAAACAACCGACAAAAGGCTTGCAACTGATGCACTTAAATGGCGCACAAAGTATTTTATACTGTGGCTCTTAAATCAAACCGTAGGCGTATATCCAATGGATAGAAAATCCATCTCGACGCATTCTATAAAGTCTTATTAACCCACAATGAGAAAGAGAGAGAAAACAGATCTCGAATCCACTGATGCAAAGTATTCACGCCAAAATATGCTTGTTGCAGATTGTAATTAGAGAAAATACTATCAAATCTGTGCTGCATAAGCTAATTAACACAACAGTGCAGTACTTTTTTCTATATCCATCGTTCTAAGCCGGTGCATTTTTATGCTTGCACTATACTTACTCTTTTCGTGCACTCGATGGATTTATTTACAACTTAGGTACTCAATGATTTAAAAAGAAGGGGGAAGAAAGGATGGCCAACAAGAGTATCGAAGAAAAAAACCAGATGATTCAGAGCGAAACAAAACCGTGGTCTATGCGCTAGAAGGTTAGTTGGGGAAAAGACAAAAGAAAAAGTTTTGCGGTAGCTATGAAAGAACAAAATCAAAAGTTCTACTTTTGTTTTTAAACTTTTTTTTATTGCTTGCTGTGTCACAGCAGGCTGAAAGGGACTTAGCTTGGTTTATACCCTAAAGTTAAAGGTTAAGTGGTATAAACTGAACTTTTTTGTTTTGAAACAAAAGATATTGGCACAAAGCGTTCATGGGTGGTCTACCTTTATACAGAGATATAGGTTAGGTTAGTTTTAGATAACGTGGTGTATTGAGTTCTCCTAAATTATCCTTCTTTTAGTGGTTACGCCCCCCATTATGTTTAAGATCTTAAAAAATTATAAATTCATTGTTTGAACATAATAAGCGAAGACCACAATTCTGAGACTGTTCTTGAATTTGTTTCATTATTGAAAGCAAAGCCTCACTTTTAGTGATTATGCAAAATTAAAAAATTAAAAGTTGGTGAAGCACTAAAGAACTTCAAAAAAGGCAAGAAGTTATGAGTTTTAAGAAATAGGAAACAACGGATTTCGGTGGCTCACTGTTCTCATACCAAAAATTTTGATAGGCTACAAACTGCCTGATTGATGAAGGGAAAACTAGATGCCTTATTCCAACCTGCAAAGGAAAGGGAGATGCACTCTTTGAAAGTATAATTGAGCTAATAATAAGGCTGGCAGGTGACCAGCGCCAATTTTTGAAGGTTAAGTCAACCACGGTAGTAATCTAAGTCCAATGTTACTCGATCGATAGCCATTTGATTTAAATGAGGTGCTTCAGAGGCCTTTATACGCATGTAGGTATGAAGGTGCTGTGACCAAGGTGTAAGATGTTCAGTTGGAGTTATCGAAGCATTCCAAAGGGCAAAATAAGCGTCTGGAGTTTTCTACTTCCTATAACAGCCCTTGAAGACCTCAATAATTATTACTTGCTGACAATGGGACCATAATAAGCAGGGACCGTACATTATTGCAACGAACCCTTGACGATTGGGTAGATTTAGATTGTAGATTTTTTTGCTGCCCGATAAAAATCGTCGGAACACACTCAGTAGTAATACAAGTAGTGTGAGGTTCTTACTTTCTTTGCTATTTTAAAGTTCAAATTAAAAGAAGTTTACAGTTAAAACACTTTCCCATAGTTTTAAGCTATCAGCTCATGAGTCTTGGTTTTTCTACTTTTTGGGATATATGTACGAGTATGTATAGCTGCGAGCAAAATAATAGCAGTGCATCACCAAAGATATAAACTATAACTATAAACCTGCCCATACCATAACAGACGATCCCCCATGTTTAAGGGTTTTTGTCGTATGTCTAGTATTATATTCGGTGTTAGGTGGACGTCTAACATACTGTCTTGAGCCTTTACCACCATAAAGAACTATTTTGCTCTCATTAGTCCACAAAATATTCCTCCACTTTTCAAGTGGCCAAAGCAAGTGCAAGTGCAAAGGCACTGCTATTATTTTACTCGCAACTGTATGTATCTTATCAGACAGTCAAATTCATTCAACTCTATTCAGGCCATTAACTGCCGATCATATCTCAAGGAGATGTCACAGCACTATAACATTCAACTGTGCTGTGTGCCGGGGCATGGAGACATTCCAGGAAACTGCAAAGCTGATGAACTCTCCAGAAACGGCAAACTTCCGCCCTTCTCACCAAAAACGGAGAGTATCGGTATAGCAATTATTTCATACAAACTCTTCCTCAAGCAGGACGTATACAAGAATGATCAAGCACTTTGACGTTTAACGCAACAAAACAAACTTGGCCCAAAGCTAGATCTTTAGCGGTCGAACGGATTGATCTCTCTCAACAGAAAACACATTAGTGCGACGAAAGGTGTCATACAGGACACTGTCTTATTAAAAGACATGCCGCAAGGCTAGGAGTCGCCTCAAACGAATTTTACAAAAGCTGTATGGATGACTAGGAGGAGGAGACTATTCCCCACCTTCTCTGTTCATACCCCGCTTTACCTCAAAAAAGTTGGATACACCTAGGTTCGTGTTTCTCTAATGACCCTTGTGATCTTACTCACATCGATGCCCTGCGTCTCTCCCTTCATTGTAAGCTCAAAATGGTTCCCTTAGTATGAAGGTGTGTGTTTGCCAAGCTGACAGCCACTTTAACCTAATTAAACTTACTTTCCGAGCATTGTCTCGTAAATTTAGAACGGTCTCCTTCCTTCAGTTCGTTGACTTTGCAGTCACTGATGGTATGATGCAGTGCGTTTTCAACCACTTCTGTAAATGGTTAATTTGAAGGTCACGATGCAGGTAGCTTTTCTGAAATAACTATTGCATTTATTATTCCAAGAAGGATTCTGCTTTTGAATTTTTTGGATAGGTTCAGCATTCTCTTCTTTGTACATACAACCCCATAATTTGTTGCCATATCTCTACACAGGGTCCAGTACTTGCTTAAAAACCACTAATTTAATCTGGATAGATGGGTCAGAGTCATTTTTATTAGCCTATTATTAGATTTTTCTTCAATTCACTTCAAACTTAGGTCATCTATTTTCAATTTGATGTGTTCTTTCCATTTAAGCTTTGCAGCTATTCTCCGTTGTTCTGGTATTTGGCAGCATTGCAGTAAGATTATACTGAAGTTTTCATATAAATCCGAACGTTGTCTATGTTTTTGTTCGTCATCATCAACTGATTTTACAATTTTTACGAAACTTTCATAGCAGACGTTTCTGGCACCAATTTTGCCATGATAGTGTTGTTATCCACTTCCACTGGACTATCACTTATATGCAATAGAACTAGGATTGACCTTAACAGGCCGCCTCCACCTGCAAGAATTTTCGTTATGTCGGCTCGACTTAACATCAAATGTTACGTGGAGGCGGGTCATTTGACGTCATGTCGCAATCTCTGATATCTCTGTCTTCGATTTTATCTTGACAGAGTCAGCTTGACATCAAATTTGACAGATGCAAGTTTTTTGTGCGTGTTAGTGGAAAATGTCATTTTTTCTCATAATTTTTCGTCTTTTATCAGTGTCGGTTCGTATCGGTAGCTCATATTACAACCTAAAAAAAAGTTTTTCTCAACATTTTTTTTTTCGAGTTTGCAATACAGTAATACAATTATGACTGATTGGAAAATTTCAAAATAAAAAATTTCAATGTAAAAATTCTTATCTTTGCTTTCATTCCGTTGTCAAAATTCTGCATCCACCATCGATGAGGTACGAGTACAAAATGAAATGTCATAACATTATTTGCCCAGTCACGCTAACGTTGATTTGTGTCTTTGATGTCAAGTCGAGTCGACATAACGAAAATTCTTGCAGGTGGAGGCGGCCTGTGCTGTAACACACTTCCTTGCGGTACGCTGGATTCGATTTTCTTAATTCCGGGGTACGTTTGATCGTACCGAAATCTTAAGAGTCGATTCGTAAAGTATGTTTTCATTTCTTCGTACTGCTGCCTGATAAAAAGGTCCCTGAAATTGTTCTAGGGAAGTCTATCCCCAAGTAATAAACCTTATCAAAACCTATAGAACAACATCTACGAATGCAATTTTTCTCCTAGTGCCTTTTCGACCATATAAGTAATTCAATGAACTTGGTAAATAAAGGAATGTTTATTTTTAGAACGAAACAGGTGGCTAAGAATTAGTTTGCGTTTTTGCACTATTAGCTTAGCCTTTTCAGTATCACTTTTATGTCATACTTGGTATTAACGGTACTCGTCTGTAAGATATTTGTCCTATTGGTAGGCTTACTTGTGTTGTGCTTATAATAATGACTCCTGCAAATTTCCAATGAACGATGATGACGACATTACTCATCGGATAAGCGTTACAAAATAAAAATAAAAATGGATATCCTTCACACAAAATCCAAAAATGTTCTCTAAGTTTAAAGGAAGACTCTACACGGCGCTGGCGGTCTTCTACCCAGCACTCTCACACCGCTCAAAATACTGAACAACGTACAAAAACATTAGAGTAAGTTCGATGTAATTTGAAGACGCTTCGTACATACTGCAACGAAGTAAAAGAGAAATATAATTTTGTTATTCCAAAACTATTGAAGCACAGTTACTATAAGGCTTTGCATTTTGGTTGTAATTCTACTAGGTATACATTCCGGCATTCTGCACTTTGATTTTGATCAAAAGAAGTCATCAGTTAATTTTATTTGACTTTGGGACAATCAACTTCTGTCGACATCAGAAATAAATAGTTTAGTCAACGCTGTTTGACAGATGAGTCAAAGAGGCGAATAACTAAATGAATACGACGTCAGGAGAGGGTGACACGTTCTAAGACATTTCTCCCAACGAATAGCTAAGAAAATGCGTAAAATGTCTTTTAAAAAGACAAAGTTCAAGGACTTGAGGTAAGGTGTCCATAAATTTAATATCAAATCTACATATTTCTGTTTTTAAATAAAGATGCATATAAATAGCTTATTTTACTGACACACTAACCTTCACTGTGCGAAAGGAGACGAAACTAAAGTCAGCCACTCAACTGTCTGTAAAATAATAAAACTTAGTTTTCAAGTAACAAAATCGTCTACTCTAAAGTTAGATGCAGGCATATGCATCTAAGCAGCTCACCTTCCGTCGCGTCGCGTCAGCCGATCATACCTTATGTATCCAGACTGTAAAACGAAGATCGTGTACCTATACAACGTCGGTAAATAATGTTGGGCCGCATCAGTGAACATACATACTTTCATGCACGTCCCATACGAATTAGCTCTCACAAAGTAGACATCCGACAGTCTTCGGATCTAGCAACAGCCCGCAGAAAATAACATAGGTACACGGTTACTTACTCCGCTATAAATCAACTAAACTGATCTTGGATTCTGTTGACGTAGTTTCCTTTTGATGTCTTAAAATTGCCCATATAGTAGGTATTCCTTCCCTGTACCGCCATTGTAAGTTTAGCTCTTCAGAAAGAAAGAAAGTAAAACGTTTTATGATCACAACAGGTGGTGCTGAACTGCTGGTGCTGTGCCCTCTGCAAAATGATGGCTTTCAATGAAAAGTGAACTTTTTCACTCAGCTTGACCAAAATGAGCGGTATACTATACGAGTTTGCTTGTGACTAAGTGTGGTAGGGATTATCAATCGATCTGTCAGTCCGCGCTTTCGTTTTGCACAAGAATTAACAATTGCTTTACAGAAGAATAGACAGAAGTTACTCACCCGTCACAGATAGAATCGGGTGAAATTTGAGAATTGGAAGAAATACCTAAGTAATATTTCTGCGTTCGTAAGTGGAATTCATATTTATAGTAGGGGAGCCCGAGCCGCTAAATTTGCAGTTACTAAAGCGTCATGGGGACTTATTGGATTGTGAAGTTTACGTTCTAAAACGAAAAAAAGTGTATGGCAGTTTTCCATTTTAGTGGGGCGATGGGCGTGTATGAGCTTTTAAAAATGTAAAAAAAAACAGTTAAATTGAAATACTCGAGCGCGTCAGATTTTCATAGAGTATACGCGCTTTGTCTTTCTTATAACGGATATATATTAATCTGACGATTTACTGGGGGCAAATGGGCGTAAAGAGAGGTTAAAAAAACAAAAAATAAAAAGTTATTCGAGCGTGTCAGATTTTCAAAGTGAATGTTAAGTGTACTCTAAAAAGTGTATATTTCAATAATCTGACAATTTGAGTGGGGCGATCAGTCATGGCTGATTTTTAAAAATGTAAAAAAAACACGTGACCTTGAAATACTCGAGCGCGTCAGATTTTTATACAGAGTGATCAACTTGATGTCTTCGTCCTCCAGGATGATAATCTGACAATTATATGGGGGCGTACTCTTAGTCTGACAATTTTAAAGTAACAATTCTTTGTTGTTTCTATTTTTTGTTACTGGATGCAATCAAAAAATATGTACACATATTATGTATTTAAAAATTTTGTATTGAAATTTTGTTGAAAATACTTTTAAAAAAAATCCTGAAAGTTTGAGCCCTTAATATTAATTTTAAGTGCTCGATCAAGAGGTGTGAAGATTTTCCATTGAAAATACACGGAAACTCTGATTTTTTATTTTTAAATTTCTATAACTCAGCGGCATTTCATGGGATCGCTTTAACCGAAGATGTTTTTTTCTCAAAATTGAAAGCTCTACAAAAATGTTCTTTTTGGCAAAGTCGTTACTCATACCGGGAAGGTGGTACGGGCCACTTAACCAGATTTTTGCATAAAATTCACGTTTTGTCGCAGTTATCTCGTAAATAACAAAAGCTACAGAAAAATTGTAAATTACAAACTTGTAGAGAATTTAGTTTTCTACAAAAAAAGTCTTCTGGACCAATTGCTAATATCAATATTAACCGAGATATTAACCATCATATATTATACATTTCACTGACGATTTTACCTCAATCGCCCCAACCAAAATGTCAGATTATATGTTTTCCGTAATCCTGATAAAATTACCTTCAAAATAAAAAAAAAATTAATCGCGCTCGAGTATTTCGAAACATCGATTTTTTTTTACATCTTTGTGACTCGCCTACTTACGAAGGCCCCGCTCAAATTGTCAGATTATTGAAATATACACTCTTTTCGATGTAATCAACCTACCATCTTTTAATCTGACGCGCTCGAGTATTTCCGATGATCGACTTTTTTTTACTAATCTGACGGGCTGCTCTCAGCGAACGCCCCAACATTTAGGTTTAATATATGGTAGGAGTACATTACATGGTGCAAGGTTTCTCCCCATATGATTTTCTGACGCGCTCGAGTAACGCGCGAAATCCCCTCTTGGGCTCCCCTACTATTACTATTTAGTAATTTTAAGGCTTAGCCGTCCATCGTAGTCTTATTTCATTGTACTCTGTGGTCAAAATATCTACCAAAAAAAGTGGAATGAAAAGTTTCCTTGCAGGAAGTAAAGGAATGACCAAATATTGATAAGAGAGTTCGATGTTAAGTAGAATAATAATCAAGTAGCAATACAAGAAAGGTGGGACTTAAATTCATATTTTATTAGTTAACAACAGCACACTTTAGGGATAGAAAAGCATTAACAATTTTGAAAACGTTTCTTCTGAACACATGTTTTGCTATTCCTTAAAATATCATCAGGAAACAAGAATACGACGCAGTAATAAGAAAACCAAATGACCATACACCATTTTTTTGTACACTTAAGCAAACAACTTCAAAAATAGGTGCTCATCTATTTATAGTTCAAATAAGTTTCTAGATAGGTTTGTTTTGCAGCATATGGGGCTTGGATAACACATACATAACTGTCGAGACGTCAATGCATCCATAGGGAGTGGGAGTAAGTTGCGAATCGGTGAGTGATGGCATAGTTCTTCTTCGAAAATGAGGCTCGGAGCATCGTTTTAAACTACTGAATTTGATTACATGGATCTGAAAGATAGTTGGTTCACACAGGACGGCTCGTCATGCGGTCATGCCCCATAGCCCATGTCAAACATTTAATCTGCAAAGAATCACAACATTTCTTATTTTATGTACACTCGGTATTTGCCAGTTATTGTGTTGTAAAAAGTCGTTCAGGCTGAATAGATTGTTGGAAGATCAGCCGGTACTACTTGACTCACGCAAATGTATTTTAATACCGGGGTCAAGCTTTTTAAACTTTTAAAGCCATTGCATATTGGAAATCTTAGCTGCCTTGCTATAAAAAAATAAAGTCATGTTAATTTATTGTCATTGAATGTGCTTGTTCTAAATCTTGAAACAAATGCTAGCTTTTGCGCAGTGAAACTTTACTGTACGTTAGTCGCCTTTCATTCATTTTCATTTCATTTTGGTGGTACAGAACTGCTAACTAAACATTAATTATGAGGATTGAATTTAATCACGCAAAATATTGAAAATGAATTAAATTAAGTTTTTAAGGTTTTAAGCGAAAATCTAAAAACTCCATTCTCTAGCAGTTGCTAATAAATATAAAATCTTAAAATTTAATCCAAATCGTTGGACCAGTTTAAGAATATACCTCTTTTATTTTTATTTTTTATTTTTCACTTTTTTTTAAACAAAAAAAAAAAAAAAGCTTAAGATCTAACCAGAAGTTCTTTTGACAAAAAAAAAAAAAATAATAATTAGAAAAATTAAAGATATAGTTTTGAAGTCATTTAAAAATTTATAAAAATTTCAAAAACCAAAAATTTTCAAACAGTTATAAGCAATCTTTCTCAGACGTTTTTCGACTTCTAAATTACAAAATCTCGTCAGCATCGTGTAAGTCATTAACGAGGAAATCGCATTTGAAAAAAAGCGGTTTTATGGAAAGAGCCGTTTTTGATTAAAATAAGTATTATCATGTCGGTTGTATCGCATGTACCGTTATTTCAAGACCTAGAGACTAATTCCAAAAACACCTCTGTAAACTGCTCCATAAAGCCTGACTTCAAATTTTAAAGAAAATCATTCAAGCGGTTTAGGTTGTAGATCTACATATGTACGGACAAACAGACAGATAAACAGACAGACAGATAGAATATTGCAGGACCCACTTTGAGACCAATTATAGTGATCAGGAAAACGAATCAAGAAAAAATTTCAAATGGAACAAAGAATTTTTCGTTTCCAAAAACCCTATAAAAAAACAAATATTTATTGTTAAAATAATTTTTTTCTATTTTCCTGATTCAATTTCATCGGCAAAGTAGAAGAATATTTTCTGAATTGAGCATTTTCTTGGGGAAAAAAATTCTCTGATATATTTTCTATCGATGGGTAGGTATAACATTTGCTGACAAAACAGTTAATATTCCATTTGAAAATTTTTCCTGATTCGTTTTCCTGATCGCTATAACTGGTACCTTCCTCGTATTCCCTATCGTCGCAATGTCATGTTTCATTGTTATCTCAATTTTTTTTTTTCAGAACGACTCCAAAGCTTATAGGAGGTACCTATAATCGCAAGCAAAAAAGAAGAAATGAATAGCTTCTCTAAAATCACAGTTTATGTTAAAGGTTGCCAAGAAGCAGTTTATATGTTATTTGAATTGCCATTTCTTATACTGCGCTGACTCGCCTCATATCCAAGTTGTTGTATACATATAGGCGCTATTTAAACGAATAGAAAAGGTAATAGAAGATATACTACGATCATTGAGTTTGTATACAAACTCAAAGCAACGATACAATAGTGAAACAGACTGAAAACTTTTGCTGTTGAAAGCTTTTTTAGTTCATCTACTTAATTTTATTGCATACAAAATTGGGCGAGCATTTAAATCTGTTTTGATATCAGGAAAATATAATAAACTGCCACTTTAAACAAGTTTCTGAAGTAAAATGGAATCACTTTCAAAGAAAGTAGAAAAAATAATAAATTCTTACCGTGTGCCACTTACACACACAATACGTTATCCTTCCTTCCTTATTTATCATTATCCTTATCTCCTTATCCTTATCCTGATCCCTATGTACGCTTTCTCTGCCTGTTCGCTAATCTTTAAAATTACGCAGGAGATTTTGATGAGGTTTTTTAATAGATAGAGTAATCCAATATATTTCATCCCTAATTACCTTGGGAACGCAAACAAAATCCTCCCAAAATACTGAGCGAATTTGAATGAAATTTTGAGCAAAATTGGTCTAGAACCTGAGAAATGACATTTAAGCTATATTTCCTTTTCATACTTCCTCGGGTATGATGGGAACGGGAGCATGATCAGAACCCTGGAAAGAGTTAGACCGATTCCAACATTTATTTCACCCTGTCTATATATCATTCCCATTTCACTTGAATTTCACTGAATGTAAACTTGGAAACTGCTTTACCTTATTTACTCAATTCGATCACCCTAGGGCCCGAGCTTCGTCGGGCGGGTCAGCATTTAATGAGTAGTGAACTTATGTTATAGTAGACAGAAAAAAAGTAAAAAGTAACGAAATGAGCCAACCATGATGCCAGAGAATCACACACAAAACAAAAACAGTTTAATTTTGTTTTATTAATTTTTGAGTCTTATTTTTTTTTTTTTAACTTTATTTTGGTTCTTTCTGTACGGCATCCGTTTTATTTCGCTATCTACTTGTTTCACGTTTGACCAATTAGTTGGCCAATATTCAAAAAGAAATCATTCGGGTTCTGTCCTTGAAGAACACTTAACGTTATAGTGAAAGAAAAGTTTTGTATTTATTGAAAAAAATTTTTGTGGACATTTTCTGAAACTCTCTCAACTGAAATGCAAGTAATTAACTTTATTTAAACTCATAACTTGCAAATTAAAAATAAGCTGTTAATAACTTCGGTAATTTTTCGAATTAGAATTTCATGACGTCCTTATTAGACTTATCACCCGGTTGTCGTCCAACATAATAAAGTATGCTCCTCCAACTTCAAAACTTTCAAAAGTATTTGAAAACCATTCAACAAGATGATAAGCCGTCGCGTCGGCGTCGCGTCTTCGGAAGGTTAACATTATCCAACATTAATCATTCAAACCAAAGTCTGCCCAACTAATTGTACACGATGAACTCCGTTCACATAATGATAAAAAAAGCATTGAAGTCTGGTGTATTGAATATCACTTCAAGAAAAAACTGAAATAAGGACATTGCTTAGTCATTCCGAATGCTCCCACAAACACATGGGTATCCAATGTAATTATAGTCAAACATAAGAGTTTCTCATTCGGTCCGTCCCTGTCCCTATAATACTAAAAACTAAATCCCCACAAACGGCTCGAATACAATTGTATTTTGGTCACGTGGAGATAAATGAAAAATTTTAAATACATATCGGAAATGGCTTCAGGTACGTTCGACGAAGGAGAAACCTTACAAATGATGAGAAGTTTTACGTTCTCCCCACGCAACGTCCTTATGACATCATAGAAATTATCTTTATTTCTCTTTATAAGCTACTGGTAACCATCATTGCAGATTGTAGTACACTATTTTAAATCGAAAAGCCCAAAGTAATTCAGAAACAGTTTTTGATAAGAATCAAAAGTACAATTTTTCACGGTAAGATAAATAATTTGACCGATGAGAGATAGCGATAAGAAAAAGCGTTATGCTTAACAGTTGCAATAAATCGCTAAACAATTTGTTTCAAATGAACCGAGACAATTACTATTCCCTTAGCACGCAACGGAATGGATCGTTAATCATTTGTTGTGGTGTAGTGTTAAGTTAGACGTTGCATGTTTTGATGTCGACAAATGGCTAAATACCATTTATTTAATTGGTTCCACAGACAGGCATTGAAAGCAAAAGAGCATGACATATCGCTAAAGTAGATTGCTGGTGATGGTTTCATTTGATGAAATTGTTTCTATTTATAGAGCGACTTTAATCAGCCATACAGTTTTTTTTTTAATATTCAAAAAGCTAACTGAACTTATAATAGCACTGCCTGACTTATGGCATTAATATCAACTTTAATTCTAGTCAGTGTGGCTGCTCCCCCATGATGTTATTTATAATTTAAAGGAATATGGAATGAAATTTATATACATACAACGTGCTTGTGAAGTCAGGGAGGACTCTCGTGAGGACTTGGGATTGAGAAATGGCTGCCTTTAAAATGGCAAAAAGCTTTTAGTAAAATCCAGTCTCTGAAATTGTTGAACCTCAGACTCAATCTCGAATTAGCCCAAAAACAAAATCAAAAATTTTACCTCAAGAACTTGACATACCTGGACCTGGAAGTGGTTAGTACAGCGTAGGGCACGGCACGTTGGCTGAGAAAAGCGCGTAAAAGCTTTCCCTTAAAAAAAGTATGTTTATCATTTGATGACATTCTAGGATCTATTATTGCGAAATGTTGAAAGCATGCCAATCAATCAACTACTCTAAAGTATCAGTATACCACATACAAAACTTATTTCACACTAAAAGTGTATTTATCTGTTACTTCAAATTTATTAGTCAAAAGACAGCTTTAAGGAACTTAGTTGAAGGAATCGTTAGCAGCTACTGAATTCCGATGCTTTGCAGACTTCTGAAAAATTGTTAAGGACTTTTAGAAACTTATATGGCAAAACAGTTTACATTCAAGTGTACTATAACATCTCACACACGTTTTCAGAAGGTTTATTAACATAACCATGCAATACGTCCTGAAATAAGTGTTGCTGTTGAAAACTCGAGGTCTAAAATAGGTCTTCAGACTACCGCATACCTTGGGCATTCTACAAAAACGCCAAACATGCTTCATTGTCATACTACTTGCGGACAAGTTCAATCGAATTTTTAAAACTACTGTGATTCTCGAGAACTTTATGAAACTTAAAAATTTTACGATTCTTTATTACCTATACGATAACCTGTCGAATTTAAGAAGGATTTCCTTTCTCTACATTGGAATTCTGAAAATTTTGAAGAAGTGAAAAGAGATTAATTATACATTCTTTGTCCCATTAATTAGGTTAAAAGAGGATTAGGTTCTCATTCTTAAGGAAGACCCATTCGACATCGGTTTCGCTTGGGTGTGACTAGGAAGAAATAGGTGCCCTCTACTGGCTGGATTTTGCACAGCCTATATAATATATATATAAACTTTTGAGGATAATTTGAGCATACAAATCTGGAAGACAATCGAGGATTCTCGTTGCATGGTCCTAACCATGAAACAGGGCCTTTACTCATTTTCCTTACAGCTGTAGTAGAAATGAAACCCAAAATGATTACTATTTGGTAGCCAAATAAAAAGTCTCAGGAAATAGACTGCAGAGTCCACCTCTTCTGACAGAATTTTATATCGATTGGTGAAAGAAATCAAACAAAAAAAGGCAACTAGAAAAATCAAGTGACATGAATTGGACAAAGGCAAACGTTGAGCAGTTCACTTTGAATAGGGTGAGGTACCTATCTGCGTAGCACCTTCAGCACAGTACAATAAATTTGCTAATAAAGTGCCAAATCATAAGGCATTCAAACATGATAGAAAAAACATTAACTTTTGAAGCTGAGACACTGATGGAGAACGAAAAAATGTTTTCATCGCTTTCAGTGGAAGACAATCTAATTGAAGAAGTTGAACAAAAATCCCACTGAACTCTTAGCGAAAAGAATGGAAGACATCTATCGGGTACTGGAAGAAATGTCTGCCCTCGATGCTTATGAACGCAAAGAACAAAGTTGAAACAATTTGAACAAAGGAGGAGAAATGCTCAGAATTCTTTATCGATACTTAAGGACAGCTTCTCATGGGTGACTGTAAGAGTCGGCTTAGGTGGTGTTAGTATTGGGATAGCCTATTGAAAACTGTTTACTTGAGATCAATTTAAAGGAACTACTGAACTTTTTCGGAAATACTCAAACTCCAGAAGAAATTAGAAAACTCCAGAAGAAGCAAATGTTCTTGGCCAAACAAAATACCATATGAGTTTTGGAAAAAACTTCGTTTCGGTTCTCGATGGCTCACAATTCTCATCTTTTAGTTTAGTCATATAGAAGATGATTATAGGCCTAAGCAATTTGGGAAAAGGTACATTCCAGCAATGTACAAAAACAAAGGCAATACAAAAAGCACGGATAATTAAATTACCGTCCTAACAAGCTTGTATCTTACCCTTAAAATATCACTGAAGCGCGATTGGATAACCGGCCAAAAAAGCATTCCTTTCTGAATTTGTGTATTGCGCTGGTTGACTTCGAATATCATTCGATCAACAGACACGAGGTTCTGTAAATGTTTCGCTGGAACAATGATGAGTACCAGAGTTTAATGTGCATAAGTGATCAAGGATATCCATAAAAGAGTTGCAATACAAGTAAGATGTCATCATCTTGTTTCCAAAGCATTCAAAATCTGAGTTAGTGTATATCAAGGAAGCATATTGATCATGTGTTCTTTAGTACAATCCTTCACTTTCTGTTGGAAAATGAAGCACAGAATGACAAAACACATCCAGCTAATCTTTGTTGGCAATATAGGTACCTATCATAGTGAGGATCCTTCACCTGTAAAACGAGTACTTGATGAGTATAAGTAGACGTCTGAGAGCTCGGCAACAATTTGCCGCTCAGTACATGACTGTGGGAAGGAAGTGGACACCGATGTATTCGTCAAAAAACAATTGTGGACTGGGGTTTCCTGTTTTCTCATCCAAACATGCCAATTTTAGACCCGTATTTAAATAGAAATGTTCCTCCGAACATAAAACAACTATCTTCAAAAGTAAAGCAATGACGGCATCAATCAACTCGTTGATGATTAATTACCTTGTACGTCCAACTCTTACTTAAGGGGTTATGGGTAGTCAGAATTTTCAAAAAATCGATTTTTTTGCATTTTCTTAAAGTATAGTATCTTAAAAATATTCTCTGAAAGTCTGAAGTGAATCCGACAAATATCTTTCGAGTTATTCAGGCGAAGAATAAGAGGGTCTCGAGCAGTCTGGTATGGACTGTAAAACTTTAAATGCGTTTGTCTCATAACTATGTTTCATGAACAACTGGTGACAACTGTAACTCAAAAAACGATTTGAATGAAACCTATACAGCTTTTAGAAAACATAAAAAGCTAGTACTATTTTTTTTAATTCGATTTTTATAAACAATGATTTGTTGGTTTTTTCCAAAATCAGAAAAAAAAAATTCCTGGCGCCGCCATTTTGTTGATTTTGAAAAAAAAAAAACGAAAAAGCTTCAATCAGGCACTAGCTTTTTATGTTTTCTAAAAACTGTATAAGTTGACCGGTTTTTGAGTAATAGTGGGCACCGCAAGGACCCATTACCTAAACCTGTCCAACTTAGACCGCCATATGTTGTAAGATAGTTAAAATTTTTTTTTAAATTTTAGTGAAGTTCACTTATGTGAAAAAAGCTTAGTTACTAGCAAAAAAAAAATATTTAAAAATGGCATTTCTTCACGCTCCTGACTACACCTAACCCCTTAAGATAAATAAATAGGGTCGAGCAACAGAGCAAGGAGCCCCAAGGTCTAGCGCATTTCTCACAACCATTCCTTGCTAGGGAATGGAGATGACCTACATTTTCCTGCCGGTTCCGAACGGCTAATCTAGAAAGCGCTTTTCATGGCAATGAATTTACCAATGGCGATGGAGGACTTGTCAATTCTTCGCGAAAGGCGATACCAGTGGAAAAACATTTTTGCCTCTGGGAAGAAGTTGAGATTCGAACCACGAACTTCTAGGATAACAAGCACACATGCTAAACATCTGTCATCACTTTCACTTACCGGTAGAAATGTTGGATAATAAGACAAAAGTATAAGAAAGAAAGTTCAGAGCAGCTAAGTTAATGATCCTTTGAACGACAACAAGATTTATAAGACACATCAGAAGTATCAGGATCTGTTTAAGAGCGAAACCAAATTGTCTGGGACACACTCTTTTGTAATCAAGGGAGTTTTTCTGATTTTTTGATTATCACTTCGACCTCAAAATCTGAAAAATTATTATCATTTTCGAGACCACACCCCCTACCGAAATAATGGTGCGTATGCATATATATACGGATACAGGTGCACTCTTTTTGGTTATCACTCCGCTGCAATTTGCTACCAGCTCTTGGTCTATAATTCTTATCAAAATTATCATCTTCCGGAAATGGAGGCCAGCTGCTATTGTTGTGCTCAAAAGAAGAGATGTGGACAAAAAAGCCAGAATCTCTCAGGACACCTCTGGAATTACCCAAAATCCAGAGGTGTGTCGCTAGGCACATTCAATGAGCAACCTGGCATCTCACCTCGGATCACTAGTTTGAAGCAAAGGGAATGAGCTTTAATCTTTTTAAAATGACAGTGCTCATAACACCGTCAAAGGCGAAGAAGAAGTAGATTGAACAAAGCTAGAGATGGAACAGTTTAAGTTTCACTTACTATTAAAAGCTATACCAAGCTAGCTACCTTTCATTTACTCCAAAAATAGCTTTCACTTTTTAATTATTAAGAAAGCCCAATGCCATTGTATTGGTCATAACATTTTCGTATATGATTCTGTAGCCTTAGAGACCATTTCATTGGGTTGAAATTATGGTTCTCTTGCTTATCAACCAAAACTGTGTTTTGATAGACAATTCTTTTACTTAACAAACAATATTTTTGTTGAAATAAAAAAAGGAGTGGTGATGATGAACACTTTTGTTTCAACTAGTATATTTTCCATCGCACTTTATTATTTATTCTTCTTTGTATAACAATTATTCTGTCCCACATTTAATTACTGCACTTAATTCAATGTAGAACAAAATGAAAACATTACAACGATTATACCAAAAACCTGTTAGTAGTTGTGAGCATAATCGTTGTCACTTTAACGCCGCAATTACAATCTATCCACTTTCATCTCTTATAGTAATTAAAAAGAAAAAAAAGGAAAATATAAAAGCTCTCAATACAATCCATATCAAAAATGGAACATGAATGTATTTCAACGATTTCACATTCCAAAAGATCAATTAGTCCCATCCGAAGTCCAATATAATAGCATTTGGCCTCTTATAGTTTATCAATTGATATGGAAATATGTGGAAATTGGAAATCCTCAATTGAAAAGAATAAATCTACGCATCTACACAATAGAGTATAACAGGTCGTGCGTTGCCGTCTCGTCGTCGCGTCGGTTGGTCGTTGGAGATATCATGAAAGCACGCAAAAATAAACAACAACAACAACAACATCGCATAAACAAATAGAAAAGAAAGCATAACAGTAATGAATCTCTCTTCTACCCATTCTGAAGACCATAAAAAGACACAACACTTGATCGGAGTGTCATGTGGTTGTGGCGGGCGGGCGCGGCGGTGCGGCCAGCGGCTGCTTAAAATCACAATCCACGCCGCAACACAATATCTTTGTACACACCTGATTTACCCACCTCGTAAGGTGAACCATAAAACAGAAACATTATATGCCTACGAGTACGAGGTACAATACGTAGGTACACACACCAAAGCGCGTTATGGGGTTGTTGATATATGAATGCCATTGCCATCTGAAGAAATTTCGAGAGGCTCAACATCTTTGCAACAACAACAACCACAAGCATTTTCTTTAAAACAATTCGGGTCGTTGTTTGATGTCGCCAACCGTCACCATCACCATCGCCATCGCCATTGCCATCGTCTTCTCTTCTCCTCTTCTGTGCTGCTGCAGTTGAATGTCGTCGAAAGTTGTTGCATTGCAGAAAGTTGTTCTAGAACACACCATACAAAACACAAATGCATGCATTGCGGGCAATCAACATTAACTTCAGCCAAACAACAGGTGTGTGGTGGTGGTTCACGTAAAATTATACAAAAAAATAATAAAAAGTAAAAGAATTGTGTGATTTTCCTCGCTCTCCTGACACAGTTTTTATCTTGTTTTCGAATCTTTTTTTTTGGAATAGTGTAAGTGAAATTGCTTAATTGTTCTGCTTTCTGAATGAACCACATTTCTTCTTAGTCATGTCGTTGACTTTGAGCCGAAAATGGAAAAATTTCTTTTCTTTATTTTGACATCGAAGTTAATGTCTTTTGAAATAAATTATAAGAATAGTACTAAATACTTACCGGTGTTCTGTGACTTTTTTACGACACTTGAATATAAAACCCTAGATTCGACCCAAGAAAAAATAATTAAAATCAATTTTCAATTGTTTAAAAATTCTTTTATTATTATTTTCGTTTAAGGCAATATTCACGCGATTATAAATTATTATTGTCTTCGTTTAAGTTGTTGATGTTTTCGATTTTTTTTTTTTTTAATACATTTTCCATATTTTGTACATGTATAAATTATGACTTACAAGCAAGTGTTGGTTTTTTTTTCTTTTAAATTAAATAATATTTTTTTTTGTTATTTTTTAATGTTTTTTAAACATCTTTTGCGATTGAAAATATTTATGAAATATATAACAAAGTAAAAAAGAATTATCAGTCAAAAGATGAAGATAGATCGAGAATAGAAGAAATTCAGAAGATAGAGGAAGATGCATAGACAAAAGTGCAGTGCTATAGAAAGAAAGAAAAGAATCTGTTGATATGGCAAGTTTTGGCTCTGGAGGACCAAAACTGTGATTTATTGTTCTATTTTTCTTGTTGTGTGAGAAAATGAAAAGTGAAAATTAGAAGAAGAAAACACGATGATAAGATGCGTAGGATAATAAATTATTGATGAAAATTTGAAATAAGAAAAAGAGAAAGTTCATAATCAATAAGACTAGAATGTGAGATTTTAGATCATAAAATGAGCGACAGGCAATAGAGAAATAGAAAATGAAAATGAAAACTAAAAATAGTTGTACAGTACAAGAAGTTAAAGAAGACGAAGTTATCTTGCTTAGAGAGTAAAATAAAGTACTACCTACTTAGATAAGAATTTTTGGCAGATTAGAGTGATTGAATAATAAAATAAGAAGAAGACTAGAGTGAAATGTAGAATTTAAAGTGAAAGTAAATGAAAGAAAAGTGTGAGTGTAGTCGAAGTTAAAACGAAGTTTCTGAAAATACAAATAGGTACAGAGAGAAAGATATTTTGTTTTTGTATAGACGCAAATGCTGAGAGTCTTATAAAACTGTATTCTCCAGCAAGTGCCTTAAATGAGTATTTTTCCAAGGTACCGACTTCATCTCTTAAAATAAATTTAAAAATATAAAAATGTTCATTAAATAAATAGTTTATAAATAAATAAAACATTTCTCGTCGTACACACTGTACCTACCAAAACAAAAAATAAACAGAAAAATTCAAAAATAAATTAAATAAAATTAACTTAAGTAAAGGGGTTCAGAGGAGAAAATCTATTGAAGCGTTCGTTTTCTTCTCACGCATGGAAAATTCGTATCAATTTCCGTGGGCAGCGGCTATCATTTATATTTGACTTTGTTGTTTCGAGGCGGGAGCTTCTATGTTTGGGTTAACTTATTGAACAGCAACTGGCTTTTGTGCTTTGTATGCCAAATCTTGGGCATCGAGCGATCGTCCCCAGCCTCCATGCCCAGAGCTACCATAACTGGCAGAACTTCCTGCATCGGCACTATATCCACTGCCATAAGCGTCATGGCTCACCGAATGACTAGCCGAGTGATGTGGATGTGCAACAACCTCATAAGTGACGTGCTTCTCTTGTGACAGAAGCTTTTTGAGGCCAATAACAGCAGACAGCACCAAAGCAATCTTACCAATCAATAGAGCCTTACCAGCGATCAAGGCAATTGCGCCCAACAGAAGTGGCAAAAGTGCAGCAGCCTTGATGGCAACTAAAGCAAGAATGGGTCCCAAGATTTTTGCTGCCTTCTTCTTCTTGCCACGGCTCTCTTCGGGTGAATTGGGGTCATCGTTGCCAAAGAGTGTTTCGGATACATCTTCGAGGGCACGTCCAGTCGATGATACAGCATTTACAATATCGGCACCTTTTAGTTCGACTTTAATGGTGTGCGATTGCAAGAAACTAGTGATACGATTCAGAGCCAACGATTCAAATGATTCATCTGCGGAAATGGAACGTGGTGCACCACCGGCTGTATCCGAACCAGGTGTCTTAACAACAGTAACACCTTCGGTTAGAGCAAATTGATCTCGTGCTGAGAGGACTTTGTCAACAAAATTAAACAATTTGTATTTAACACATGACACTGAATCTTTCCGCAAGCAGTCACTATAGATGCTATCCATGATGTCGTTGTCACCGCCAATTGCATTCCTAGCATGGCCTCGTGTCTCCTCTGCGGGAAGGGCTACTGCAACCGCCACAATACACAGAAAACCGAAAATCTTTTTATAAGACATTTTCAAAACGCACTTTTGTTTTTCTTTTTTTTTTTTTATTGTCTAGTTAATCCTTCGATAGATTAATTTTTTTTGTATTTTTATTTTTTGGTTTTATATCCGCGTTAAGATTTGCGTATGGGACTGCGAAACGATAGTTGCCGAATGGACGATAAAGGATGATATGATACCATTTCTCGATGGTAGAAGCAATTTATATAGGTAATCTCTTTTGGGTTTTTAATGCCCCACCAAGAGGCCATGAGTTTCTTTTAGTGCCACACCACTCTTGAGTTAAAAACGAACCCAAACCAAACCAAACCTGTGAGCTGATGCACGTCTCTGTTCTCTTTTGTATTCCTCTTCTTTGGGTTTCCTCTTTAGGTTTTGATTTCTGGTATGCGCGAATATGTTGCTTGTGTTGATAGGCTCTTTAAGATTTTGTGTTGTGTGTTGTACTTTGCATATGTATGAGACTAGATTGACCAAAAAATGCATCACCACTTCTCTTGTGTTTTGTGTGATGATCGAAATTCAATGTTTAAACTCGTTTGGTTTGGGTTTGAGCTTGTAGTATCGAACCAGACTGCTCGCGGAAATTTCCTCCTTCCTTTTCCAGTTGCGGTGCGGCTTCGTAGTTTGTTTTTTCAGTTCTTCAGTAATGTATTTTTTTCGGATGTTGAGCAGCGAAGATCATTGCTCAAGTTCAACACCAGCTTTCAATGCTGACTTTAAATTTTTGCTGTTATGGTTTGTATATTTTTTTTTCTCTCACATGGCATGACCGATTATTTTGGATTTGTTTTCTTTTTTTTTGTATCGTTGAATGCAGTAGATGCACTTTTTTCAACCCATTCGCTTGAGGAGGACTGTGTTTTAAAAATTTATATGGAAGCGAAAAGAAAACGAAATGTTGTTCTGAAAAGCAATGTGATGTTGCAAGGAGATATGAACTACTTTAAATGCATTGCTACTTTGGTTGTGTGGCGGTGATGGATGCTGAAGAAAGTTCCAGGGGATTGCGGAGATTAAGTTTCCCTTTTGATTCAATTGATTTTTTCATTCTTGTTTTTATTGGCTTACATACACGCGAAAGGATTGCAGAGTAAATTGGAATAAAAAGCACTCTTGCCTCTGGCAAAGTTGGAGTTTTGTTAATTGCTAATGGGTTGGGCTTAGTGAGCAAAAGGATTGCAGATAAATATTAAATTTGACACAAAAGACAACCCAAAACTCTCACAAATATATAGTGGATGAGATGCCATGGAGCAATCAACTCAAAATTTTAAATATATTCCAAGTTCGCTGCTCAGCTTTTTTGTTTTGTAGGTCGATGCGATGCAAAGACGCTTGCATGGAATTGAATAGGAAAACAAAAACGTGAGTGTGTGAGAGATATCTGTTCAGAGACGTGAAATTAATTATTAGATGATTGCTATTGTTATACTTCCATGTCTTCGCATCTCTCTACTTCTGTTTTTCTTTGTTTTTGTTATTTTTTATTCTCTAACCTACCTTTGACTCTTTGGTCTTATATGGGTTTATATTATTGAGGTTGTCGATGTTCTTATAAATCTCATTCGTTTTCTTTGAAGTATAGTGACCTGTTAAGTGAGATGTTAGTATTGAAATGCTTAAGCGCTGAGCGATGTTCTCTTTGTCATGCAAATGTTACGTCTGCTGCGTTCTCATTCTGTGCAAATAAATTGCTCTGGACAGTAGGTAATCATGGTTTTTGTCCATCACTGTCATCATAATGTGGGTAATATATATGTATTTTTAGCAAATGAGCTATGATATAATACATTACTCATAGACCCAGATCTAAGAAGACAACAACAGGAACAGGAGCAGAAAAACTTCATATAAATTATCTCATAGGAAAGGTGTCATAATTACAAAACCATTGATAGAAAACTTAGGCAATGCCTTTGAAGGAAGTTAGTTAACAATTTTAATCGAAATGTCTCCCCATTTGTTATTCCCATTCAAGCATTTCAGTTTGAGGAACCTTGTTTCTTATAGACCTTGAAGCTAAGAGAAACTTCCCTTACTAGAATTCCTTGTTTCCAGATCTCAGCAGGCTAAAGCAACCAGGAGCAGCGTATGAAAGAAATGAAAAAAAAACTTCCCATAAACTGGAGCCTTTTGCTGACTTCGCTTTTGATTGCTCATTGGTTTTGAAACACAAAACTTAAAAAGCAACTTCGTATCTGCGTAGTGTTTATGTGTTAAGACTGAAATGCTCTGATGTCTGGTATCGAAGAGCGACTACTGATGAACTTACAAGTTAAATGTGAAGGATAGATTTGAAAGAAAAACTTTTTATCCTATGAGGAAGTATGTATTATACTTTTTGGCTTTTTGGCCAGGGACAGATGTAAATGGTGCCGAGCTGCCAGACGCAAATTTCAAACAGAGATTTAAAGTAAGTTTCTAAATTTCTTGAAGAAAATAAATATTTTTTTTTTTTTTTTGAAAATATTTTTCTCAAAAAGAACTGCCCTGAGCTTCGGTAGATTGCTTGTTTAGGTGAGCATTACAGTTCGAAGTCAACATGAATCTTAACTAGCATCTTACGCCAATAATTTGGATTTCGGGCGTGCTCTCTCTAGTTTTGCACTCTAAGTCGGTTGAGGTTTTTTCCACCAGATTCACCAACTAAGACAAGGTCTTTCCTCCGTTGAGTCCGTTGAGTCTGGGAATGAAACGACCAAGGGTTGTCTCATCCGATTTCGATAAAGTCCACACTTCGCCGCCGTAAAACAGAACTGGCATAACTAACGTTTTTTAAAAGGGTTATATTGGTTTTTTTTATAAATTCGGTACATAAAGGTAAATTTTTGTCACTGAGCGCTTCGCTGGCAATGGAATCCCTGAACAAAAAGTGCTTTTTAAGACAAAAAGATCAATTTAACCGATAAATTATTTTTCTTATCTGATACTATGATCGAAAGGCCCAGCATAAGGTTCCGTTTTGAAAAGCCGGCTGTATCTGTAGTTGACAGGCAATTATCGAGCTATTAGAAGAAATGGAACGATGTATTTTTAAGCAACGTAATGACCATACTCTGCGGATGGGACAATTCACGGATATCTGTATCTTCAGAAAAGAATAATGTAAGACTTCGACAACGCATTGCGCAATGTGCATTTAAGTGAATCACCCAAAGGATCTTAGATAAAGTACCCTTTTTGTACGTATAGATGGGAGATGAAAATGGGCTCTGTCAGCAACACATGACTCGCTATGGCTGCATATCTCAATTTAAACAGCTTACATTTTAGAAAAAGAGGAGCCTTGAGCTTAAACAGTACGATCAATTGCCGGTTCATTGTAGCGACCTTACACGTTTTTTGTGAATCTCAAAGGTTTTGCGTAGATGAACCTAGAAAGCCTTAACAAGAAAATCATTAATTGAATTTTGACTGGGTCTATCGACAACGCACGTCGAGAATGTAAGGAATGGAGTTCAAATCCCAACAGGAAAAAAATGTTTTTCCACAGGTATCACCTTTCGTATCCTTGGGCCTGCTAGATATGGTACAAAATAGAGCGTTAAGATTGATAAGTGATAGCTCAATAGCCGAATCAATTGATTCTCTTGAACATCGTCGAAACGTTACTTGCCATGGTCTCTTGTATCGCTTTTTCTACAAAAAGTGCTCTAGTGAAATAACCAGATGCATTCCTCCCAAGAAACAATTCAACCGCATCACCCAGCTCGCCAGGAATGCTCATCAGTTTTACCTTGAGCCCAATCTCATTTTTTAGTCTTACCACCCGAATGTGGAATGTTCTACCTAACTCTGTTTTTCACCTACATTACAGGTCATTACGGGAAAGCACGTCCGTATCTCCTTTCAAATCCCTTTTATTTTTACAAATGCTCGAACTTTGTTTTATAACATTATAACGGTATTCTTAACCCCTTCAAATGCGCGTTAATTATAAAAAAAAGTGAAATTCTTCTTACTCAAAAGTAAAAGTGTCCCATTCAAAAACTTCTCAGTGATTCCGATAAGTGAATCTCATAAAAAAAAAATTATTTCTATACAACCGTGAACTGAACTTCTTTTACTTTCAGAATGAGAGTGTTTCTGTTTATCCTCAGTTTTGACAAATAAAAAACCAAAATGTTTTCTATACTTGATACGGAAATATCTAAACAGCTTGTTGCATAACTGTTATAAAAACTTTTTCTTACATTACGTTTTTTCCATAGCATTGTATGTATCATAAGTTTTCTTATCTAAGGAAGATCGTACACTATCCATTTTAAAAAGCCACTTTCTATAGTAGGCTTACAAATAGGCTCTAACAAACCTCTGACGCGTTGACATAAAAAACAATACAATTCACTTGACAGTATAAATTAAATGCAGGCACAATATTGTTGACATCGATTTAAAATAAATAATATAAGTGCCATTTGATGTTCGGGTACAGCATTCAAATTGAATAGCTAGACTCGCCATAAGCATTGTAATTTATTCAGAGTACCATTACACTCTGCTACACATTGTCACAAAAAAGCGTAATAATAATAATTACGTAAAATCCCTTAATGTAGTTCGAACAACAAATATTAAATAACGCCAAATCAATATAAGCGGTTCCGTATTGTCTCCCGATTAGCATACAACACGAATCCGAAGTCAGACGAGTCATCATGCAAGGCAGAGCGTGTGTCTCTTCTCCGCACGAGCTCTGGCACTAATCCATTCATGTTAACAAAAACTGAATTAATTCCAACATTTTAATGAAGCGTCTGAACATTTTAATGAAGCGTTAACACTGTGAGGCATCGCGGTCGGCGGCTCGGCGATTGAATAATTAGTTAAATTTATAACTCTCATCTGAAAATATAGTAAATCGGAGTAAAAGTTTGCCATTAACAAAGTCTGCAGCGCAGCATTATGTGGAACGATCAACCGTTAGATCAGACACACATGTATATGTTAATAAATTATAATTTGCACTGTCCAGTCATACTGCCGTCATTCATTATTAGGAAAATAATAAAAAATTTCTAAAGGTTGAAGAAAGTACGAGAGAATGATGCTATGGTCATTTTAGCTTTGCCAAAACAAAAAACCAGCAAGAAATAAAAAAAGTGCAAATATTAGTTGTTACACTCATTTCTATAAAGATCCAATCGTTGACTGTGGTCGTTTAAACGGTTCATGTACCCCCATTTAATTGGACGTTCATATTTTCATGTGTGTATACCTCTTCATATACAGTGTAGCTTATACACTTTCTCAAATGGCATCTTCCACAACTGGAAATGGAAAATTTAATTAAAACAAAAAGAAATTTACGCACAAAAAATAAACTGCACTCTTGCGCTTTTCAAGATAAGTTTTCTGCTGACCACTCGAAAGTGGGGACGGATTTATCTTGTTTAATCTTTCAATGTATTGACTGCGGAATGAAATGAAAATACAAAAAATAAAAAATCAAGCTCAAGTGTCAAGTTGCTTATAATGAACCGCGACAAGAAACCAAACAAACAGGTTTAAAGAAAAGTAAAACGTTATGAGAGATACTTCGTCTTTTGCGGCCACAACCACCATATTGGCCGTTAATGAAGGATGGTGCTTCTCATTCATAAAAATTCAAACATAATTCGAAGATTTCCGCGCGATGGGATGGTGGGCAATGTTTTTTATTACTTTATAACTTTATTTTATTTATTTCCACAGTAAAGTTTATTTCTCGTACTTCTGAAGAATCTTTTACTTCATTTATCGAGTAGTTGCTAATAAACTTACTTATTTGATGTGGGTGGGCAGAGGCTGAATTCAAAGACAACCAAAAAGTTAACTGAAATGTACTTTCGCGTTTAATTCTCATATTTCGGTGAAATGTTTGCAAGAGACTACATTCAAACAGATTGGAATGGAACCCATGAAAAAGCGAAAGTTTTTCACCTTCTTACTCGTTTTGTTGACGAAGCTTGTTTACTTTTGTTGTTTAATGAATTCTTTCAACAAAAAAAAAAAAAAAAAACAAAAAGAAGAGTTAATTGAAAACGAAGGTAAATGATAAAGTCTTGACTGTGATTCGTTTCAGTTATGTTGTAGTGAGTATCTTCAAAAGAATTTGCTTGCTTTTGTTTATCAACAAACTTTCATTAGAAAATTATTCACAATCCATCGTTAACATTTACTTTTTATTGTTGAGCTAGATAACAAAGCGGAAGGAAGGATAGGCCTTGGAAGGGTAAGAAATTACGAGTTTCTGACGAATATCAAAGCAATTGATTAAGACATTTTGAATGAAAATTGGAGGAATACAGGGATAAAGATGCAAATGCAGATACAAATACAGAGAAAGATACAGATACAGCAGAGAGCACAGAAACAGATACAGATATACATTCAGATACAGATACAGATACAGATACAGATACAGATACAGATACAAATACAGATACAGATACAGATACAGATACAGATACAGATACAGATACAGATACAGATACAGATACAGATACAGATACAGATACAGATACAGATACAGATACAGATACAGATACAGATACAGATACAGATACAGATACAGATACAGATACAGGAGCAGATACAGATACATATACAGATACAGATGCAGATACAGGAGCAGATACAGGATACAGATACAGATGCAGATACAGATACAGATGCAGATACAGATACAGATACAGATACAGATACAGATACAGATACAGATACAGATACAGATACAGATACAGATACAGATACAGATACAGATACAGATACAGATACAGGTACAGATACAGATACAGATACAGATACTGATACAAGTACTTACAAATACAGATACAAATACAGATACAGATACAGATACAGATAAAGATATTAATACAAAACATCCCCCAATTTGATTTGCACAAAGCACAAAAGATTTGAATTCGGTACTTAAAAAAAACTCTGACACTTCACCTCATCTACCAGGCGTCATGAGAGATGAGAGTGCACCAAAAGTGCAAGTCAGGAAATGCAGTTACAAGGGATCGGAAATCTCAACCCTTAGAGAAACTGCAAAAACTTCTATAAACCGCTCCTCTTTGCTAACATTACCCAGGTTTCGTTTTCAAATAATTAGAATACAGAAATAATAAGAAACAGAGTAGTTGCTCTAGTCCATGTTTTACTATTTACAATACTTTATCACCTTTGCTAAGAAGAAATCTGTAATTTTTTCTGTCAACCAAATTAAGTAATCGTGACGAAATGAAGCCCATCTATTTGCGCTACCCAAAGCAAATCTTTTATTTATAAAGAGCGACGATTGTATGACTGATGCCACAAGCCGCAAAACGCAAAGTAGTCAAGACAAGTTAAATCTTTTGCACCAATTAACTGTCCAATCACACAAGTACATAAAATAACCTAGCCCCATTCCGGCTTGGTGACTACTCAGGTGATGAGGGTAGTGTCTTGTATATAATCGCGCGTTATTCGATCAAGGAGATAAAAAAAAGAAAGTTTTATTACTTGTGTCAAGCCTTATTCAGCTTCAAGACAATATTCCAATTTTTTGTTTTTACACATTTAATGCATTTTTCATCATCCGCAAGCAAATTGTATCTGTACTCAGAGCCACTCATTTTATTCTGTTAAGAAATTGTTACAACATCCAACATCAACAAAAATGAAAGCTTTTATTCTGGTTTTGCCAAAAAAAAAAAAACATACTACTTCAGGCAATTATGGTTGTGCACACGATGGTGCTCGACCTTCTCTCATATCACAAAAAAAAGAAGATAATTATAAAACCGCCAAAGAACAACCGAAAACCATATCAATTTTGCTTTCATCTTAAGCCAAAACAAAAACCAAAAAAAGAAGTGAAACAGGTAAGCAATTAGCAACAGTTAACGTAGCTAAAGGAAGTGCGGAAAAATAATTTCACTGTAATTAAATAGACGGATGATTTACGTTGACGGCTAATGGTAGAGTTATTCAAATTGATGGTTTGATAATTTAAACAAATCAACTTATTTTGCGAAAAATACCTGTTCACAAGTCTTCTGCTCTCAAGTCAAACACAACTGCGAATCTATCTCTTTGGTATAACAATGGGATTTGTCAGAGCGACTGATGAATGTTTAGTCGCAGTAAATATATCACAAGATTAAGTGTTGCTGGCGTTTTGGTGATAACTTATCTTTAACGAAATATAGCTACAACAAATCTAAAGAAACTCTTTCAAGATTGAGATTATTTGCAGGTTAATAAAAAAGACTGATGATGATCGGTAAACGAATTAAGAAAATGGATAACAAAAATTGGATGCAATTTGCTACTGTAAATAAGAGATATAAAACTAAAAGTAAAGGATATCATCTTATGCAAGTAATTTATTCTTCTCAATCAAAGTTAGCTGTTTATATATTTGTTCAACAGAGAGTTTATTTAAGAGTTTTGCAAAAAATCCTCATTAGAAGTAATTATCAAAGGTGATGAGATTATTTGACTCAAAATTATTAGGAGCATCGTCGTCTTCGAGTGACCTCCATACTAGTTTCTCACGTTTCAAACTCTCGCATAAAGCCTAAGACGATGCTCTTTACAAAAATTCACCCGTTCTACATGGCCAAGCCATCACATCCCCGCGAAGCATATTTTACTAGCTATGCCCAAGCCCATGTCGCCTTCACATTTGGATTGATTATTTTTCTTTTCGAAGCAATGAAAGGTTTCTTCATAAGCTTTATGTAGGTAAGGTCTACGAACCTCGACATAAAGCAGGACTGAGATGATGAAGGTCCTATAAAGGGTTACTATTTTTTTTTTTTGTAAACTGCCTCCTAAGCCCAAAATAGCAATGGTAGGCAAGGGTGATTCTACGGTTGATCACCGCACAGATGTTATTTTTCATCTGCGTAAGCGAGTTATTGTACAGACTTTTGAAAGTTTATCCCGCTAGTGTTGTCTTTAGAGTTTGGTGCAATCTTTTCAAGTATGATTGTATAGAAACCGCATGAAGTTTGTCGCCTCGCCTAAACCCTAAAGACTTTTCGACATCCAAGGCTTCGGTGATTTCTTTACAGACCTTGGCGGAGCAGCGTGAATTTTCCAATGCTATCCTGCATAGTGGTACCCGTGGCGTAATGGTTAGCATGTCCACCTGCTAACCCAGAGGTTCGAGGTTCGAATCCCAGCAGAGGCAAAATGCAAAAATGTTTTTCCACGGGTATCGCCTTTCGCGAGGAATTGGCAAGTTCTCCGTTAGTAAATTCATTGCCATGAAAAGCGCATTCTCAATTAGCCGTTCGGAACCGGCGAAAAATTGTAGGTCCCCTCCATCCCCTCACAAGGCATGGTTGTGAGAAATGCGCTAGGCCCAGGGGCTCCTCGCTCTGTTGCGCCACCCTATTTATTTATTTATTATCCTGCATAGACGTACGAGTTTTGCAGGGATGCTGAAACTAGACATGGTTCTGTACAACTCGTCTCTGTAAATACTGTCATACTCGGCCTTGAAATCGAAAATAAAGATGGTGTATATCGATATTTTATTCTCCATTTTTTTTTTTTTTTTTTCTAAAGATCAGCCGAAACATGAAAATTGGGCCTATTGTGGACTTATCTGGTCTAAGAGCACATTGATAAGGGCCTATCAAGTTGTTGACGTGGGGTCTTAGACGTTCACATAATACAGCATACATGACCACATACGCACAATGGGGCAGAAGGCCACTTTCGTTGGCAAAAATTCAACTTATAAACTTGAGCTCTGTCATGAAGTTCCATATAATTTCTTTTGGAAATATAACAAAGAAATAGAAAATTTATTGAGATCACGTTATCTCTAGCAAATTGTCTCAAGCGGAACATTTGCTTCATTTTTGCATCGAATGCAGAAGTGTTTTTGTTTCTTTACTAGCGCTACTTCATCTTCTATTAGTTTTTATACGGCAATTTGACCTTGTTAATTTTTTTCACCACGGAATCAATAAGCTCAGGTTGGTTATTCAATGTTTACTTATAAATAAAAATCTGCTTTACTATCTTTGATGCCAAATTTCACGTTCCTAGCTGTTATGGTTGATATATTGCCAACTTTTTTGGTATTCTGCCCCGCTGTGCGACGTTAAGGAGGTTTATTCCTTTACAATTGGCGCAATTGAGAGGGTCCCCTTTCTTTAGGATCGGGCATACGATACTGAGGTTCTATACATCGGGCATGCTTTCTTCCAAGCATATCATAAAGATCAGCTGGTACCTGCTCCTTTCAAACTAATCTCCTACTGCCTACTTTTCAAGTTCGGCATCAAGGCCATCTGCACCTGCAACCTTATTTGATTTAAGCTTGCCATATGCAAGCTTAAATCAAATAAGGTTGCAGGTGCAGATGGCCTTGATCCGAACTTGAAAAGTAGGCAAGCTTAACTTCTTCTAGGTTGGGAGGATGGCATTCTTGATCATCGTCCATGTTAAATGGGGCCGATTGAGTGTCTTTGACGCCGTTAAGAAGTCTGTAGAAGTCGTGTCTCCAGATCCTCAGTAGCGACTACGTCTCTATTACTCTGTTTTCCTGCTGGTCTTTACAGGCTGAAGTTCGGGGCATCGCCACCGTTAGGTTAGGTTAGGTTGAATGGGGGGTGCAGCCACAAGTGGCAACACCTCACTCGGATCTCGAGGATCCATTGTGCTCCCCGGGAAATCATAGGATGAGGAAATGGGAGGATTGGAGAGGTGGATGGTTATTGTGGTAGGGAACTCCCACTGAACCATTTGGAGCCCTGAGTAAATTTCAGGACATTGCTCAGTGGGAGGTTAGAGATGTCGCCCAGTTCGTCGAAGAAGTATTCTCCGAGGGTTTTTTTCCGAGTGTGGGCTAAGCTAGGACACTCACAGAGGAAGTGAAAAGATCCCTCCTCTGCCTCCTCATCTTGGCATCCTCTACATAAGTCGGATGTGCTAATGCCCATTCTCATCATGTGGGTACCCAACGAGTTGTGACCCGTGAGAATGCCAATCAACAGAGAGAGCCGAGGTCTGCTTAGCTGGAGTAGAAATTCAGTTTTTTTCTTGGAAATATCTGGCCAAAGGTTTCTAGAGACTCGGCATGTTTCTAAAGATGACCACCTGTCATTGGCGATTTTTAGAAAATTGTGTTTGATTCTGCTTTTTTCTTGCTCTAGTGGCTTTAGAACTGAAGTGTTCGCTTCGCTGGATTCGAGTGCTGACCCGATTTTTGCCAGCTTATCCGCCATTTCATTACCGATAATGTCACGATGTCCAGGAACCCAAGTTAAACTAACTGTGTTTGTCTCATTGAGCAGTCTAAGGTTACTGCGACAGCTGTCTACTAGCCTGGATTTTGTGATAATGGATGAGATAGCTTTAATGGCCGCCTGGCTGTCTATGAAGAAGTCAATATTTTTGTTGATCAAGTTTTGCGTAGCAAGGTGCTTCGCGGCTTCGCACACTGCGAGTACTTCTGCTTGAAAGACACTGCAGAAGTCGGGAAGCTTTATTGATCTATTCATGTTAGGGTAGTCTGAAAAGATACCTGATCCTACCCCTTCGTCCGTTTTGGAACCATCTGTGAAGACGGAAATGTGATTTTCTTTTATAACCCTGTTTTCCTCCCAGCTTTCTCTAGTCGGAAAGACTGTTAGGGCCACTGGATTGAAATCAATATGCGGGGGGGGGGTATAGTCTGTTTGGATGTCTATATCTGTATGGTTCATGATGGTTCTATGGCCTGATATGCCTATTTTCCAATTGTTGCATTGTTTGAGTCGCAGTGCGCTTTTGGCCGCCATCTCCTTAGTAAAGAGATCTAGGGGGGCTAGCGATAGGAAGGTTTCCAGAGCTGCAGTTGGTGTTGTTCTCATGGCACTGGTTGAACCAATGCATGCAAGCCTTTGGATTTTGGTTATGGTCTTAAGGTTTGAAGCCTTCTCTAATGATGGCCACCAGACTAGACAGGCATATGTGAGGATTGGTCTTATTATGGATGTATAGATTTTTTAGATTTAGATTTATTTTTTATTTGTTAACGTTGTTTCCAAATTCTTACAAATTACCAAAAATAACAAAAGCATGGCTTTACTGCCGTCTGCCTAGTTGACAAAACAAAAGAAAATTGCAAAATTTTACTAATGAAAAAAAGATTTTAGCTCCTACTTTTAATACTGATACTGATATATGCTTTAAAAACATTCGTTTATAATTTTGTTTCTATAAGTTAAAGCTAATCTGCAGTAACTGAATAATTTTTTCACATCCATGTTATTGAGCAAGTCTACAACTTGATTTTGCGTTAAGATATTACTTCCAAAGGCGTTTCTTCTTATTTCCTTGAAAATTGGATATTTTCCCATAAAGTGGAATATATCCTCTCTTTCCTCCATATTACATAATGAGCAAATTATGGGTAGGTCCTCCCTATGTGGCACGAAGTTAAGTTGAATAAGTTCTCCTCGCAGCTTTAACATCATTGATATTTCGGCAATGCTGTTGCCGTCTGTAAAATAATTCCTTTCTTCCAAATTGTGGTTTAACTTAGAGTAAAGTTGTCTGTATATGGATCCAGTGGCATCGTTCATATATTTCTCCCTCTGATTTATGTCTGCCATAGAAATAAGTTGATAGAGAGCGACTTTCATTGCATCTATATTAGAACAGTCTAGATTCAATTCCATTCCAACGTTTCTTGCTAACTCCATCCAATCACCATACCAGCTGGTTTTCGCTCGAATAACTTGAAGAGCTGCTATCTTTGGAAGCCGGTGATTATCCATCTTCATAACTTTCAAGATATAATCCACTTGCATCTTTAGGGTTTGGATGAAAAGAGGAGATAAACCTGTTTCCAACATAATCACGTAGTTGGGCGTGTTGTGCGGCAATTGAAAAATTCGCTTGATATAGTATCGAAGAAGTTTTTCCACGGATTCATACTGTTTCGCTCCCCAAGTTTGAACTGCGTAAAACAAAACTGACCTTGATATTGCATCAAATATCTTGTACTTACTACTATGGGTGATACTTTTGTTGTAGAAACATTTATTCCAAGTTGCGTTGATTGCGACTTTAGCCTTCTGCAGTTTCTCTTTTAAATGGTTCTCCATACTTAAGTTGCGCATGAAGTACACTCCTAAATACTTAAACTGCGTGACAACTTCAATGGACTCACCATTGTAATGCCATTTTTCGTTCGCACAGTTTCGGCCTCCTCCGCTTCGGAAAATCAAAATCTTAGACTTCTCTAAATTCAAAATCAAACTCCACAGCTTGCAGTATTGATATAGACGATTTATCATTAACTGTAACGATTCAGGCGAGGATGCCAAAAGAACAATGTCATCCGCAAAAAGCAGTGCTTTTATCGAATGTCCAGCGTATTCGATACCGCAGGGTAAGAAGTCTACAAGGTCCTCAATAAATAAGGCAAATAGACTTGGACTCAATGTACAACCCTGTCTGACCCCAGTTTTTGTCTTAAATTCTCTTGAAAGTTCTTCACCATTCCATACCTTTGCTGTTGTGTCATCGTATAGATTTTCGATTACTCTTCCAAACTTCCATGACATACCGATACCGTAAAGCTTGTAAACTAGCGCTTGCCTATTCACCATATCGAATGCTGATTTGAAATCGATAAAAAACGTATACAATTTCTTGCTTTTATGGAGATATGACTCCGCAATGCTTTTAAGGACGAAGATATGGTCAATTGTTGAGTAACCTGCTCTAAAACCCGCCTGAAACTCCTTCAAAAGTTTGTTTTCCTCGATCCATTTATTTAAGCGTTTTTGTAAAATTAGTGTGAAAATTTTGTAAGAAGCATTTAAAAACGATATACCTCTATAATTGGTTAATTCGGATAAACTTCCTTTCTTATGAACCGGGAAAATAATGGATTCCTTGAATTCTCGAGGTATAAAACCGGTTTCCATAACGTTGTTAAAAATATCAGTCAACTTGTTGACAAGTTCCAGTGTGCCATATTTATAGAACTCGGCAGATATGCCATTTGGACCAGACGCTTTTCCATCCTTCAGCTTTGAAACTACCGAAATTACTTCTTCCTGTCTTATTCCAGCATCCAGTACTTCGTTTACAACGCGTGGAGTACTGTAATGGAAATTAAGTTCCTCTTGATCGGGGTTTAACAAGGTTTCGAAGTGCGTTGCTAGGAGACTTGGACTGATACTACTGTGAATGGTCCATATTTTTCCGTTGAGGTTCCTTGCAAGGTTCCAGAATTCTTTTGAGGTCCGACAAAGAGCTAATCGCCTAGATTCAGCTTCGAAGTACTCTGCTTTTTTTCTTTTACATATTGCTTTGTAGAAACTGTTGGCTAGTAAGTACTGATTTTTAAAATGGTTATCACTTGAAGACCTGTAAGCTCTCAGCCAACCGAACGATTTTTCTCTGGCTTTTACACACTCACCATCAAACCAAGGTCGATTATAATTTTTCCAGGTGTTACCACTAGGAGTAACAGTTGGGTAAGAAGCTTTTATAATTTGATCCAGCAGACCAAGGTCACAATTTGCTTGTTCTTCTAGTCCCCTTTCCAGCCTTGTCTGGTAGTTCACTGCTTTTACTTGTTTCCATTTTAATTTAGGGAAAGTATTGATCGCTCTAATTTCTCCAGCTTCCATTTCAGTGTTCTCGAAAGTCAAGACCATCGGTAAGTGATCGGAATACAATACACTTTCAATTTTCATATCTGCAATAAGGTTTGTCCATTCGCTGCCTATGAGACAATAATCAATTACAGAGCTTCCCTGGCCTCCAATAAATGTGAACTCTCCCTCCATATCCGACAACGTTGTACCATTAAGAATCCTTAATCCATAGGAATTGCATAGATCAATTAGCTTTATGCCTCTTGTGTTACAAATTGTATCCTTAGATTTTCGCTCAATTCCGAGTGCGTTGTTTTCGTATCCGTTTTCTCTGCCAATCCTAGCATTAAGGTCACCTACTATCAAAATATCAGATGTTTTGCCTTGTGACATCACATTTTCCAACACTTCAAAATCGTTGTTCCATTGGTTGCAGTTGATGTATATTGGTAAAATGCGATAGAAGTTCCCACTAATTTGTAGCTTGACAAACATAACACCTTCACATACCTCAAAAGAACATTTAATATTTTGGATGTCTTTTTTCCAGCCGAAATAACATCCTCCACTCGCTCTACCTCTTGAATGCAATCTAATAGCGGGTACCCAGATAAATTCAAAATTAACAAATTTACTTTCAAAATTACTTAAGTTAGTATCAGTTACAAAAGTTTCATACAGAAACACAAATTCAAATTGATTTACAAATATATAAAAATCAGTAAAAATAGACTTATTATTTAATCCTGCTACGTTATAGGAAAGAATTTTATATTTAAAAGTTCTAAAAGCAGTTTTATTTTTCAAAGTTGTTTCTAAATTATTTTTAGTATGGCAGACGGCATTACAACTAAAAACGTCTCGTGCAAACACTCTCCACAGTTTGAGAAGGCCTGATGTCATCTTGCCTTTGGCTTCCACCATAAACATGTCTGTCCTCTAGTAAAGCTGTCAGATCACAAGTGTCACCCGCCAGCTGTTGCAGCATCAACAAACCATCATTTGCATCCGAAACCAATTTGTCATTTCTATCGAAATAAAACTTTTTTTGATTAATAAACAGCGTTTCGCCTCTTATTTGGCTATTTATGTTCTTGTTTTTTGAAGTTAAATGTGTTCTTAGTTTGTTCAAACGTCTTCTTCTCTCTCTCGCAGCTGCCGGATAGTCTTTGTGTAGTGTTGTCCCAGTATTTATTAATTTTGTTTTTGCTCGCAGTATTTGAAATACATCTTCCTTGCAAGACATTTCTACTATCACATTGGAAGTTCTTCCTCTCGAGCCAACTTGACGTGCAGAACTTATCTTAGCGTTGTTCGTAGTCTGCAATAGATCCAAACAAATTGTTTTAGCTCTCTCCACCGCATCCTGAGTTTCGTTGGGCATTGCAGGTTGAAGATGCACGACCAAATTCTTCTCGTTTGTCTTTTTTTCCAGCACTTCAATTTGTTTTTCAAGTAAAAGACACTTTGACTCCATTTTGTTTAATTTTTCCGTAAGGTCTTCATTATTTTGCTTCAAAGCAGAAATCTCAGCGCTGATTCCCTCAATGTCAGCCTTTGTTGCGACGTCCTTCAGCTTGACATCCAGCAATTTCGCCATCGAGTTTTGGAAAATTTTTTCCAAATCCGAGACTGGTAAATTACCAACAGGCGTATTGTTTTCAGCCTCACTGGATGTTGTAGATTTTGCCGGCGACAATGACAAATCCGTAAATGGTCTTTTCGATGGGTTTAATTCTTTCAATACGGGTGATCGACGCATCGTAAAATTTCTAATAATATTGTTTGAATGGAAACTCACCCAAAGATTTTTTACTCAAAATGATTTTCAATTGATTAGCTTTATGAAAACTATTTACTTATAAAACACACACAGGTTTTAATATAAAAACAAAAATTTTTCGCAGGAGCTCTTAATTTCACAGACTTTGTTAGTTCCGACAGAGTTGCCAACTGATGTTATACATCCAGTGAATGGTTTTGGGACCAGGTCCCCATTTTTTACCAAAAATTCTACTACAAGTGTAGAAAGCGATTTGAGCTTTCCTTTCTCTTTCTTTTAAATTTTCTTTCCAGTTAAGTTTACGATCAAGGACTATTCCGAGATATTTTGCCGTACCAGATAAGTTTATTGGTATTCCATTAATGGAGGGAGGAAGTATATCTGGAATGTTACGTTTTCTCGTAAACAGAACAAGTTCTGTTTTTGTAGGGTTGACGTTTAGCCCACAGTTTTTCGCCCAGCTGGTGAGCTTGTTTAGAGCTGTCTGAAGAAGTTCACAAAGGGTGGTTGTGAATTTTCCCGAAGTCATGATGACGATGTCATCAGCATAGGCTACTGCTTTTATTCCGCTCCTGTCGAGTTTAACCAGGATTTGGTTAACTACTAGGAGCCAGAGTAGCGGGGATAACACTCCTCCTTGAGGTGTACCTCTACAAGTTTTTACTTTTAGGGTACTTTCACCCATTTCTGCTTTTACTATTCTCGTTTGGAGCATGGAGTCGATCCAGTTTGATAGCGTTGGCTCGATATTTATGGAACTTAATGCCATGCGAATAGCATTGTATTCAACGTTGTTGAAGGCCCCTTCTATATCGAGGAATGCAGCCAACTTGTACTCTTTATATTGGATTGTGCTGTTCAATGGTTCCGACTACTTCATGTAGTGCAGTCTCAACTGATTTGCCCTTTATATATGCATGTTGGGCTGTAGAGATCACATTGTTATTCAGTTTTGTTCGGATATGCGTTTCTATAATTCTTTCTAGAGTCTTAAGTAGAAATTAGGATAGGCTTATTGGTCTGAAATCTTTGGGTTCAGTGTGAGAGGGCTTACCGGCTTTGGGAATAAATATGACTTTAACTTCTCTCCAACTAGTTGGAATAAAGGTGAGGTTTAGACAACCTCTGAATATTTCCACTAGTATCGGCACAATCAAGTCTTTGGGACTTTGGAGCATCATTGGAATGATACCGTCCGGACCCGCAGATTTGTATGCTGAGAATGAGTCAATGGCCCACATTACCTTCCTATTATCTACTAATAGATTTCCTATGTTGGATCTAACGTTAGCGCTAGGGTTTCCGCGTTCTGGGGATGTCATTTGAGAACACCCTGGAAAGTGGGTGTTCATGAGTGACTCTAGAGTTTCAGAGCATGAGTCAGTCCATGTGTTATCAGGTCTCCTAAGAAAACTAGGGATATTTTGGACCTTGGACATGACTTTTCTTAGCCTTGCTGCGTCATTTGTACACTCAATATCTGAGCAGAAGTTGCGCCAGGCTGCTCTTTTTGCGTAGGTAGTTCTATTTTTGTATTCATTTTTACTGATCTTGTATAGGTCCCAGTCAGCCGAAAGGTTGCTAAATGTTGCTCTATTGAAGAGCCTCCTAGAGTTCCTTCTAAGGGTCGATAGTTCGCTTGACCACCATATGGGGTTGGATCTACCTTTCCCTTTGGATAACGGGCATGAGCTTTCGTAGGCATTGATTATGTCTGACGTAAGCTTGTTTACCTGTGTCTCTATGGCTGAGCAGTTAAGCAAAGGCTGATTGTTGTTTTGGCTGAGAGTTAGGGCCAGTTTTTGGTTATAGAGACCCCAGTCAGTTTTCCTAGGGTTTCTATAAGGGATACAGTTTTCAGATTTGTGTTCTATTTCGAATGTTATCATTCTATGGTCAGAGAAGGTTACGTTGTTGGAGACCCTCCAATTACTGGTTACTAGCGTACCAGAGTTGGTGGATAGTGTAACGTCTAACACTTCTTTTCTTATCTTTGTTACAAATGTTGGTTCGTTACCTCTATTCATAATTATCAGGTTGTTCTCAATAATATATTCAAAAAGTGACTCACCTCTTTCGTTCGTGTTTGTACTTCCCCACTGTAAGTGATGGGCATTAGCATCACAGCCCATGAGAAGGTCCCAGCCATTCCTTTTTGTAGTGGCGACCAGTTCTGCAACAGCTGCCGGCGGGGGGTTGGAGGTTGCATCGCCCGGCATGTAAACGGAGGCTAGGATTAGGGGTGGAGCCCCTTCTCTTTCGCACTTCACTGTTGTCAGATCATTGCTACTGTGAAGGGTTAGAAGGAAGAGATTTAAATTTGCCTTTGATAAAATACATGTACGATAGTTACCTTCTGTAGGCCCTTTGCTAAAGTAAAGGAAGTGATCTTTGGATTTCAGTCCGCAGATCCGGCCATGATTTATCCACGGCTCTTGAATTAGGGCTAAGTCGATGTCAGTTTTTGACATCAACGCGGTCAAGGTGGCAGAGGCCAACTTACTGTGCTGCAGGTTTATTTGTAGCACCTTCATTGTCTTTTTTGTGTTCGTCATTTTTGTTTTGTAAGTTGGCAGCCGTTGCCGGCCTCACCCTAACCTTGTTTAGGCCAATGTTTAGTCTGTATCCCCTTTCTGGAAGCATAGCCATTGACTCATGATTGAGCATGACTACGACTCCTTGGCCTGCGCTTGTAGGCTCTTCCATCTCCAGTACTTCCCAGTCAGCACTTGGGAAACTTGGGTTGAGTTTTCGTAAGAAAAGCTCAATTGTTTCCTTCTTCAAGCGCGGCCCAGGAATGTTTATCCGGACTTTGGGTCTGGTGGGGAGGTCTTTTTTTAAGGCAACTTTAAGCGTTGCTCCTTCTATAAAATCCGCCATTTCGGATATCTTTGTTTTTAGCCAGTTAAGGGTAAATTCATCATTGCACATGAGAATTTTGAAACCCTTTAACGTCGAGATGGGTAAAAAATCAGGCACCGCGCCCGAGGACGTGGGAAGCTCGTCAGTCATGCACTCGAGTAGCCTTATTTCCACTCGAGTCCAGTCTTCTTCGCTTAGCCTTTTTTCTGGACTCCCCTCATTGATAATGGCCACCTGAAGGCTCTCTTTTATCAATGCCGCTACAGTACTTTTTTTGTCAGTTGTACTGGCCGTCTTGGGCTTTTTGTTCACGGGCATTGGAGGGGGTGTCGAGTCATTGTGTCTGGCTCTCTTTCTTTGACTGCTTTCTTAGGGCTTTATAAACCTTTCGGGCCTAGGACCATCCAGTGGTGGTCTCCCTGGGGTTTTTTTTGGCCACCGCAGTCTTTGCCAATATGGTTTTCTTTTTTGCTTCTTCTTTTGTGACTCTACCTCTGGGTTCTGCCAAGGGCAAGGTCTTGGCTTCCATTTTATTAATGAATTTCCGAGCCCAGCTTAGGCGTTTCCAATCACGGAAACACTGCGTTGAGGTGTCACCTTTACCGAATCTTCTTACGGTCCTTCTGGCATTTTCGAGCCTCTTTTGACCTGGGTCTTGTGCATCTTCCTTTTTCTGTACCCTCGGATTAGGGCCTTTACCTTTTGCCGGCTCTGATGAGCGATGGCTCTTTGTTGGGGCTTTCTCCTCACAGACTTTAGGATTTGCGCTTTTTTCCGGACCCTTGTTTGGCGTTGAGGTCATTTTGGCCGAAATCTCATTTTTCGCCAGGAATTCGCCTCTTTTGGCCTCTGGCCGCCTTGGGACAGGATTTTCGGCCACGGTGACATCCGCGATAGAGTCGTCAGAACTGGTGAAAGATTGATAGTCGTCTTCCTCGAGGATGCGATGTTCCTCTTCTGACGTTATCTCTCGTCCACCTGCTCCTCCTTCTCCATCATCGGAGTCTGTGAAATCCATGAGGTTCTCCGAGAGTCCCTCATTGGTTTCAGCGGCTTTCCTGCTGCAGCCAGGAATGCAATCTTCTGCATTGTCTATCTTTTCTTTTCTTGTCACTGGCGACTTATCTTCTTTCGAAGTCAAGCCATCGCCGACAGCCGTGACTACTGTCGACTTTTGAGCGTATATCCCCGCTCGAGTTTTCTCTTCTTCGTTTACTTGTTCCATGATTAGATAGACATCTCTGTTTGAGGTTTACTTGGTTGTTTGACTCTGCAACTGGATTGCTGGAGTGTCGAAACGTAAGCGTCAAGGTGAAACCTCGTGAGGGAGTCGCCACCGTGGTAACATCTTTTTACCATTTGGCAAAACTTCCGAGCCTCATTCCTGTCATGACATCACTCAATTTCCTCAAACGAGCGCTGCTTATGCTGCTTCCTGTTCTTTTTGAGAGTTCTGTGTTCTTCCCTTCTTTTCTTTAAATCTCGTTATACTGGTCGAAAGCAGCCCTTGTTCTCTTTTGCATCAACATTTGTAGTGATTTATGTTTGGCTGCATTTGCCTGCTTGCATTCTTCATCAAACCATGGGTTTTGTTTTGGAGGCTGAGTGGAGCCCAGAAGTAGAAAAGTAATGGGTTGAAAAAATTAATTAACTAAAAAAAAAGATTTTAACTTTTCATTTCAATGACAAAACTAATAACATCTTCGAATTCGATCAAACTCTGGCATCAACTAGAGACTTTCAACTGTCCAATAGTAAACCTTTTTTCTTTTTTTATTTACCTACACCGTGGGTGCATATATACACTTCAAAAAACCACCGCAAACTTACCACCAAAAAAGTTTGATAATTTTGTAGCTATTGAAAGTGGTAATTGCGTGACTTCTTTTTAAGAAGATTTATTGGATGCGACGGCTGAAGGAACTTATGAAACAAAGTAAAAGCAAATTTTAATTCTTGAACAAGGAAAGTCAACTTACAAACTTTTAAAAGCGGATAACACTGCACCTCATCTGCAGGCAGCTCTCAATTTTCTCAGAAATAAAATATCTCAACGTAGGTAGTTAAACTTTTATAAGAATTGCAAGAATTTTTTTTCCAAGAATTTTTCCCGTTCAGCCTTCACCCGGGCATTTTTGATGAGCTTAATAAAGGCTTACCCACTTAGGTAGAAAATAATGAAGAAGTACTTTCAGATTATGTAGTTAAAACTTTTTACTTTTTTTTTAGAATAAAGTCCCTTCTAGTTTCCCGAAGCTTATGTTTAGTTTGTGTTTCATTACCATAAATATATGCACTCATTCATCACTATACAGGCAAAGTAAGAGTGTTTTTCTCACAACATACAATTACATGGTTGTAAATTTACCTTTCAATTTCTTCTTAGTCCACACTAGAGACCCCATCCCATAGCCCACATCGAGTGCTTTATTTTATGGCAGTAGCAACAAAACTTAATTGAGTGTACCTTACTATTGTTCAGTTTGTTGGGTCACACGCTAATGGTATCATATAAAATCCGAATGTATTCGGCTCTATGGGTGAAAGTCTGACCGTGAGACTTCACAGCGCACCTTAAAAAACAATGGCAATTGAATGCCAATCACGGCAGTTCACATTTCACACATTAGTGTATAAATCACACCGATGCGCTGCTATGCATTCCTCGATTATAAATTATGTGGGTTTTCTATTTTTTTTAATTCAAGAATTATTGATGCTGCACCTGGGATGGGGTCATCCATAGTCTTTTATACTCGTACATCATCATTGGGATGCAACTATTGACACGCACAACTTTCCAAGTGAATGTCTATAAAATTAAGAAACGACGATACGACAGCCATGTAAATTGGCTAATTCCAGTGCGTTGAGCAAAGTGTAAATATTTGCCAATGGAAATCAATGTGGTACTCATGAACCGTCTTTAAATAAAGAGTAGGTATGGTGATGAGATGAGCTGTGCTATGTTGAAGCAATGGTGAAAAAACGGATGTATAAATGTATAATTATTGTTATGTACTTGTATTTGCTTAAAGGCCAATGATTGCTTATAACTGATGACTTTTGGGTCAACTCAAGTTTAAGAAACGTCAAGACTAATTTTCAGAACAATGCTAGTGACTGGTCATACTTCTTGGAGAGCTTCAAGTTCTGGTCATCCATTTGATAGCCAAAGTCAAAGGTTTTTTTAAGTTGCTCTATATTAACTCGGGCTTTGTTCCTTTAAGCGCTCTTAGTAAGCCTTTGTCGTTGTCGTTGTCGTTGTCGTTGTCGTTGTCGTTGTCGTTGTCGTTGTCGTTGTCGTTGTCGTTGTCGTTGTCGTTGTCGTTGTCGTTGTCGTTGTCGTTGTCGTTGTCGTTGTCGTTGTCGTTGTCGTTGTCGTTGTCATTGTCGTTGTCGTTGTCGTTGTCGTTGTCGTTGTCGTTGTCGTTGTCGTTGTCGTTGTCGTTGTCGTTGTCGTTGTCGTTGTCGTTGTCGTTGTCGTTGTCGTTGTCGTTGTCGTTGTCGTTGTCGTTGTCGTTGTCGTTGTCGTTGTCGTTGTCGTTGTCGTTGTCGTTGTCGTTGTCGTTGTCGTTGTCGTTGTCGTTGTCGTTGTCGTTGTCGTTGTCGTTGTCGTTGTCGTTGTCGTTGTCGTTGTCGTTGTCGTTGTCGTTGTCGTTGTCGTTGTCGTTGTCGTTGTCGTTGTCGTTGTCGTTGTCGTTGTCGTTGTCGTTGTCGTTGTCGTTGTCGTTGTCGTTGTCGTTGTCGTTGTCGTTGTCGTTGTCGTTGTCGTTGTCGTTGTCGTTGTCGTTGTCGTTGTCGTTGTCGTTGTCGTTGTCGTTGTCGTTGTCGTTGTCGTTGTCGTTGTCGTTGTCGTTGTCGTTGTCGTTGTCGTTGTCGTTGTCGTTGTCGTTGTCGTTGTCGTTGTCGTTGTCGTTGTCGTTGTCGTTGTCGTTGTCGTTGTCGTTGTCGTTGTCGTTGTCGTTGTCGTTGTCGTTGTCGTTGTCGTTGTCGTTGTCGTTGTCGTTGTCGTTGTCGTTGTCGTTGTCGTTGTCGTTGTCGTTGTCGTTGTCGTTGTCGTTGTCGTTGTCGTTGTCGTTGTCGTTGTCGTTGTCGTTGTCGTTGTCGTTGTCGTTCGTGTCGTTGTCGTTGTCGTTGTCGTTGTCGTTGTCGTTGTCGTTGTCGTTGTCGTTGTCGTTGTCGTTGTCGTTGTCGTTGTCGTTGTCGTTGTCGTTGTCGTTGTCGTTGTCGTTGTCGTTCGTTGTCGTTGTCGTTGTCGTTGTCGTTGTCGTTGTCGTTGTCGTTGTCGTTGTCGTTCGTTGTCGTTGTCGTTGTCGTTGTCGTTGTCGTTGTCGTTGTCGTTGTCGTTGTCGTTGTCGTTGTCGTTGTCGTTGTCGTTGTCGTTGTCGTTGTCGTTGTCGTTGTCGTTGTCGTTGTCGTTGTCGTTGTCGTTGTCGTTGTCGTTGTCGTTGTCGTTGTCGTTGTCGTTGTCGTTGTCGTTGTCGTTGTCGTTGTCGTTGTCGTTGTCGTTGTCGTTGTCGTTGTCGTTGTCGTTGTCGTTGTCGTTGTCGTTGTCGTTGTCGTTGTCGTTGTCGTTGTCGTTGTCGTTGTCGTTGTCGTTGTCGTTGTCGTTGTCGTTGTCGTTGTCGTTGTCGTTGTCGTTGTCGTTGTCGTTGTCGTTGTCGTTGTCGTTGTCGTTGTCGTTGTCGTTGTCGTTGTCGTTGTCGTTGTCGTTGTCGTTGTCGTTGTCGTTGTCGTTGTCGTTGTCGTTGTCGTTGTCGTTGTCGTTGTCGTTGTCGTTGTCGTTGTCGTTGTCGTTGTCGTTGTCGTTGTCGTTGTCGTTGTCGTTGTTGTTGTCGTTGTCGTTGTCGTTGTCGTTGTCGTTGTCGTTGTCGTTGTCGTTGTCGTTGTCGTTGTCGTTGTCGTTGTCGTTGTCGTTGTCGTTGTCGTTGTCGTTGTCGTTGTCGTTGTCGTTGTCGTTGTCGTTGTCGTTGTCGTTGTCGTTGTCGTTGTCGTTGTCGTTGTCGTTGTCGTTGTCGTTGTCGTTGTCGTTGTCGTTGTCGTTGTCGTTGTCGTTGTCGTTGTCGTTGTCGTTGTCGTTGTCATTGTCGTTGTCGTTGTCGTTGTCGTTGTCGTTGTCGTTGTCGTTGTCGTTGTCGTTGTCGTTGTCGTTGTCGTTGTCGTTGTCGTTGTCGTTGTCGTTGTCGTTGTCGTTGTCGTTGTCGTTGAATGGGTCATGTTTTACATTGAGCCATTTTGTAAATTTACTAATTTAGCTCAACTTCATTTATTTATTCTCCAAATGCTAGGCCATAATCAATAAAAGTCTTTACTAATCAAAAAGGAATTGGTAAATTATTCTCTTCATTCCCAATGTTGCTGATGGCTAAATACCAGTGAAGCTTCGAATTAATTTTCATCAAACCATTGCCACACCCGTTCTCAATGACCAATTTCTTAGAGCCACAGATGTTCATGGAATACAGATGCTAGTAGGTGGGTAGGATACATGACCAATTTCCGGAATGTGCCTTTCGCATGTCAAGAACTGATTGAGTGCATATCACTTACTTATGCGTGTATGTGTGGGACTCCATTACACAACTTTCAACTTTATATCGATCGCTTTTTGGAATAAAATGTCTCACAAAACTTATATAACCCACAAAACAATCCCAAACCAAACCGCACCAAACGATTTCTCCAATAAAGTAAAAAAAAAAAGAAAACCGTCCGTGCCTGTGACGAGCATTATTATTATTATCATTTTTTGTTGACCTCCCTCAATTCGCTCGATGCCTTAACTGAAGAATATAGGAAGACAACAAGGCACGACCGGTCGGTCGTTAGTAGTCGACGTAGTCGTCGATGAGTGAAGACCTTATTTGAGATTACCTCAAGAGAATTTCGGGCTTACGTAACGAGATGTTGTTCTTCGAAGATGAACGATACTTTGGGCTGTCAGACAATCTGATGAGATGACTGCAGCTGCTGTGGGAATTAACAACTCCCAAAGACCAAACACCAAAGAACGGCATGGCGCACGGAAACGGCTGCCAAAATATAAACTTTCTTTGGACTTGAGAAAGAGAAAGGGAACTCTAGTCACCCGTCACTGGGACTGGGTCATCATTCCGCGGAAGATTTACACATCTCGATTTGTGACATGATTTTTTATGAGAGCGCGCCATACTGTTCCGATTGTGGTTTGACTTATCAGGAAATTGTGCGAAATGTCAATGGAATTCGCCGCCACTTGCTTTTTTGGGAATTTGATTTGAATGCCAATGAGCTTGGCTCATTTGCATCTTTACACCATCTCCCTTTATCCGCTCTGCGACTATGAGATATGTTTGCTTAAGTAGACTTTGTCTTGAATCTAATTTATCGACATCATCAAAGTGGGTGTGCAGAGTCCGACACATGAGTGTCATAGAAATAATCAAATTGTGTTCATTGATGATTTTATGTTAGCTTAAGAGTGGATGGAGAAATTTGTATTGGTTTTCGTATAAGAACGTGCAAAAACAAATTAATTGAAAACAAACTTTCATTGAATTTGAGCTTCGAAGGCCATTAAGTCATAGATTTTTATCGAAGACAGATTTAAAATAGGTAAGCTGGTTTAAGCCAGCAGAGAAAATTTCTAACGTCTGGCAAAGCCATTGGAATAGTAAACAAAATAATGAGTCAGTCAGATGAGTTGGAGCATTATAACGGGTATCATCCATAAGACGCTCATTAGAGCTGTCAAAAAACCATTTAGGGGGATTAAAATTGGTTTGGTGAGGATTAGAGGAGCAAGAAGACACAAATCATTAGCGTTTGTGTTTTTTTTTTTTTTTTTTTAATAGTATAATAATTTTTTTACAGTTCGCTTTGAATGATTTTCTTTTGGTTTCAAAGTTTACTTGAAGTGTTGGGATAAAATATCACAGTTTTGATATTGAAACATTGAAAGTATTTGGCTTTCACAATCAGCTCTGAAATGCGGGGTTTTAGGGCTGCTTTTGAAACAAGGGATTCTTTTCTTTTGAAATTCTGTAGACTGTTGAATACAAAAAAAAAAACGTATGTTAATCAAATCTAATGACGTTATTGGCTCTGCTAAAACTAGCTTTACCTCAACAACGAGCATGCTTGCCATTACATTTAACGAATTAGTTGGATCTTCAAAGTGTAAGAATGTTCTATGAAGAAGCACAAGGTTTTATGCTCATGGCAAAATCTTCGCATTGCTTATTTCGTATTTCTTCTACTTCCCATATTTCAACCCATAAACATAACCTGTGCTTTGATGGATTTTCCAATTAATATTCCTCTTTGCAGCCTTTTACTTTTTCTAAAATATTTTTTATAATTTTTCTAGCACTGTGAATTATATGAGACGCAGACCGCGGCAACATCATCACAACTCGCTTCATTTTTGATTATAAATGTCTGGAAAAGACATGTCTACCCAACCCATATGTCAAAGTATTTCGTAGGTTCCTTGCGTATGGTGGTAGTCAAGGACTATAATAAAAAGCAGAGAATTCAATATACTTCCTAATTTACTCCTTCTTGGTCCTTAGACGCTTCAGTTTCCACAAAGCTCTTCAAAACTCTTCTTTATCTGAGGACCATCCATACCAAGCCTCGTGGCTTTTGATCGAATACCTTTTTGAAATCAACTAATTAATACATGATTTTATATTCGATATTTTAGATCTTACAGGCAGACTTGTTAAACATTGCCCATTGCGTCATGGTCACCATTCACTTTTATTTATTCACCGATTTATCCATTGCTGGGAATGTTAACAACAAACAAGCTGGCCGATAGCAAAATAATTGTGTTTGTGTCCTGAATCCATTATCATATTTTATCATACCCAAAAAAAAAAAAAAAAAAATTGACACAAAATACAACATTTTACAATCCCTAGAACAAAACATAAGCACCCAACAGACAGACACCTTTTTAAGGTCTAATCAACACGTTCTACTATTTTATTTTTCTTGTCGGAGATACTTGCGTGAACAAATCTTTTTATCTTATGAAACTTAGTTTAGAATTTCTTTTTTTTTTGTGATAGCATCAAAAGTTAAACACTTTGGTCGCAATTTCCGTCCCCGCATATTCTTGGATTGTGTCATTTTGCTTTTCATCGCTCAAGGTTCACCTACTGAGTTTGAAAGTAAAAATTTTTCCAAGGGAAATGTCAAATAAAAAAAAACCAAAAAACAAGCCGCAATAGCGGTGCTATAAAACAAAAAGGGGCTACGGTAAAAAAAAAATTGGTATGAAAAACAAGTTTTCAGAACTCTCACTTTTTAATTTAATCTGGACGCAATCGTGATTCTTTCTCTTTTAATTTTTTTATATTTTTTTTTATTTTTTCTTACTTGCCTCAAAGTGTTACCGCCAAAGAGAGGCGTAGTTACTGCGGGACCAGAAAGCTGTTTGTAAATATCACTGCCAGAAGCTTCCCATGGTATACCAACGCAGCCAGTAGTGCTCTTTTTGGAAACGCACATAAGTCCCACGAAAACAGGTGTAGGTATAGGGTTATGTCAACTATTATAGGCTTTAGGCCTTTCGAATAGGTAAATTAGTATTGTGCACTTAAAAGAAATTCTTCTATGCGGATCTTGTGAGTGTGTGTGTGTTTTTTTGTTTTTTTTTTTTTGTTTTTTATCTGCACGTCTAGTTTCACTTTCGCGATCTGGAATCCCGCCTGAGGTTAAGGTGCTGGTTCATTGACTCCCTGTAGTTGATGCGGTTACCGGAGGTGCTGTTTGAAAATCATCATCAAGTCTTGCATTAGTGATGGCTAGTGGAAGACAAAAACAAAAACTTCTTTAATGCTGGTGTGCGTTTGGTTGGTCGCGGTAAAGTTGCGGGATATTCGTTCAACACCAGAATCTGTCCAGTCATGTGGTAATGGAGTGGAACTAATGCAGTTTTATTTTGTGAGCACGTTAGCTTTTCTTTTTATCGAAGACTTTGCAGAGAAAACACGCCATGAGCAAACCATATCCGGTTGGATGGTTTTTCGGGATGTGTAGGTGCAGATAAATGCATTCACTTACTCAGGACTTTTAGTTAGTTTCTGTACTTGAAAGGCAGAGTTTCTTGATAATATATATATATATATTTTTTTTTTAATTCAACATAATAGTTGGGCGAAGCAATAATTCCGCATTATTAGTTTAGTCAGTTTAAGTGTTGAGTGAGATTAGAAGTGTTTTGATGATTTCGTATCTAGTAAGAGATCGTTAATTGAGATGGCCGTAAACTACGTTAACTTAAAAGTAATTCAGCGATGTTGGCTGTTATTTGCGTTATCACTTGTAAGGATTTATTGAACGAATACTGCAACGGAATAAAAACACTGCGTTTATAATTATTTGAAACATTCCGTTTAGTAAAAACACTTTTTCCTTTTCTTTTTTTCTCCGTTCTTAGTGAACCTTCAAGACATGACAAAATGACCCTTTAAAACTGAGGTAAACAAAAACGAAGATGACAATGGAAAATATCTGATCAATTTGGAATTACAGCATTATAACGACCGCATGATGTGTTTGACAAAAAAGGAAAGGAAAAAGAACCCACTTCCCCAGTTGAGTCCGTGAAAAAATTACATGATATCCAATTTCCCCAAATAAAAAAAGCCATCCCAAAAAGAAAAAATGGGCACAACTGGGGCGCACGAACTTGCGATTGTGTGCTAAGTACAATGCCAAAACATTAGGGTTGAGTAAAAGGTTTTAGTATTCGGTCTAAATATTTTGGATGGGCTCAGGGTTGCAAACTACACTTAAATAATGAAAATTGAATAATTAAATCACGCAAAATATTGAAAAAAAATTTAAATTAAATATTCCAAAGGTTTCAAGCGAAAGTCCAAAACCGCAATTCTTTTGCAATTGCTAGTACTTATAAACGTTGAAAATTCAACCAAAATCGTAAAAGCAGATTTTTTTTAAAAAATCGGTTTTTTATTTTTCATTTTTTAATGAAGTGTTTTTTGAAAGTAAGGTATGCAAGTCTTAAGATCTTGCCAGAAGATGTTTTGATAAGAAAATTGAAAGAAATCAGCCAAATTTTTTTTTTAAAAATTAATAAAAATTTTAAAATTTAAAATTTTACATATGTTTATATGCAATCCTTTTTATTTCATTTGCGACTTAAATGTGAAATTTCAGCAAAATCGTGTCAGTTATTAACAAGGAAGTACCGGGTACCGTTCTTAGACTTTTTCTAAAAAAATTTTTTGCATCATAAGAAAAACAATTGAAAAATAATCTTTCTCATAAAACTGAAAATCGGTCAAGCGGTTCAGGCTGTAGATCCATATACGGACATACAGACAGACAGACAGACAGAATTGTAGGACCCACTTTTTCGTATTCTCTACGAAAGAACAAGACAAGAACAAGAACAAGAACAAGAACAAGAACAAGAACAAGAACAAGAACAAGAACAAGAACAAGAACAAGAACAAGAACAAGAACAAGAACAAGAACAAGAACAAAAACAAGAACAAAAACAAGAACAAGAACTAGAACAAGAACAAGAACAAGAACAAGAACAAGAACAAGAACAAGAACAAGAACAAGAACAAGAACAAGAACAAGAACAAGAACAAGAACAAGAACATGAACAAGAACAAGAACAAGAACAAGAACAAGAACAAGAACAAGAACAAGAACAAGAACAAGAACAAGAACAAGAACAAGAACAAGAACAAGAACAAGAACAAGAACAAGAACAAGAACAAGAACAAGAACAAGAACAAGAACAAGAACAAGAACAAGAACAAGAACAAGAACAAGAACAAGAACAAGAACAAGAACAAGAACAAGAATAAGAACAAGAACAAGAACAAGAACAAGAACAAGAACAAGAACAAGAACAAGAACAAGAACAAGAACAAGAACAAGAACAAGAACAAGAACAAGAACAAGAACAAGAACAAGAACAAGAACAAGAACAAGAACAAGAACAAGAACAAGAACAAGAACAAGAACAAGAACAAGAACAAGAACAAGAACAAGAACAAGAACAAGAACAAGAACAAGAACAAGAACAAGAACAAGAACAAGAACAAGAACAAGAACAAGAACAAGAACAAGAACAAGAACAAGAACAAGAACAAGAACAAGAACAAGAACAAGAACAAGAACAAGAACAAGAACAAGAACAAGAACAAGAACAAGAACAAGAACAAGAACAAGAACAAGGAGAAGAAGAAGAATAACCAAGAAGAACAATAACAAAAATCAAAAGAAAAATAAGAAGAAAAAAAAAACAAAGTGTATACAGTTTTTGGGTAGTTTTAAGGACGTATGTAAGAATTTAGTGAGTGAAATCTATCTCTCATAAAAGAGTCATTTGTCAAATGGAGTCGTGTATTCCGTGTTGTCAAAAGACATTCTTTGGGAGTGATTTGGTCTTCGTGTTTATTTGAAACAGAAACAACGACATCCTTTTTGCGGCTACCTTACCCTTAATTTGAAGTCGTTGATTAATTGATTATATGAACAAAGTAATATCGTTTGTTGGACGAATAAGATGTTGAGAAAAGTCACAGTGGTTTGTTTGTGTCAATGTTAAGAGTATGAGTGACTAAATCCTAATTTGAAGTCGGCCTTTGTTAGGAGTTTTTCCCTTCTCCCTCATTATGTATTTCAGCCATTGTCATTTGAAATTGGTTCGTAGCGTTCATGTTATCTTTTTTTCGGTACATTTTGGTGAACGTAGAACTGATTGCATTGACCTGAAACCAGTTACCAACAACTACTGTGCAGAACACAATTTCATCGTTTTATATAAATTCAAAGATTTGAGTTAAGTAGATTACGGAAACGAAAGCTTTTGAGAGCTCTGCATCACACGCACTCATTAAACAAAGAAAATAAATAAAGTTTTATTTAGCTCGTTGTTTCTGGATTAGACGCACCAACCGTGTTTTCAGTAGAGAAGACAATAAGGCAAGATATCTGATACTCAATTAAAACTTTTTGTCTGAGGTAAGTGCTCACTCCATCGCATTTAATCCTTTTTAAGTATTTTCTCAATGTTCTTTGTAATATTATTTGCTACATTGAAAGCAAGGCATTCTATTTAGACCTTGTAGAACACTTCAGTTTTGACTGAAGTTTCATATTCAAGAAGTCTCTCGATATACCAATGAGAAAGCAATAACAATTACTCCAAGAAACTATTGAAAATTAGAGTTTTGAATAATTGAGAAAGCAGCTAAGGGAGGGGGAACATAAATAAGAATGAAATACCTTTACAAAAAAGCAATCATAATAACCACTGCAGACTACACGTAAAAAAACTTTTTATAGAATTTATTCTAATAGAAATTCAGTATCTAAATAAAAAAGAAAACATTGCAGGATTGCAGCGTCAAGAGAAGAATAACAAAATTCATTTGAAAGTTCCTTTCTAAGACATCATTTGTAGATAGTGTTGCGGCCTTAGTATTAAATTTTTTTTGAAACCCCTTTCATAATGTTTCAATTTTCAGGACACAATAGTTGATTTTGTACGAGTATTTATTACAACTTTGTCTGTCAATTCATTTCCAAGAGACTGTAATTGAAAAACTTTGCCTACCCAAAGTAAGCCACTTCAATTAATTCAACCCTATTTTGTGTGATTCATCCTCCCATACCTGTCCCAAACTACAACCACCCTGTTATAGTGCTTAAATTCAATGATATATGAAAGATAAAAGACAATGGGTTGAAAATTAATTTGCTATTTTCTTCGTTACTCTATCACTTGGAGGATTATCTGCTTTACAGTTATGGGACATGTAAGTACCAGAAGACGACCTTAACTTGAACTTCAACTTTCTGTTGTTTGTCTGGTTAATGGTCATATTATGCTAAGCACTTAGATACAAAGAAAGTTTATCATTGATAAATCACGGTGTTCTTACATTATAATCGACTGTAGCCTACTTGCGAAAAGTTTTTTAAGTAACTTTGAATGAAAACAAGCAAAACGGGCTTTTCTGCTCTCAATTTTTATGGATAGCACCGATTTTGATTTTGTTTTTTGAAATAAATTTGACTTTTCTGTACATAGCTAAGTTATATGAAAACAAGAAGTGATTGGTACAGATTTCCTCTGGTGTATGTAGTTATGAAACTTATGGAAATGGCATACATTTTTGGGGAAGCTTTTCATTGCGTGAGCTAGCCTTTCTCGTTAGATGTGAGGCGAGAACTTTTGTTATAAACGAGAGAGTTTGAATTCATTATTTCTACCATCTAGGTTGCTATGTGTGAAAACAGTAACATTTAAAAGACAAAAAGTGTGTAAACACTCTAGTGCATTTAAAAGACAAAAAGTGTGTAAACACTCTAGTGCATATATAGCATATATTATATAACATATATTATATATGCACTAGAGTGTTTACACACTTTTTGTCTTTTAAATGTTACTGTTTTTTCACATATTTGTTACTGTTTTTTAAATACTGTTCGTTAAACGGCTACGAAGGACCAAATGTTCCGACTAGGTTTATTTCTAAACTTGAAAGAACTAGGAAAAAAGCTAAATTAAAAGAAAACACACAACTTCACTTTTTCACTTTCAAATTGCTTGTATTTTATTCTTCTAGAACTTTTAGTCATATGACTTTAGACACATTCGATGCATTGCTTTTTGTAAACATTCTATGTTTTTGTTTACTTTTAATTGACATCAATAATTTGTGGAATGTATGTTTAGTGTTGTTTATTTCGGTTAAAGTTCTTTCAATCCAGTTCCAAACAGTAACTCTGAGTGCATTGTGCATGGCAACAAAAAACTCACATCAGACCAAAAGCTTTGGAATCATTACAAAACTGTATACCAACCGCGGCCTAACAGGTTAACTATAGCAATCCGAATTGGTGACGAAACCTAGCCAGAACAGTGTTCTCTAAATCGCGACTTTTTGTATAAAGACACAGATTAGCTTCATTACCATTAAATATTTTCAATAGTAAACCTTTTCAATTTTACTAGCAACATTACTATAGGTAATCATCGATCTTAATTGTGATCTAGAAGTACAAGTGTTAGAATTCCAAGTGCTCTGATTTACCGAAACAAAAACAAAAAATTGGTATGGATTTTTCTTCCGACGATCCAAGGGCTAGTTCTAGCTCAAGTCAAACCATAAAAAGAAAAATGAAAAGACGTAATTCGTCAAACAGTTATAGAAAAATTAGTGAAAAAACATGGCGTCTGGATTCGACCTCATTGGATGTTATCTCAAAAATAGATACTTCGCCTAGCACAGAGCCATCAAGCTCTACAAGTTTTGAAAATGAAATTGACTCAAATAGTTTTGAAAAAATTTTTGTTTGCAACAAAGAGTTTAAAATCGTAAAAGAGGTAGGAATAAAAAAAAAAATGTAGCAGAACATATGTGACATTTTTTCCTAATACATAGTTGAACGACACAGAGTTTAATTAGAGATCAAAACGGATACGGGATCGAAGCTCATAACAGCCAACTTTAGCTGTTAAACTTTTTTTTTTAATAATGGCTGAATATCTGTTCTTGTTCGTTTTTGAAATAATTTTAAGGTCTTCATAAATTTCTGTATTTTTATGCTCAAAGTTGCTTGTCAAAGCAGATTGTTTTCTACTTAAAAAAAATTCATAATTAATAAAACTTAAAGTCTTGCCAAATCTTTGACCTATATACGCTGGTAGTCAGACCAACAATAACGTACGCAGCCGTTGTATGGTGGACAAAACAAAAGAAAATCCAAAAACTATAAAGGATTCCAAGATTGGCAACAATATGAATTACTAGATAGTAGATACATGCGTACAATTAAAACATGCGCTCCAAATCTAAACCTCATTGTAGGACTACCTCCAGTACACCTCTTTGCCGTGTACGAATGTTCGAGAATAATATGTTCATCGATCATGAAAAACAAAACAATATTCATTTTCTCAGACAGCCAAGCTGCACTAATAGCAGGTCATAAGATCCACACTAGTCCAACAGACAGTCATGCCATTCTCTGAACTAGCAAGAAAAAACTCTGTAATCCTCCACTCGATCCCAACACACAAAAGTTACGATGTTAAGGCGTCAGCTACATGCGTCAGCTGCTTACGTCAGCTGCACGTGACAGCGGCACGTAACAGAGGCACGGCATGCTAGAGAGGCACTCGACAGCGTCACGCAACAAGGACATGCGACACGAGTCATCTTCACAAGTCAGCTTCACGAGTCAGCGACACGAGTCATCGACAAGCGTCAGCTACATTTACAACTAGTATCATGCTCATACGACAACGGGCATAAAAATCCGTGGAAGTCTTCAAAAATACGATCGTGGAAGTAAAAGATCATGTTCAAATGAGAGAACTCCCCCAAAAAGTCAATATCATGCAACGCTCAGACATGATCAAATGGTGTTTCATCAGAATTTAATCATTATCGTTGGAGCAGTTTTTTCAAAAAACCATTTTTTATTTTTCACTTTTTTTAAAAACGAGTTTTTGAAAATTAAAGTATTCAAAGTTTAAGATCTTGGCAGAAGTTGTTTTGACAAAAAAATTAAAAAAACAAATATATAGAATTTTCCGTTTTTAGACTTTTTTCAATCTTTTCTTCTATTGATTAACTCTTTAGATCACAGCTTATCTCACTCACTAGTGTATATATGTTAGACAAGCAACGATATATTTCTGTAAGAGTTAAAGGTAAGTGGTAAAAAGATCTTTCCAACGGTATGTATTAAACCGTTTTTGGTTAAGTGAATCAAATTTGCCATTTGTTTTTATTGGTTTAATATAAAAAAAAACTTTGGCGTCAAATATCTTTCATATATGAGCTAACCTCAAAAAATGAATGATGACATCGTCATCAGCACCCTCAAATTATATTTAGTAGCCTCACACGGCACCTATCGGTTTTTCAAACTAGCACAGTTTCATTGTTAAATAGGGAAAAAAAGCTTTTAAATGATACTGCAATTAGATAATCTTCTCCTATTACCATAATTCCTTTGAGCCTTTAGTGAAATTTATCCGCATTCTTAAAGATCAAGCTATCAAATTTAATTAACAACTTTTACTTTTAACCATCACGCATCAGCATCACGACACCGTGCCAAAAACAAAAACAAAAAAAAAATCTCAAATTCGCTGAAATTGGAGCTAATTGAAGTTAAGTGTTGGCTGCGACGTCAACTCTGTCCTCAAAGCTAATTCCAATGTCCACATTTACTTACTACGACCAACAAGATGCACGAATGCCCATCATGCACTCACTACCTACCATGAACGTAATGCAATAAATTCATAAGAGTTCAGCTGCACGACTTGTGAAGTTGCAATGGGAAAGTTATTATATCCTCTTGGATTTGCATGACCGTCCGTCCGGTTGAGTTCAACCTTAGGAAGAAAGTGAAATTTATGTTTCATTGCCATCGCCAGCAGAGCAACCATCTCTTAGCGACCAAGACCGGAATGGTATGGCTTCTTTGGCATGCAAGTTCCGACTCTAAAGATGTTTTCCCTTCGAAAAGTGACTTTTTTCTTTCTATGTTGTGTTTGTGTATGGCATTTGGTGAATGGCTCAACAGCGTGAAGTCAATAGACCATAGCTATTAGCTAGTAAGAGAAACAATATTTTGAACCAGTTAGAGACGACAGCGGCAACGGCAGTAGCAGACAAATGGCCACTTTGAGCTTATTTGCTTCCATTTCACTAAAAGACAAATGTGGATGGGATGGGATGGGACGTGCTGCCATTGTCCCAGCCGTGGCCGTGTCGGGCTGCAATTCATTCTGCATATGTACCACATTGAGAATTTATGAATTCCGAAGTCGTATATACGTGCCATGGAATGTACATTATTTTGATATAATAAATTATGTCAAATGGCAAATAGAAATGGATTTGCTAATGCGAATGCAACAGCAGTAGCTGTTGCCGGTGTATATACAACTTTAGCACTCGACGGAGAAACTATTCGCACATAGAGCTATTCCTCGAAAGCCAAGTAAAATGACAGAGCAATGCAAATTTGATTTTTAGTATGTCTGTGGCAGTGGGTCATTCTACTTGTTGAGCAGTAAAAAAATGTTTTTGTTTTGTTATTTGAAAATTTCAGCAATTTGTGGTTGTCTCGTGTCAGCAGAGAAAAAAGTGAAATGTGGAAAGTTGGCTTGAAAATTCACAATTAATTGCATTTCTTATATTTTTCAAATGAACTAGTAATTAAATTTCAAAATTAGAGTCATTTTTCCTATGAAGTAGTAATGATGTCAATGCCATGTCGTAATTTTTTGACATTTATTACAAAGGACACTGTTATAAGTTTAACGCAGGGAACTCTGAGCTTTATAAGTCACTGAGCATCTTAAAGTTAACATCGAACAATCTTCCTCAATAAGCCGTTCAGTACAGGAAATGAAATGATGAATCCACTTCATTCTCTGATAGTATTGTTGAAAAAAAAGGACTAGGCTCCGGGTCTCCCCCAACTCTCTTGTGCCATTTCATTTATGAATATTTTTTTTTTTAAGTCACCTAAACAATGTTAACAGTAGTAAAAGACCAGTTAGATTTAATTTTGTGCTTCTCCTCTGGCTAGGAAGTGCTTATTGCTCCGGTCGGGTTTTTGGGTATTTGAAGGACATTGTTTTAAAAGCCAGTTTCTACCGATATTTTACGTATTCTTGAAGAAATGATGGTAGGAATGCATGAGAACTAGGCTAAATTACTTCGGTTTAGCATGTCCTCTGTAGGGCGCCATTCAACTGGGTCAAAGCCTTGTAGACTTAAGTTGGTATACAAGTGTTTTACAAAGCGGTTGAGAAAACTTTTAATCAATGGAGTTCCAAACATGCCTGAAAGACGAAAAACAGCGGTACATGTCGTTATTAAATCGACATGCATTTTAAGGAGACATGCAACATGATTGTTATAGCCTTATGAAAAATTCGAAGATCTTAGAGCTGCAGTGCAAAACACAGTTCTCATTCTTATATTTGATCTAACGAAGAGTTGTTCTCATTGAAACAAAAATCTTTTGTAGAGGAGATAGACCCCCTTTCCATAGAAATTTTTTCTTGTCTTGACCTAACTTTTCCGTCTAGCACATTTGTCGCATTAGATGCAAAACACCCTATACAACGAGTCCAAACCAAAATCAAACTCATATACTTCAAAAGAAAAAACATGACATTTTAGAACGCCATGTCATCAGCAGTCCACGTTCTCTGGAGGGCGCCATTTAACTGACACGTTATTTAGTCATTTAAACATTTAACTCCTTCATGGTATTCGATGGGCTACAAAATTGTCTCTATTAAGTTGAATTCCATTTCAAATTGAAGCAAATGCATCTGTCGAACCTAACCGTCGCGTTGTCCTTATTTACGACTCCTTCGAAGGCTCATTTATGAATTGGCTAAATTGATTATATATGACATTTTGTATAATGTTGTCGTTATTTGACACTTTTTCAATAAACTGAAATCAAAAAAATCAGCAAGCAATCAGAAAACACAAAAATTTAAACCAAAAGTATAACGGTGTAATGATTGTGATTAGTTCTCCTATCCCATCGACAATCACAACCCAATCGTATGAATCGTAGACATGTCAAGTATTCTATGCACATCATCTGATTTGTAATTCAGCATTCATCTAAACATTTTGCCTATACCTACCATGTGTCTTATAATTTTCTATCAAGATCGCGACTATCATGTTTACCAAACAATTTTGTAGGCTTTCATATCTCTATGAAGTTTCTCGAAGATAATTTCCAATGAAAACCCAAGATAAGCTGTCAACAAAAGTATTTAACATCTAAACAATTCACATTAGTGGCGCAGACGAGAGTGTGAATACAAATGCCAATGCGGAATACTTGGCACGGTATATAAATGGCTAATAAATATTGATACTCTTGGCTGTTGCACTTGCAAGTAACATCAAGTATATGGTGTTGTAGGACGCCGCTCGCCGTTCGATACCACCACGACCAACCAACGACAGCCATCAAAGCATGACAAGTTTCGATTAGTTTACACTCGTATGGATTTTCTTTTGCGCCACGCCAACTGCAACAATGTACAATAAACTTCTTGAAATATCGTTGTGAAAGACAAAATTTATTTTGCTCACTATGAGCATATGCCATGGCTGGAAAGGAGCCATGAACTTCAATGACTTTTCTGGTGTAATCGCGTGTCAATGAAATTGTGTGCTCTTCCAGATGCATAAGAAATTGCAAGTTTCTTGTAAGGACAGAGTTTATATGGATGTAGATTGAGTTCATTTTAAAGAGGCATTATTGATTTTGTAAAGTAATACAACAGAGTGAAAAACGTTTTTAAACGGGCATCGCCGTTCGCGAGGAATTGGCAAGTTCTCCGTTAGTAAATTCATTGCCATGAAAAGCGCTTTCTCGATTACCCGTTATAGGAACCGGCAGAAAATTATAGGTCCACCGTCCACTCCATTCATTCACAAGGCGTATTGTTGTAAGAAGTGCGCTAGGTCCTGGAGCTACTCGCTTTTGTGCGCCACCCTATTTGTTTATTTATAAGTAACACAAATTCCCTAGACTGCATTTTGGACTTTTCGAGTAAATTTTTTTGAAGCGTTGTCTATTGGCTTATTAGGAATAATGTTGGCATAGAACTCTCTGATATTGGAAGCGAAAAGCAATTCCACTTATTTGCTCGTGTATGTGCATTTTTCAAACTTATTTGCTTGGCGAATTGGATTTGGACGGTAGCACTAAACATGCAATCCTTATTCATGCCTTAGCTGCTACAGAGCGGTCAGTATAAACTTTTCAGAGTTTTCGAATGTCCAGAGAATCGGGTTGATCGCGAGACTCATAAATGTTGAGATACTTGAAACACGTGCTATTTACCATTTATTCCGCCACCCCATCGAAGTCAATTAACCTGAAACCGTTATTGGGAGACATGGCGTTCTAGTTTAACTTGCCCATAGTATTTTCATAGATGTCTTTTTTCCTTATTTTACGTATAGATGTCAAGAGAAGCATTTTTTATGAGTTCAAGTACACTGCTCCTATTGTAATTCAAACAGGTTGTAGAAACGATCTTAAGACCGGTGTTCTTTCTAGTCTGTGGGTCACGGAGGTGGACGCTCACATGATTTTGTAGTCGAATTTCGCCTAGATAGCTCAGTCATTTTAGGGGTCTGACTTTGGAATGAATGACAATAAGCTGTTAATTGGTATAAATCTTTGTTTTGTCATTCTCAAAAGTCAGAAGTGCTATCGCGACCACGTCTTTAAATATTGAAGGTCAAACGTCATAAAAATCAAACCGAAACACTGGCTGGGCCATGCCAGAGCGGATGGAACCAAACGCTCCAGAACGATAGGTTATCGAAACACGTTACAGGAAATTCGCGGAAGTTCGTCTCAGTTGGGGCAATCAATTGGAAGAACCGATTCAACAGACTCAGAGTGCATAACTGGAGAAAACTCGTCCGAAGTCGACATTATTGGCGTAAGATGTTGGTGGAGACTTAGGTTTAACCAAAGTAAGCAAGTAAGTACTAAAATAATGGTAATTGCTTAAATATTATAATTTTGAAGTAATTAATTAACTTTATACAATCCTGTATAAAGTCTTGATAACCGTAACCCACACTTGACCTTGCAGTAGGCCATTTGCGACTGTATGCGGCGCATTCTTCGTGGTCTACCGCCAAAACGGTTGATCGAATAAAAAAAAGCTAACACAAAAGTTGTGGAAAATTTTATACTCTACCACTTTTATAATAGTTGTAAATCTCATTTAAGGGGGGGGGGGCGGGGGGTGGGTAACGTTTATTCGTTAAAAAAAGGCAAGTTTTTACGAATTTTTTGTGAGGAACCAGTTCAGTTTTCTTTATTGAAACGAACTACACATTAAAAAGTGTTATTTCAAGAATGTTGTGTAAAATGTTCACAAAGAAATATTTGAAAATACGGCAATGGCAGCAATTATTCGAACGTTCTTCGAAAAAAAGCGTGTTGGGGGGGGGGGGGGGGGGGGTAACGTTTATTCGTTAAAAAAAGGCAAGTTTTTACAAATTTTTTGTGAGGAACCAGTTCAGTTTTCTTTATTGAAACGAACTACACATTAAAAAGTGTTATTTCAAGAATGTTGTGTAAAATGTTCACAAAGAAATATTTGAAAATACGGCAATGGCAGCAATTATTCGAACGTTCTTCGAAAAAAAACGAGTTGCGGTGCCCCTCATAACTTGAGGCTGGATCATCGGAAATCTAAAAATCAAAATTCATTCGTTAGATAATAATTTTTACCAGGTAATGTCGAAGGGGTTTTTCGAAATTTTAATTTTTCACTTTTTTAGAACTCTTTGAAGTGAAAAACGCGATTTTTCGTGAAAAAAAATCGGCTAATTTGTTACTGTAAACTCACAATAATCAACAAATTTGAAAAAAACTCTTCGTAACTACCTTGTAAATTATTTACAGAAAAAGTGTTCAAAATTTCAAAAGGATCGGTGCAGTGGTTTTGAAGTTATGAGGGGCACCGACTTTTAAAAAGTGAGTTGTGGGAAAAATGCTTTAAAGTTTTAATTAGTGTTTAAAACACAAGGAAAACACTATACCGACAGGTATAAAAATATTCGTAACTTTGTCAACTTTGCTCCAATCCACTTATACCGACAGGTATAAAAATATTCGTAACTTTGTCAACTTTGCTCCAATCCACTTAAAATGTTGTCACAATATTCTTAAAATATTAAGCATTCATTTAAAAAAAAAATTTTATGACCTTTGACCCTCAATGTCTTAAGATGCGGACACGATAGAACTTATGACTTTTGAGGACAACATTAAGAATGCCAAAAAAAAGGTTAGTACCTATTTGCAGCTTATTATCTTTCATTCCGAGGTTGACATTTTTTTGGCTAATATGACTGGGCTAAGACATGGATTATGATAATGCACTCATTCAGCGGCCCATGACAGATGAACCCTTCTATAGGGCAGCCATGATCCATGAACTACAACTTCGTTATCGGCCAGTATTTGTGAAACTGTTGGAAGAAATGAATAAGTCCGTGATTTGAAGAACTCAGGCACTTCACTCAATTACAGCTGAGAATTCTACTTGCAATGCCCTGTTTAGATCTCTTCGTTAATGATCATTCTCAAAGGACACTGCTGACTTGGAATTGACAAGATGAGAATGGGCATTAGCACGTAAAATAAAAATAAATAAATAGGGTGGTGCAACAGAGCGAGAAGCCCCAAGGCTTAGCGCATTTCTCACAACCATGCCTTGTGAAGGATTGGAGGGGACCTTCAATTTTCTGCCGGTTCCGAACGGCTAATCGAGAAAGCACTTTTCATGGCAAAATACTAACTGAGGACTTGCCAATCCCTTGCGAAAGGCGATACCCGTGGAAAAAACATTTTTGACTCTGTTGGGGGATTCGAACCACGAACCTCTGGATTAACAAGCGGACATGCTATCCATCACACCACGGGTACCACTCTGATTTAGTATTAGCGAATATTACCACAATTTGTCTTTGGTTTAGAAGCTAGTTTATTGTTATTGACAAACTAATACCATGATCCACGTATATCAAAGCTTTGTTAAGTGCTTATATTCATGCAAAAGTCCACCACACACCATAACATTTCATCAATCCATATGCATGAGCTTTGAGAGAGGATTGTCTGTTCGCAGGGATTTCCTCCCCGTGTCAGTAAAGCTTAAGCTTGCGAAAGCCTTAATTGTTCCAATTACGCTTTATGGATGTTTACTATTTTCTGATGCTGATGCTGATGCATCTTCCTTGCCAAATCTGAATGTTGAACGTCGTTTCGACCACATTTCAATGTACTCGGCACAAATTTTCGAATGTAGCCTAGTAAAATACATTAACTACAGAAACGTTCCGTCAATATACTTTCCAAGATACTGATAATGAAACACCCTCGAGACTTATTTGATAAATTAGATTTATCACATTTCGCTCGCAGTCTAGCAATAAGACCAAGCTTGTAAACATATGTGTTACATCGCGAATGCAATTTTTCATTTACGCTGTTAGGTTATGGAATTAATTCAGATTAGGACTAAAATTCAGCACAGAGACTTTTTGTTCTCAAAATAATATCCTTCTACTCTATTAGCTAGTTCTGACTTGATCGAATGTTATTAAAATCTGATTGATACTCAAATTAATATACGTACGTACCTATATTTTAAGACTGTACAGACTTTAATGACTATTTCTTAATGTACAGGAAATTATAAATTAATAACTACAAAAAAATACAAATCCTTTCAAATCAAATAAACCCCAACGATAAGGTACCTTAGCTTACGTTTCCTTGTGGTATGCGATATTTATTGCATAAAATATGTGCGCATTACATTTTAAGGCTTGCAGTTCAGTGCTGAATTTGATAAGCCGTTACGACCAATCTTTGGGCAACGCATTGTAAAGCTCTGCGAAAAAACAGGACATAAGGCATTCCTGCATGTCGCTCTGACATTCTTCTTATGAGGAATAAGAACAAAATTGAAATTCAATTAAAAATAATAGCTGGATTCATTGGGCTTGCACCAGAAGAAATGTCCAAAAATTAACTGTTGAAAAACTACATACATTACATATCTTCAAATGACGTCGGTTAATCCTAATAATTTGACCTTAGTTGCAGCTAATTAATTCTCATTTCCGACGGACTTATTAACAAAGACCAAAACAGAAATGCGACCCTGTCTTATACATCTATATGCTGTGGAAAAAGTCCAAATAGCTTCATCAATGTCAGCAGAGTCTTCACATCACTTTGTCAAGAAGAAGGAGGAGCATTCAACACGTTTGGTTTGTATAGTGAACGAACCAACGAACATGTCTGTGCCATTCGAATAGTCGACAGTGAATTTGCTGAAATGGCCTCTGTACCGTGACCAAGCAAATGTGTACCATACATATATCTAAGGACCAAAGCAATTTACCAAATTGTCTTTGCAGAAAGAATATTGTTTCCCAAGTATCCACATGTGCGGTACCATACACACCCAAAAGTGAGGTGGCCTTGTAGTCGGAAGTATGCCATCGACATTCAGCTTTCGCTATTATCTCGGGAGTAATCGTATGTTTACGGAAGAAAAGTTACACTTTTCATGTCACTTAATGCGATATGCTCGATGAATGAGTGGGATAGGAAAAAATAAAATAAAAAATAATGCGGTTCACCGTGTTCGTGATTGATTGGATAATCGACCTAGTGATCTAGATCACAGAAAAGTTGAACCTTGTTTTTGTTAAATTATTTGAACTTCTTCTTCCTCTATCAGTCGACCGTATTACTAAGTGTTTTTATGGCTGACATGTTACTCAAATGAATAATGTCACAACGTTTATTTTTATAGATCTTTCAGTCTTCTCTAAACCAAATAGGTCAATCGGGAGACAAGAAAAATCTTGGATGAATAGCTGAGCAAATGTGAAGTATGGCTTAAAAGGAAAGAACTCAATCGAATTTATCTAAACCCAATGAACGTTTGATTCAACAGTATACAGAATATGTACACATGAGTAATGGTAATCGATTCTTTATATTTGATCAAGTAGGAGAGAAGGATATTTGACAACATTAAAAAGCTTTTCTTTTGATATTTTTCCGGTAAGAGACTCACTAGAGGTGCAGGAAAATATTAGCTCGTATAGGGACGGACTTTTAAGCAATTAAATCGATTTTCAAGGATTGCTTACAATGAAAAGAATTTACATGAATTAGGATCCGATTCATTGAAGAAATTTTGTCAAAAACTGTTTGGTAGTCTGGCGATGTCAATATGTAATACTTTTTTTCAATTGCTCTCATTTTTTTTATTTTTTTTTTTTTTTATTCAAAATAGAATGAAAAAGAATCCGGTATATATTTTAAAACGGTTTTGTGATGTAAGTGATGTCTAAATACATAAGAACAGTTTATCTGCAGCGAACCTGAAGGAATAAAAATAACGGGTGCATTTCCATACAGCAAAATACCAGTTAAAACAATTAATTTTCCATCACCAATTCGAACTTTCTGCAGCTGTATGTTGTCGCAACATAAACGAATTTTACCTTTGAGATTTTGAATCGACTGTAGGACATTGACAACAGACCACTTTCTTTCACGAAGTTTAAGTAAAGGAGTAGGAGTCTAAGGGCCAATTGTGTGGTCGCCTATTCGCAAAATCGCGATCAGGAAAATCTTCTTGGAAAAGTACGATGGTAGGTATACTTGCTTGTGTGGCACCTAGTTCCCAAATTGCTTTGTTTTGTTCGAAATAAACGACGTCCTATCTCTCTATTTTCTGATTACTGTCACACAAAATCATTAATCATTCTTCCGCGAAGCAATTCACCGCAATAGTAATTGAAAATTCGTTTCAAAAAATTTGATCCAACGGCCCCGCTAGACCAAAAACTTCACGGAACAGTAATTTTTGAGTTTTCCGAACACGAAACACTACACGCTTAAGGGGGGGATAACGTTAATTCGTTGAAAAAGGGCATGTTTTTGCGCATTTTTTGTGATGAACCAGTTCAAATGATATTACAAGAATGTTGTGTAAGATTTTCACAAAGAAATATTTAAAAATACGGCAATATGACAGCAATTATTCGGACGTGCTTCGAAAAAAGGCGAGTTGCGGTGCCCCTCATAGCTTGGTGCTGAATAATTGGAAATCAAAAAAATAAAGTTCATTCGTTAGATAATGGTTTTCACCAAGTAACGTCGGGGAGTTTTTTCGAAATTTAAATTTTTAACTTTTTTGGAACACTTTGAAGGGAAAAGCGCGCTTTTTCGTGAAAAAATTGTCTAATTTGTTATTGTAAAATATTGTATAAAATGTCATAACCTCGTAAATTATTAAGAGAAATAGTGTTCAAAACTTCAAAAGGATTGCAGTAGTTTTGAAGTTATGAGGGGCGCCGAATTTTGCAAAGTGAGTTGTGAGAAATTTTGAAATTTTGACACAATATCCTTAATACGAGTATATTAAGCATTCATTTAAAAAATTAAAAAAATATTAAATACTAGCTGACCCGCCCGGCGTAGCTCAGGTCCTATTTTTATCACTTGAAAGTTAAGTAAATCAGTCTCCAAGCTTTCATTCTAGTGGCAGAGATGAAATATAGTCTATGCTACTCAGGGGCAATTGAGCACTCTAACGATGACAGATGCTTTTACTTAGCAATAAACTTTGCTTTTAACACATCACAACACCAGTAAACTTTTATATAATTCGATAAATTCCGTCCAAAAAACTTGTTCATTTCATTTACTTTTTGAAAATTGACAACTGTTTGAGCAAAATTCAACACAGAACACACACGACTCAAACATGTTTGTGCAAACACGGAAAATTCAAATTTTTTTTGAATTTCTTCAACCCGTTTGCGCAAACACTCAATATCGCTACACAATACTCAAACAGTTTGCACAAAGATTTTTACAAAAACAAAATACATATGTTTGCACAAACGGTTTGTGTAGTGTAGGGGCTCTATAAGTTACTGAGGGACTATGTGGCATCCCAGTGCCGAAAGATTATTTGAATTCTGTTCAATAGTTTCTAAGTTTCCATTTCCAACTCCTTTCCTGAGGGAAAATTTTTCTCATTGAACTCTTAAATATAAAATGTATTGAAAGTTCTTACAATTTATTATTAGAATAAAACTTAAAAAAAAAAAACAGTACGTATACGCAAGAGTCAATAGTATACACTTAAGAAAATATATCAAAAATGTCTTTTTTGTGTTCCGATAAATAAAAGACCTATATAAATATATAAATTAATTTCAAAACAAACAAAACGAATCGGTATTTAATAAAAAAAGTATTTTTTTATGAAGATTGAAATATTATTACTATTTTCAGCACATCATGCTGGTTACTTACAAAACAGTGTTTTCCTGAAATACTGGCTATACATAAGGTTTAAATTTGATATTGACAGACACACACTGTTATTGTACAGTCTGTTAGTAAATTTAAAGCTTTCTCATAAACTATATTGTTTGTTTTGTTTTGTGGTGCGTAAATAAACAAAGAAGACGGTTTTCCGACGCACGAACATGCGACGTATAATTGTCCATGCGCGAAACAGGAAAACTCCAAGTTGATTCTGCAAACTTCTAACGACTATCCTTGTGATTTATTTATGGTCATCGCAAAGGCCAGATTTACTGGAATTTGTAAGCGTTTAAAATCGAATGGTAAATCCGTTGGAATCATCGGTATTCGAGGGATCAAGACATCCTCTCCTTTGTATTGTCCTTTTATGATTGTTGCTTCAATGACGTTATTAATCAGATTTTTCACAGCCAGTATTGCTCCATTGCATAGTCGAGGTTGATTAAAGTTACGCAGCATGATGACAACTGATCCTCCTTTTAACTGCAAATTGTGAGGTGGTAGTCCAGGCAATTCCAGTGGATTAAGAATTTCCTCGGGATAGTTGACTACGTCATCCTGGTTCATAACGGTTTCGACTAATTTGAAGGAAACCAACTGTCCTGGAAGAACGGTCGCAAACCTTAGTCAGGTCGCCTTCTTCTCTAAATTAGTAGTGAATTGTCACTATCATAGAATATCAAATTAAATTTATTTGAAAAAGCACATTACCTGAGTATCACAAGGAATCACAAAAGTACAGAAAGCTCTCCCGCACGTAGCGGTAATCTTCACACACAAAGATTGTTTGTCAAATCTTAAATACATATAATGGTTGCTTTCAGAAATCTATAGTTTGATAAATTGACTATTTCCCATTTCCTGTGGGAATTTGAGGATGAAATAAAGTTTATTGTACTCATGGGCAATAAATAATAAATTCTTACAAGTCAAAATAGTTAAAATAATTTTCAAAAACAAACAATTAAATAACCTTATTATTTGTTTTTTATTATTTAAATTTTTGTTTTCAAAAACGATTAAGAAAAAACAGAAGTAATGTTTGAATTTAATTTTTTATTCATTACAGTTAAGAATAAAGAAATTGTAACTTTTACTATATTCCATTTCTTTTTTTTTATGTTTACTTTCCTCTTAAACCTTCCCTAGACCTCCACGAACATATCTAGACCAAGATAAGATTAATCCGTTCAGCCGTTCTCGAGCTTAAGCCAGACTAACGAACAGCAATTCATTTTTATATATATAGATTTATTTAAAAAAAACTATAATAATAACAACAATAATTAAAAAAAAACTAGAGCCACCTTTTGATACTTTCAATACATTTATGTCGTTCTGAACACTTCGTAGAAAATAAAATAAAATAAAGCTCTTTAAACACCCATCGCCAAAGGTAAAACAGTAGCTCGTTAGTCTCCCACTGTCAGAGTTGATCCAAGGATGTTAAATGTTTGCATCGGTGTAAGGTCTTGTGTGTATTAAGTTAATTGAATTCTGTTTTTGTTTTTAAGACGAAGTTATTAAAACTGGTGTTAAAGAAAATTTCTGGATAAAATGGAAGTGTCTCCATGCTTTTGCATGCTTATGGCGGTTTTAATTTACCAAATAAATAGGAGGTCCTGCTTTTGATCAGCTCAAAATGTTGTAAATACTTACAAGGTACTGCATTTTTGTTATTTCTGCAAAACATAGTTAAAATACTTTCGAGGTCCTGAACGTTAACGCATTACAATATGCAACAGAAACTTTTTGTTTGATTTTGGCTTTGAAATCTAGTGAGCAGTTCTTGTTTTACACTGACTCTTGGAAGCACTGACAGGTCACAAGACAACATAATCTAAGTTGGCGTTCACAACAACTTCTTCTGTTAAACATAACAGAAGAACTATGTAATAAGAAAAAATCATGCTTAGAGTGGACTTTTTTACTTCAGTGCAATTCAATGCTCGAAGACTGATAAATAAATTAAATTTACTTGGAATCGGAAATTTTTTTATTTTTTTTTTCCAAAATGTAGGCTTTTATATACCTAACCATTGAAGCTTTCAGATTTCTGAATGGAAACACCTACTCTCAGCATACATTGAGGCTGGATTTATTGTTGAGTTTAATGAAGCTAGGCGCTGTAACTAATTTTAACTCCACTTCAAATAAATATTGATATTCTATTGTGAACTTGTCATATAAGAAATGCGCCTGAAAGTAAGCAAATATTGCAGCGGGACTATAGAAACGAAAAATGAAAAATGGTTTTCAGTAATAAGCAATGATCTAATGCTGCAGCTATTAGGCTCTTTACCTACACAGTGCAAGGCGCCCATTTTTACTTGTGATTATAGGTACTATTAGAGTTCAAATATACAAAACTATCAGGCAAATCTTGCAACTTAGCATTACAGAGAATAAGGAACAAACATCTGTCCTTGCGATCAAAACCTGGTCTCTGGAAGCACACCTACAACAGGACAATCGTAGGTATCAATTCAGTGAACAGATAGACAGGAAAAAAACCACGGCACCAGAAATACAGGCCCAGATGAATCACAGAAATTGCCCTTTATCATCTTACAATACAACTCAGAGGAAAAACTTCTTTGTCACTTGTTGGGTGTTTTTGATAAGCACTTAGAATGAGGTATATCAAACGATGAGAATCAACGAGAACTAGATTTTAATACCTTTTCCTTCCCAGAAGACCGCACTGGTGGTACTTTCCTAGTTTTAGTTGTTGTGGTCACTCAAAGTGATGAGAATCTACAAGTTTTATATAAAAATGCATAATAAATAAATAAATAAATAGGGAGGCACAACAGAGCTCGAGTTTTTGAGAATAACGGTTCCAAATTCAGGCATCGCGTTTCATGTCACTGTCAAGCATCTTCAGCTTGGTCTACGATTAAAATATGAATCATAATAACCTCACAAACAGAAAAAGTTTGCAAATCATTGGATTAATTTATCAAAATGCTTTGTCTGTCAAAAAAGTTCGTGTCGCGCTTCCTCCATCAAATAGTCAGTTTAATCGACTTACAGAAGCGGCTATTCAGGCTGTTGTGGCTAAATCTTACACTTAGTTTAAATTTAGACTTTAAACCATCAACACGCTCATGCATCGTTACATGTGATTTCAACAAGACGGTGTCTCATGCATCGTCACTAAGTTGTGCAATTGCCTCTAGGCAATTTACTGTGGGGCTATGTTAAGTCACATGTCTATACTATAGTGATCGACTGGAAGCCAACAGTGAAGCTTTTATTCCTGAGATACCGATCGAAATATTAGAAAGAGTATGTTAAAATTGATTTAGCACAGGCTGCGCTAAATCTAATTGACAGCTCGTTTGTCAGGAACGGTCTCTACCCTACTTCAATTTTCTTAAATCTGAGGTTGTCTATTCACGAGACACATAAAATGGACTGGTCTGACCCACCCTACTTTTCAAACGAAGTCAAACATCTGGAATTTATCCTAGATAACAAGATTCTTTCGTCAAAGCATGTCGAGCTAAGGACTGCTAAAGCACTGTCATTCTGTCATGCCAGTTTTCTGGCAATGTAAGTGAGCCTTTGGCAAGACATGGAGTCTTTCAACGAAAAGAGCCTGTGGATATATATGGCTATGATAAGACCAATCGTCTCATATTCATCAGATGTTCGCTGGAACAAGCTTTCGCGTAAATGCGATATTGGCTCATTCGCCAAATTTTAAAAATAAAATTGTGTCTTGGCTGTACTGGGGTCTTTCTCAGCACTCTGGGTGCTGCTCTAGACGCACTGTTGAATATTCCTCCCCTTGATACCTGCCTAGTGGGGTGTGCTCTCAAGATCATATCGCGATTAAAGGGATGCGTTCTTTGGCACAATTCGTACTAGAATTTTGACGAAATCGCAAGCAGCTTATCCTGTGAATCACGTCTAATGGATATGCCATCCGACACGATGATTCCAAGGTTCAAACTCCGTCAAAAATACACAGGCAACTTTCCTTCGGTTCAGAACTGGTCCACTCTAGATTCTAAGCCAGGAAAGTATTGTTATCGAATCTTCACAGATGATTCCAAAACCAACGAGGGATCTGGTGCTGGTGCATTTGTGGAGGATGACGAGTTACGACTGCACGCCTCTTTAGGCTCATACGCATCCGTCTTCGAAGCGGAAACGTATGCTTTATAGCTATAAGCTACGTTACGAAAAATGGCTGGATAGGAATTAAGGCCCTTCTCAGCCCTCTAACTACTTCGAAAGTGATTCAGGAATACAAGACCTGAATGACTGTACTGTCGATTGAAATAAAGTTTTCATGTATTATTTTGAATGTAAAAAATCACTCGTAACTTGTTGTAACGAATGACTACGACTTAAATTAAATAAAGGGTCATTCCACGGTAACACCCGATACGAACACTTTTTTGACTCATAAAATTGTTGATCCTTATGATGATATTCTAGCGTTTTTTTTTTTTTTTTTTTCTACGTTCTTAGTTGCTTTATCTCAATTATAAGATTTGTAGATTTACGCAAAAGGATAAACAATTTTATGAGTCAAAAAGTGTTCGTTTCGGGTTTTACCGTGGAATGACCCTAAACATGGAGAGCAACATAATGAACAATGAATATATTTGTAGATCGGAAGGCATTACAGAATCCCAAACTCTTCATTCATTCATTCTCGGACAGGAACCTCAATCTCCCTCGACGCCTACCACCAAAACACCTACACCAATTCCAAAACATTCCAGAATTTACAAAACTGGTAAACATTTCGTTAGTTGAATCTTTAGTATCTTTGTAAATTTTTTGGAAATTTTTTGACAGTAAATGTAAGTGTTGGTTTATCAATCAAATCTTGACTAAGAGCAATTATTTCGGTATCTTAATTGAATATTTTCTTATTGAATCATGACAACGTTTTGAGCCACAGTGTACTTTCCAATATTTAATTTCTAATATGCACAGTACCACAAAAAAAGAGCTTATCTGTGCACACGAACTGTCTCTCTATGACACACTAACAAAATTAAACAATTATCAGTACACATCAATCAAACAAACAAAAAACGCTTATTTACTTAAAAATTTCTCTTTCTGTGCTCATGAATCCAACCAAAACAAAAACGCTACTCATGGATTAATCCATTCAATAAAAAACCTCAACAAAAAGGAACAAATCACTCATACTTTCTTCATAATGCGGTATGCGGCATAACTCCAAGAGTGTCAATAAAAATAAGCCATACCCATACCCAATGATACATCATACCACAGCCAGCATACCAGCCATCAATGGAACTTTTTACAAAAATGGTTATTTAAAAAGTGAAAGACTCAAAACAGACTTTTAAAATACCCTTTTCCAATACAATGTAAGTAGGTACTCATTGGAATCTCAGAACATAAATATCAAAGGTAAGCCAAAGCAATTTCTCTGTCACTCAAAAACACAATCAAAGCGATATTGTCAGATAATAAAAAATGCATGATATGCGTGCTAGATATTAACAGACCTATTGTGAGTGTGAAAATTGGGTTAAAAGGTTTTTGACTCATAACACCGCATAATTTTTTCGATATGGCTTGGCTATTGCTCGTGCCCACACACAGAGATCGGCAAAGTCAAATGTAATTAAAATTATACCTACCAGATGAAATTTCTGATATGACGTTGGTAACATTGTTACACTACTATACATTGAGAACAATAAAAGATACTTTTTTTTTTTTTTTTAGAAATTTTTCGTATATTTCGGTTATCTAAAAGAGTAGGTATAGATTGAATAACAAAAGACAACACTTTCGCTTCGGAAATGAAAATAAGAGACAAAAGAAAAGGTAGTTAAGTACTAAAAAAGGATGAAAATGTTGAGGACCAGAGTGAGAAAATAGCAGAAGATAGAGAAATACAAGAAAAAATTTGAAATATTTTTGGTTTGAATTGTTTTGTTTTTTAATGAGGTTCACATGGCATAGAGAAAGATTTGAGGTAGAAACTTAGATAAAGATATTTTTGTTTGATTTTAAAGACTAAAGAGAAGATACATAGAACAGTGATAGATAGTTGAAAGCTTAGTAAGATTAAGACTCAGAGAAGTATGAAAAAGAAGGATGCAATTTTTGACAGTTTTGATAGAAAGGTAGATGCAATTGCTTAAAGTAGATAGCTTACAATGTGGTTTGGATAGCATAGATAGATTTGAAGAAGATAGATAAGTTCTTTTAGTTAAAATAGATCACAAGCGAGAGTTAAATTGAAAATAGTACAAGAAATAGAAAAGATATAAGTTTACAGAAACAGAATAGTTAAAAAGAGAACATGCAATGATAAGAGATGAGAAAAGAGAGATAGAATTAAAAGAAAGAAGAGATAGAATAAAATTAGATAGATGGACTAGTTGCATGCAACTTTTCATAGTTTTCGTTGGACTATACAATCGTTTATACCCTGAAATAGTTTATGTTTTGTTTTTTATGTCTTTGCTGTATTGACGGCATTGCCATCATAATTGTTTTCCATTACATGAAGTAATTTTCTTTGAAATAATAATAAAAAAAAATAATAATAATTTTAAATAAATTAAATAAATTAATTTGAAAAAACAACTAGGGTTCATATCTCCGTTCTCTTTCATTCAAAGAGAAACTGGATATCGAATGGCTCTCCTCGTCTCTTTACCGCCTGGCTTGCTTGTAACCATTGTAGGCCACAGATTGTCCAATAGGTGAGCTAAAGGCTCCACTTGAATCCCAACCACCTCCCAAGCTCGACAAAAGACCACCACCGCCGCCGCCGGAGCTCTTGTTACCGCCGAAGAGTCCTCCGAGTCCACCAAGCAGACCACCTGCGGCTCCAGCTGCCTTGCTTCCAATGCTTCCGATACCGGCAAGAAGGGCAAGTCCGAAGGCAAGAACAGAAATAACCAAAGCTTTCTTGGCCATCAACAAAACACCGAACATTGAAGCAACACCCAATAGAGCAACCTTAGCACCGATTCCCAAGATGATTGGCAGGAATTTCTTCAAAAGACGCTTCTTCTTTCCGGTACGGGCTTCAGATACCAATTCCTTGATGTCGTCCTTGATATCATCTGGAATGGCACGGGCAATGCTGCGAGCAGTGTTAGCGAAGTTGAAGCTCAAGGAACGCTCAGCGAAGAAGTTCTTCATGCTGGTGATGAAATATGTGGTCATTTCAGAGTTGCGGGCTTCAACAGTTGGGGCGACTTCGACAGCAATTGAATTGTCATTGAGAGACTTGCCTTGACGACCTTCGTTGCTCTTGATCAGCGAAACACCACCGAAGATTTCAATTTGTGGGTTGTCGAAGATAGACTTGGCACGACGGAAGATCTAGAACGGGAAAATGTAAAAGGGTTAGAGTTTGGCTTTGGGAAGGCGCACAAATGATAATGGTGTATAGAAAGTGAAAGTCATAAAAACTACGTTAAGTGAAAGTGAAACTGATTGGTTTGACGCAGCAATTAGTTGAATAGCACTTCTAAAAAAGCAGCTCTTAGCTGTTAATTACGAGGTATTTTTTCTAAAATTAGAAATCTATAGATCCAAGGCTTAAACAATTGATGGCTGTCGGAGTTTCTAAAATAAACAAAATGAACAAAGTCATAAATCAGGATCAGGAGACTTATATCGAAGCTTTCGAGGAGAATTATGAGATCTAAAGCATTTTTCTTCATTTATATTATGGTACACTTTTTGTTTCCAGACGACATATTCAAAAATGCATTCAAATCCTATTTGTCACTCTGTCTACGTTTCCCCATTTAAAGGACAGTCACAAATTCTCAACCTCAAATGCTTATGTCTACGTTATGAATCTAAATGTCAACTAGGTATTTAAAAACTGGCACAAAATAAAGGCTTTACAAGTTCAAACACCGCTTCACACTGTTAAAGGTGTAGTTTTCTTTTTTTATATTCAAAATGAATTATCACTTTAGCCCATCCAAACGACTTTCACTTAAACTGTCTTTTCACTTTCAATGTTCAACACAATTATTTTTTTAATCCTTTATCCGTACCGTCATTTGAAGGCAAGAAATTGAATCAGCATCCAGGCACTTTTCTAATCCACTACTGTTTGGTGTATCCACAGAGTTATTATCGATTTCAGCGTATATTCCATTGCTCAAGAGCAGGACACAAACGGACACAATGAAGAATTTCATATTGTTGGAAAAAGGGTTTTATGAATTTACTAATAAAATTTAAAATTTAATAAATATTATTCTTTGATATAACACCACCCGAATCACTGTGTGTTTATTCGAATGGAACTCTAGCTGCGGTTTGATAATTTCTCGTCAGAGTCAGGCTGTTTTTAAACATTTTCAAAATATATCGAGCTTAATTATTATGCAAACACACATAGATACTCAAACAACAGTGAAAAATACAAATGAAGGTATAGAGAGTCAGAGCCAGAGCCAGAGCAAGAGCCAAACCACCAGCGACAAAATAATAATATTCAACGAATATAACCAAAAAAATCTAAAAATAAATAAATAAATTTAAAAAATTATGAAAACGAAAATCTTTTCCCTTGTGTAGTCTTGAGGCAGCCAGCCCATACCTACCTACGATCTACCTGCGTTAAGTACCACACAGATATCCACACACCTTTACATCTCTTTTAGTCATAATTTCTCATATATAATATGGTGGCTAAGCCTTTTGTGGATCTCCCACTCCCGGATTTATGAGTATAAACTCTGAGATACATATTTGTGCTTTAAATGATATTTGGGCAGGCACTGCTTTCTTCTTTCCTTACTCAACTTCTTCCGTAACAAAATACAAAAAAAAAAATCACAAGATAAACAATCAATGCGATGGGAGGAAGAAGCGTGTAAAATGTTTTTTTTTTCTTCTTATTTTTGTCTTACCAGCTATTTCCTATTGAGCATTCATTTGTTAAACACATCTTGGACTTGCCTCTCCCCGCTCTACATGCCGGCCGCCCTTTTTTAATGAACCCAAAGACGGATAGATGAAGATGGAGTTTTGGAGTAGGAAAGCTCGTCGCATTATCAGTATCTTACCAAAAGAAGCTGCGGTTCTGTTTAAACGGACGAAAGAAAGACTAAACGAAGAGAGGTGCAAATGTGTGAAATTCTCTCTCTTTCTCGAGGGTTTATGTAAGTTTCGTGTTTTCTGTTATATCGTCACCGCCAGAAGACACAATGGTAGGTAGGTAGGTAGTGAGTGTATCGATTAAGAATTCGGTGAAATTGTAGGAGATGCTGTCACAATCAATCCAGACACCATCGATCGCAGATGCCAATGGATAAAAGTGGATTCTAACGAGAAAGAACTGCTAAACAGGTGGTGAAGTACAAGTGAATACAGAGAAGGATTTAATTGAAGCGAATCCACGACGAAAATAAAACCCACTGTGTTAAAAGATTTTATCAAGTGAAAATAAATTAATTAAAAACAAATTAGATGTTATGTTTGAAGCTTTTGTTAAACTCACAAAGGGTTGAGTAACTTCTCATTGTATCTGGAGTTGAGGTACCAGAATTTGCTTTCAAAATTATAAATCAATTTACCTGAATTTATGGTTCAAGTATTTAGAGATAGTAAGGAAGTAGGTACCTAGGTTCCATTTAAGTGAGAAGTGCTGTTGATTTTAAGTGAAAATAAGTCTCACTTTGAAGAAGCTGATATATGTGTTGGGTTTATATTTAAATTTGTGAAGCCATGCAAATTCTCTTGTGTGATAAAATGAAAATCTCGAAATGTATCGGAACTATTGGTCGAATTTGAATCGAATGAAATGAATCCGATTGCCTGTCAGCATTGTTTGGGGACACCTTAAATAACGATACAGAAAAGCATTTGTTCACGAAATCCTTAAGCCTTGGTTGACTGTAATGGTACACTCAAGAAAAATTTTCAAAAACTGCTTGAGTTTATGTGTACTATTGGTCTTAACAAAGCGTTCAATTTTTTGACGGGAAGGTATCGAATTTCGAGAGAAATTGACAAGCTATTCACAAGACAAAAGTAATTTATTTGCCCTACTGTTTTACTTCACTAGCCTGCGAGATCAATTGAAATTTATGGGCCCTTTCCATTTCTCAGAAGAATTGTCGTTAAAAGCCATCTGTTAGCACCTAGGATCGCTGTTTTGACTTAGTTGTAGCTTATTGAGTGGCCTGATTAGCTTAAGGTGTTTTTCTCAAAACAAAAATTCTTACATTTATCTCGTTGAATTTTTTCTGATATCCACCTTGACCATACCTAACGATAACTAGGTAGGTTACTTCAACCATCAAGCCATAAGTCGGCTTCTGTGTTAAGAGCCAATACAATTTAATTCCTCGATGCCATAATCATTTAAGCGTTGACAATATGACAATTGAAAAATCGAGGTTAGAATTCTGAGAACTCAAACTGCTTTTTCGCTGATATCGCCTCTCACAGAAAGTATAGACTTTATGTACGTTACCAGAGCTTGTTGTGCTCAAATCTAATTTTTAAGAATAAAGTTTTTTTACATGATTCACTTTGAGGCTACTAAAAACAGTAAATTTTGTACTTCGATGAAATAAAGAGAACACAAACATCTAGAAGTTAGGGAGATTCTTCGAGCGATGTCTTCAAAGGTGTGTAGTTAGCTTCGAGAGGGCAGCCGCATACAGCATCACCACTCTCGGACTAGAAAAAATCCATTGTACTTAACATAAAGGAAGATAGGGGAAGTGATAAAGCAGGGGTGATTGTTCGTGACTGGATTATTGGAGTTGAGGAGACTCTCCGAAGCATGCGCTTCGGGTGTCGCCAAATTCATCGACGGACTAATATCCTAGCTTGGGCACTCTAATATTAATTGGAAGGACCCTTTTTCTGCTTTCTCGTCGTAGGTACACATACATAATCTCATCCTGTAGGTATCCAACAAGCTGTGACGCATAAAAAAAATACCACGAAGATTGCTGTAATAATGACTTCTTGCTCCTCTGATGTGTTTGATCTGCCTATGGCTTGATGTGTCCACTTTTTCTAAATTAAATTGTTTAAAAAAAGTTAATTTTTTGTGTTTTTCCCCTTTTCTTGGACGAAAAAAGGCTCAATTTTGGGAATACTTATTGAGCTTATAAAATGGTTATGAGTCTGATGTTTAAATATAATAATAAAAGAGACTTAAAGGAACCTCAGGTGTGTTATCAATTCTTACAGAAAAAATCGTTTTCTTTAAAGAAATTAGTAAGCTTAAGGCTGGATTTATGTGAATTTATGTGAAAACCCTATCTACACTCCTGCGAAAACTCAATTGGCTAACAATTATCCAAGTTTGCATAATGAATCTTTTAAAAAAATTAATTTTTTTGTACATATTCTGGTTTTATTAGTAAGAACAAACATTACCATTGGTTATGGATGAACTTTGCAAAGCCTTGCTGTTGATGGCCTCGGGCTGT